>CM076579.1:1529542319-1529936149 GCA_034641835.2 Pinus albicaulis
CATGGGACTCCTTCATTATT
Source organism: Pinus albicaulis (assembly GCA_034641835.2). Classification (NCBI taxonomy): domain Eukaryota; kingdom Viridiplantae; phylum Streptophyta; class Pinopsida; order Pinales; family Pinaceae; genus Pinus; species Pinus albicaulis. The sequence goes on from CM076579.1 coordinate 1,529,542,340, forward strand.
CCCTTGGCCTGGAAATATGGCAGCGGGATGGTGAAATTTTTGTTTCTCAAGGAAAGTATGCCAAAGCAATATTGGGTAAGTTTCAAATGGAGACTTGTAAACCCATGGACACTCCTCTTCCAGGAAATTGGAGGAAATAGGATGCTACTTCAGGAGAGGAAGTGGATGTTACTGTCTACATGCAGTTAGTTGGTTCACTGATGTACTTAGTGAACACTAGACCATACATTTTCTACGTAGTTAACTAGCTAAGTCAAGCTATGGTTAAGTCGACCAAGATCTTTTGGAAGGAGGGGAAGCATGTCTTGAGATATCTTTGCGGAACTACAGATTATGGATTATGGTACAGACAGATAGAGGGAGTGAAGCTTCAAGGCTTCATGTATGCAGATTGGGCAGGCATTCCATCAAACAGAAAGAGCACGTCAGGAGGGATCTTCAACATAGGATCGATAGCAATTTCTTGGTACAACATGATGCAGCGATTTGTGGCACTTAGTTCAGCAGAGGAAAAGTAAATGGTAGAAAGTAAAGCTGCATGTGAGGCCATTTGGATGAAAAAGATCTTGGTTTCTTTTTTTGGTTCTTAGATGGATCCGATACTGATACATTGTGATAACCAGAGTTGCATTAAACTCTTAGTTAATCCCGTGTTTCATGATAGCCCCAAGAACATAGACATACAGTACCACCATCTCAAATATTGTGTGCAGAGGCACATAATGTTACTTCAGTACATTCCCATGGAAGATCAGGATGCAGATATTCTGATGAAGGTGCTCACCAGGAGAAAATTTGAATACCATAGAGGAAAGACCTGGGTGAAAGATAATCCCTTTCTTGTTGAGAGGGAGTGTTGAAGTCCAACAAGGAATTGCAGCACCTACACTAGTGTGGTACCAGGAGGTCCAAGCAGCAACTACACTAGTGTGGGACTAGGAGGTCTTAGCAGCACCTACACTGGTGTGGGATAAATTTAGTGTAGTGTCTATTTTAATTTTCTCTTAATTAAGATGGACAATAAAATGTAATCTTATCTCATAATTTCTTGTATTAGTTAACTGAGTGTGATAAACTCAGTTAGCTCATGAATTTCGAGTTGAGGGTAGTTGGTGATGAATGCAGAGTAATTCTAGTTGTAACAGAGTTCAAAGTGCAGTTGGTGCATTAGTTAATGCATGGAGTAATCAGTTATCTTAGTTAAGTGAGTTAAAGTCAGTTGTGCTAGTTGTAACTGTTTGTTGCACTAGTGAGAGATCAAGTGAATTAAATATTATTTAATTCACAATCAGTGGTCTAACATGCAACTGGTGATTTACTATTATTAACTGCATGCATGTTAGTTCCAGTGGAGACCCAGTTGAGATCTAGGTGAAAGGGATGTTAACTATCAATTGTAGGATTATTGGGTTGCACCCATGCAACCAAAAACCCATTGGATTTCCCATGATACTTGGTAGTCAAGGAAGGCTGAAATTCCTAAAGAATAGGGATTTCATTCCACATGAATTGCGCAAGCAAGGCAGGCTGTTTAGAGGTTGAGAATTGGCTAAGTGTTGGTCATTTTTGTCCCGGAAAGTGTGAGACAATTAACTAAGTACAGGAGACTCTTGTGAGAAGAGTTGTATTATAATTTTTTCATGTATCCATGCTGAATATACAATAGAAGATAGTAGGGTTTTGAGCTGCAAGCTTTCCCTGGGAAATTATCTGTGTTGTGGTTTGATTGATTCTTCTTTGCTTCATGTGATTGGTGATTGTGTTTTAATTCCCACAATTGATTTGTAGAAGTGATTCAGTATCTAGATTTAGTACATTGTTAGATCGTATTGAATCCATGATATACATATTGTTTGTATAATTTCTACATATTTAACTGTAACCTCAACTTATAATCTGACCACTGCAACTTGTAACCTATTCCAAATCCTTTTTTGAAAACATTATTGCAAACTTAAAGTTCAAATGAACTAAATTTTGAAAATCAAATTTATTTACAAATTTCTCCATGCCAAAAAATAGTGAATTGATGTAAGTATGACATCAAACATATGACCAATGTAAACAAGATGTCCTTTCTGTCCATTGAGGACTATTTCAAGCAGAAATAGTATAAATATTAAAATAGTTAAGAAAATATCACCAAAATCTCCAACATCTTTGCTTTAAAAATAATTACTCATTTACTGCTTACCAACTGTTTAAAATGAAACAATCCTTATGTAGAAAATTTTTAGGCATGGAGTGTGTAGTAGCATATTCAAAAAAATTTCATCTATGAGAAAACCTATAACCTATAACTCGTATGCTTATAAATAACATGCCCATAACATTAACCAATTCAAATTGAAACAATCCACACACTGCACACTAAAACCTGCAACTATGAAATGCAACCATATGACTTCACTAATTTGGATACTCTTTCACACTGAAATACGAAGATGAAAAATTATAAAGACTGAAACTATAAACTGAATTATCATATATTGTTTAAATCACACCACTTAATCCCATGCACATCTATCTAAATGAAATGAAAATATTTACACTGTTAGGTTTAATCTTCTTTCCAATGTAACTAGGTGAGGAGTGGGTTTATTGACAAACCACATTTCCAATAGCTGAAAAACTGCAATATATGTACAATAAAAACATAAAATCGCATAGGAAACTTATACTCACATGTGAGTTTTAACAGTTGCATCCTCTGTGGACATATAAGTTTTTTGATCGTAGCTAGGAGGAAGAGACATATTCTGCTGACTGTAAGTATCAATGAACCTTGCATAGCAGTAAAGGCAGTTGAAATTTTGAAACAGTGGGATCGGTAATCTAGTCAAATCGCCATATGAAAAAGTGGAGTCGCCAGGTGTAAAAGAATGAAACCAATACACATTCCTACTCCTTTTTTCACTAGCAATGAATAGATCTATTCATTATAGTGATCCAGGGAAAAAATTCTTCGTCACTTCACTCTCCGACAAGGGCGTCAAATGTTGTACATGTTTCTCGTAGGCAATTCTTGGCTGCAGAGACTACACTGAGAAACCAACTCGAATAGTATTTAGGTTCAAGCTAGACCTTGAACCAAAAGGGGCTTCCTCAATAATTAAGAGGCCTTGTTTAACATTGTTCACTATCACCGGACAACAACCTATGAAGCACAATGGCTAGATTTATGATTTAACTTGGGTGGTTGTTGATGATTGCACAATTCCTATTCATGAATAAATCCCTCCCTTGCAGAGTCCTTTCTCAAAATTTCATCTTTCATCCTCACATAATAACTTAACTTTCTAAGAATTTGAAGGAATAATGTAAGGGTATTTCTGATAATTAAGGATTCAAACAAAATACTTAATAGATCAAGAAAATTTGGATGTGTGTAGAAGACTTCTACAGCCAAAAAAAACACATTCAAGAGAATATAGAAGGAAAAACAATAACTAGTTCAAAGAGGAGCTAGCTTAGACAAAAAGTCTGAATACTAATCTCTTTTAACAATTTATAAATTTGCAGGGGATTTGAGAGAGATTGAAACTCAATCTATTCTTACCCAGATTCTCCTATGCAACCCTAAAGATGTGCAGAAATAGAATATGAAAATATTGGAAAACAAACAAGAAACATAAATTATGTCAAAGCCAAAGCTTGAAATACTTCAATTAGGATTTCTGGAGAAAATTTTTACAAATCCGGAAGGTCTTGGAATCAAAATCCAACCCTTTTCTTATTACAATTCATCAAATATATAGAAATACAAACTACTAAACTATTGCAAACTTTCAGGAAAAAAAACCTAAATTGTATACTAAAATAAAACAATCTCCTAATAGTCTACAAGAAATTTGGAATTGTTTACAAATCATCTGCCTTAGAATCTGGAAAGTAGTTGCAAGGTGTCCCAAGCTGTAGGTATTGTTGGAGTGTTTAAAATCATCTTCAAAATATCTGGCTACCAAGTGTTCATTAGACTGCCAGTTATGGTCCTTTGGATGCCAATAAAAGATCTTCCACTGAATGTTGTAGTTGATTTTCAATTAATAATTTCGTGCCATAAAATCTGGGATTTTGAAGATTTTGCTGACATCTGCTTGGAAATATTCCAATGTCACTTTTTTACAATGCTTCACCAATGTCATAAAATATTTGGAAGGAAATATTTTATAAATGTTTTCAAATATTATGTAAATGCATTTTCTATTTTTTATATTTTCATGAATTTACTAAATGAAATTCAGAAAATATTTCCTCTAATAATTTTATTGAATAAATTCATCCACTTATTCAAAACCATGTGTTTTTCCTTCTTTGTAAAAAACTCAATTTTTACTTATCCTCCATTTAATTTTATCAATAACCTCAATTCACCTGCACTGTAAATTAATTTTCATATGCACCTGTAAATTTTATTTCCCCTACACAAAAAATCCATTTCACTGGTAGCTATAAATTCATTTTATGTGCACCTGTAACTCATAAATAAATTTCACCTGAAAAATCATTTCATAATATATCATCCAAGCTTGTGAATAACCCAAGCTATAATCTCCAGAAAAATTGGATTAATCATTTCAAGTAATCCAAAGGAACCATTAAACTTCCCCCCAATAATTATAAGATTTAAATGTAATAGGGAAAATGGTTTTCGGAGGGGCTGTAAGTAGGAAGTGGTTTAGGGAGAAGGGTTGTGAAAGGAAACGATAGGTGTAAAGAAGTAAGGTAAAAAACATCTTTTTGGAGCCCCCCTTTGGTTAAATGTCTTAAGGGTTGGGTTCGAATTATGTTTATAACCCTTGGATTTAACTTGCCCATATCTGGAGGCATAGGAAAATAGGGGAGTTTAAGTTTAAGTGTGGGGTGGGCCATAGGATTTGGTTTTGCGATTTAAGAATTCTTTATAACATAACCTTTCACTTTAAAAATACATTTCCATAAAAATATAATATTATGTTTTTATAAAAATACAATTATTTTAAGATTAAAATTATGATTATAAAAATAATTAATAATTCATTCAAAAGTATAAATAAGCATATGTTTGAGCATTTATCCAAGAAGGAAATTGGAAATTTCTCATTGAAATTTTTTAATTTTGAGTGTACCAAAATATGTTACAACACCCTGTAAGGCTATTTTTTCCCCATTGTCATCCAACACTCAATAGCTTTGTCATAACAATCCACCTTGGTCCTGTTAATATATATCCAGTCCATATCCAAAATCATACTATACGATCCCAACGACAATACATTCAAATATGTTGATGTAGGCATACCATTCAATTCAAAGGTGCAAGATCTTACCCAATGATGAACTCTTTTCTTTGTATTTGCAACCAACTACACTAACCAAGACTTTGAATGCACTTATTTATTCAAACCACTCTTATCCACCAAGTCAGGGTTAACATAAGTATAACTAGATCCAGAGTCAATCAAAATAGAAATAACTTGATCACAAAGCTTACTGTCCATCTCGATAGTAGATGCCTAGTGATCCGTCTGCTTGTTATCTAACGCTGCACATAGATACGAGGAATGATCTTCCCAACATCCCCAACAATATTCGCTTCTTGTTCACTATAGATATGAGGCATACCACCCTGATACTGTGGACAATATCTCTTGAGATGCTCCTTACCACATATCCAAGACTGCAACAAGCCTATACCATCACCTATATTCTGCTTCTGTGACCCATGTCCTTGTCTAACTACGTTGAACTTATTGTAAGGTGAAAAATATTTTCTTTCTCACCTGCATCTTGAGGTGTTTTTTATTTTCGGATTCCATTTACCTTTAGCTTTGTCTTTCCCTTTCCAACCTTGTTGAGATTTTATCTTACACTTTGACTGCTCATAATAGTGCTTCAATTTCCCAATGAACTCCTCAAGTGACCAAGGCTCATCATACACAATATGATCTCTAAATTCTAATGGTAATCCATTGAAAAATCTCTAAAATATATCCTTTTCATCCTTAATATATGATACATACCTCAATAACTCAAAAAACTTAGTCGTATACTCCTCATTTGTCTTTGATCCCATATTTAACTCATAGAATTCCTTAGCTTTATTGTCATAGTACCTTTATGACAAGTATTTCTTCCTGAAAAGTCTCTTGAATTAATGCCAACTCAACTCTTTTGTCTTGATTTCTCTAACCTACTTCACCTATTCCCACCATATGCTTGCTTTCCCTTTGAGGGTGAAGATAGTTATTATGGCCTTCATATTTTCTATGTACTCATGTAGCTCAAAGAACTTCTTCATTCCAAGAGACCATGCCTTTGCATCCTTCAGCTTCTTCAAGTCTCCATCAAAGGTAGGTGGATTCGCTTTCTTGAACCCATCTAGAAAATATCCCCTGACACTCCTCCTATAAGGATGAAAACGATGATGATCATAGTGCCTGTCAGAACCAAAACTAGAATAGAACCTGTGTACATCACGTCTCCTATCTGGAGTATCCAAGACTATGTTATCTCTAATCGTGTCATCTCTATCCGACCTGTTCCCACCAAGTTATCTACTGCCATATGCCCCATTAGTCCTATCCTCCTACCCATGGCTGATACAAAGTTGTCCCTGTCTCTACAATTCTAAAAGAAATCTGAAGGATCACTGCATTGAATTATACTTGTTTCTTCTGTGCATGAATGATCCTATCATTTTTTTTTGGCCGCAACCCAACATGTCCTAAATTTTGGCAAAGAATCCGCATTTCGTGGAGTAGAGGGCACAATGGAACATGCAACAGAACGCAAAGTGGACCATGTAGCAGAATATTTTAATAAATTGTGCGGTAGTGAGGGGCTTCGGGGTGGGTCAAAGGCCCGTCTTTGTGTAAGAGAAAATAAATTTGTAATGGTTTTTGGGCTATAGTTGATTGTTTTAGGGAGTCCATGGTATTTGGACCATGTTATTGTAGTGATGTAGCCCCTCAATGAATTCTATATAAAGAGAATCAATGTAGCTTTGAGAAGACATGATGTGTGGATGATATGGTTTGCCAGTGTTGTATATTTGTACTTTGTAGTTTGTAGTAATGGCGAGGCTCTGTAGCTGAGTGCACAGAGGCATTAGTATATAGTTAAGTGTGCAGAAATCCTACTACTTAGTGTGTGGGTCGAAGATCAGTTGAATTCAAATATTGATTATATAAAGAAATAGTTGATGTTCTTATGTGTGTTTATGTATCTATTTTCTTAATATATGTTGTTGTGAAGTAGTTGTTACGGTTGCATGATATGTCAGCGCAGTAATGGTTTATGGACTTATGTGATATGTTTATGTGATTAATCTAATTTTGTGAAGTGATTTATAAATTGTAAGTAGAAGATAATATAAAAATACTACATCTCCTTGTCCCTCAAGGTTGTAGAAACCTAGTTCCACATCCACCTATAGTCACTTCGGGTGAGATTGTGATCTGCTTGTAGGTTTTTTCCAAAAGGGCTAGTGATCAAGGGTTTTTTTGGTGCGGAATAAGATCGAACCAGGGTCAGCCCAAATCAACCCAGAAAATGGTTTCGTTCCCAGAAACAGAACCATTTGTTGGGTTGATTTGGGTTGACCTAGTGACGCAATTCTAACCATAGGTCCTGCAACTTAATAATAAAAACACACCATAAAACTTAGCTGAAAGCCAAAAATAATATATGCAAGTAAAAATCATGAAATAATTCATTAATAAATAAAATATTTACAGGAGGATTATTCCCCTAACATTAGCCTCTCATTCCTCACACTCACTCACTCCCTTCTACATACATATACATGCCTCATGGGCTCACCTAGATTTATACAAATGGATTAGAACCCAATTAGGTTCTAGATGCATAAAATAACTCCCACAATATCTCTTATGATCCATAAAATATCTCATCTAATCCCTTATCCCTAGATAAGAGATCAATATCCCTTAAATATCTCAAACCTTCCAAAAATACTCTCAAAGCTTCTTCTATTTACAAGAATTATGATTTTCTCCTAAAACTATAGAAAAAATACATTAATTAATTAAATCCTAACTTTGTAAACTAACCCCTCTAGTAAATATTTGACCTAGGTTAGATGCACTTGCATTAGCCAATTTTGATCTTACTGTGCACCAACAAAACCCTTGACCACTGGCCCTTTTGGAAATGACCTACAAGCGGATCATAGTCTCACCCGAAGTGACTATGGGTGGATGCAGAACCAAGTTTCTGTAGCCTTGAGGGACAAGGAGATGTGGTTTTTTTCTATTATCTTCTACTTACATCTTATAAATCACTTTGTAATGTTAAGTTAATCATATAAACATATCATATAAGTCCCTAAACCATTATTGTGTTGACATATCATGCAATTGTCACAACTACTTCACAGTAATAGATATTAAGCAAATAGATACATAAAAACACATAAAAACATCAAGTGTTTCTTTATATAATCAATATTTGAATACAACTAATATTCAACCTATGCACTAAGTTGCAGGTTGTTTGTGCACTCAGCTATAGACTTGGGCCTCTACGCACTCAACTGCAGAGCCTCACCCTTGCTACAAACCACAAAGTACAAAGATAAAACACTAACACACCATATCATCCATACATCATGTCTTCTCAAAGCTACATTGATTCTCTTTATATAAAATTCATTGAGGGGATACATTGCTACAATACCGTGGTCCAAATACCATGGAATCCCTAAAAAATAAAATATAGGCCAAAACCCATTATAAAATTGTGCGGTTTTACACAAAGAAGAGGCTTCAACCCACCCTGAATCCCCTCACTACCGTGCATTATATTAAAATATTCCTCTACGTAGTCCACTTCGTGCTCCACTGGATGTTCCACTACACGCTCTTCTCCAAAAAATGTGGAGTCTTTGCCAAAATTTAGGCCAAGTTTGGCTACACCCAACAGGCCCCCAACACTCACATGTGACTCGTCCTGAGTCACTCAGCTGGTTTGCCTCTTATTTTTGTTGCGATTTTGTTGTAGCCATTTTTATATTGCTACAATGTCTCTATGGCTTACTTCTCTTCATTGCACACTTATTCCGATAATGATTTTGTCATTGGCCGTGTATTCCTCTGTAACAGTGTTGCTTCTTTCTATCGAAGCTCTTGAAGCTTCCCATCTACTTCTTGAGACAATTTCAGTTCTCATCCTACCATGGCTGAATTATATCTACCAAAGTTTGTTCTATACCTTCTTCTGGAAGGCACTTCCCTCACTAATCTTCGCGAGCCTTTGCGATATTGGCAAGGTCTTCATAGTTGCCTAAATCTCCTCCATTTGCTTCTGCTTCTACTGGATGTATTTTTCTAGCTTCTACATGTTTGGATCTTCCTGCAGTGAATTCCAAGTCTGCAAAGTTTCATCCAAAAAATTTCCACATTCTACCATTGTCACGGATATTCCTGTCATGACATCCTTTAGGCTGATACACCTTTATTCTCGCAATCCTGGTGGCATTGTTGGTTGTAGCTTCATTTGCATCCCACTGATCTTCATTTCATAAGAAAATTTCAATTTGGAAATGTTGTCCTTGTAACCTTTTAGCATGAGGCTAAGCTTCAAGACCTTTTTCTCTACTAATGCCTCTTTTCGTGATGTCCAGAATCTCCTTGCATGTTGCTTTGACCAATTCTTTCAATTTTTGTTGTTATTTCACTACCTTCTCCTTTTCTTGGATTGTCTGGTCGAGATTCTAATTCATCATAGTTCGTTCTCTCTACAACTGAATGTTCACATTTGAAGTGAATTTATCAATTTTCTTGAGCTCTTCTATAACTACTTGATGCAACTCGTGTAATTTGTACAATGGTACTGTTGTGATATTCATGTTGACATACATCCATTCTTTCGAGTGTTGTTGTACTTCGGTAGAGTAGAACTATAGGGCTCGGATAGGAATTTGTGTCAAATGCATCCCAAGTGTAGGTTGTATTACTCTTTCTTCTCAAATCCTTTCTAATATATGCATCGGTTGTCTAACTATATGCACTAAAATCTTGAGTTCGACAATGCGCTTTGCAACACTGGTTAGAAGTGAGTTGTAGAAGTATTCTAACCTATTCCATGATTTTGTTGCCACCTCCTGAACTTTGTCCCCAATTTGATCCAAGTCCCCCTTAGTGAGAACTAGTGGCATTATATCCTTCGTTCTATCTACCTTCCACTTCTTTCCACTCATCGGGGAAGCTACGTTGTGTGTATTCCTATTTTATCTATCTATCTTCTTCTTATCCTCCTCAATGCGTTTAAGAGGATCTGTTGACCCTCATCATATTCATCCTCATGTTCTTGGCCTTAGTCATCCTTGTCTTCATCTTTTCCACTCAGTCCTCCATGCTCTAATGTTTCCTCATATTTCTGACTACCTTATTTCTCTTCCTCCAGCACAGTCATCCATTATGTGGGCCATTGTTGTATCAGTGCAATAAGATCATCTTTTGTGACTAAGTAGGGTAGAGGATTCCATGTCTTCATTGTATCTCTTCGAGCCTGCACATATAATCTATGAAAATCGACACTGAACTTCACAACATATTTATATTTATCATACAAGCTCGATGAAAGGCGAGGATGTTGGTTCACCAACATATGTAAATTCATGTGAGATATCAAGAAAAGAAAGGAATTTAGAGAATAATTGTGGTGTACGAAGTGCAGATCAGAGGGCCATTCTAAAGAATAGTGCCTTGTCTTCAGAGATTTCCTAGCTAATAGAGCACCTAATCCCTTGAATGCAGGATCTAGCCTGTGGTGTGAAATATGTAAGGCTAGGGGCTAAAATCGCTTAGAATATTTCTACTCATTACAGAAATATGTGTAGACTCCAAGGAATCTATACTGCAAATTCTGAAAACCAGTCAGACCTAATGAGAATAATTGTGAAATTTATAACCTTATGATGGAGCGCAATGTTGACACATAGAATGCAAGAAGAAGAGCATGGAAATGAGGAAAATTGACATCGTGGTGGTCAAGGAGGTTCCCAAGGAAGAGGTTGAGGTGGTGGATCTATTTAAGGACATGGACATATTATTTTCTATAATTGCGGCCAGCCAAGACATTTTGCAAGAGATTTCTAGAACCCGACTATGACATGTAAGTATTGCAAGTCATTTGACCATGTAATTTAAGAATTTCCTGTAATAATGGCGAAGATGCAATAAAATAGGTATCAACAACTGACACATAATATTTATATGATGACTGTTGAAAGGAAAATTGATGAACCTCAAATTATTATTTTAACTAGAAGTGGAGCTGCGACTAGTAATGATAAGGCGGATGGAAAAAAGGAATTTGAAAATCTAGGTGCATGGGTTAGAAAGACTGCAGAGAAAGTTCCTATTTTTTATATTAAATAAGAAAAAGGAGTTTTATGGAAGAAAAAAAAATTATGGATGTTTGAGCTTCAACATGTAGTGCACAGCCAAAACCTAATCAGAACAGTAACTATGATGTATCATCAACTTCAATGTAGTTTCGAACTCTAACATATGATCGAGCTTTGACACAAGACCAGGATGTGGGAAGCCAAGTAAGTATTTTAAGGTCTTTTCTATAGACTTGTATGAAATTGTAAAGGGATAAAAAGGTTGTAGAAGTTCTGAAGCAGTTGATAGATTCATGTGCATCAAAAGTAACACCATGAAGTGAGATGCGTGTGGTTAATAATCTGCATAGCCAGAAGAGAACTGGAAGAGAAATGAGGCTTAGTGCAAATATAGGAGAATATGAGATGAATAAAGTTATTCTGGATTTGGGATCTGATGCTAATGTCTTGACAAAGCAAACATGGGAATTGATGGGTAAACCAAAGCTATAGTGGTCACTTATTCAGTTAAGGATGGAAAATCAGAAAAATATCTTTCCTATGGGAATACTACCAAGTGTCACAGTGGATATTGAAGGAGTGTGCACTAGTGCTGATTTTGAAGTAATAGAGATTGCTGATGACAGTAACCCTTATCCTGCATTGCTTGGACTAGATTGGGAATTTGATGATATGGCCATAATCAATCTAAAGAAGAGACAAATTATATTTGAAGGAAACAATATGAGAGTAATTTTTCCATTGGATCCATGGAAAGGAGAAATATACATAGAACTAGTCAGAGAAGAATAATGCGCAATGGACATAGACAAAATTTATCAAATGGAAGCGAAGGAACAATATTATTGGGTTAACCCTACTGTAGAAGGAAAGTTGATTTGGGAGCATGACAATTCTTATACCTCAAATTCAGAAGAAGAATTGGAAAATTGGAAGAATATGTTGCATGAAGTATCCATAAGGCGATGTTTAAAAATAACCAAATCAATTCATTTTATAATGTCTAAGGTATGTGACCTACCTTATTATGATGGTATAAGATATGTGAATACTATTCTTAATGATTATGAAGAATGGGTTCCAGAAAAGCAAAGGTTGTTAACCTTGGATATAGCCCTGAAAGATACCCCTACTAGATGGTGGCATGCACATAAGAAGAATATAAGAGGTTGGCAGGAATATCAAAGACTGATGTGGATAAGGTTTGGATAGATAGAAATAGAAATGGAGATGAAGTATGATGGTAAAACTAGTCCTAGGGAGCATATCCAGTAGTGCACTTCAACATGGAAGGAGATTCCACAAAAACAGTGGGTACATGGATTCATTCATACATTGGAGACAATCTCTAAGAACTGGTACCTAGACACAAAGATTTGACATGGTACCTATTGGTTCTTAAGATAAATTCCCTCGGTTTTGAAAGGAATCAGTGCTTAAGACATTTTAAAAGTGTGTCACAGGAATAATTTTATCACGAGGTCTTTGTTTTATCCCTCTGGGAACTAGTTTTCTAAAACCCTTAATGATCTGGAATAATAAAAGATTTCACAATGCCATTGAATGTTGATATCTGAATGGAAAATAAAAAATTTAGATGAAACTTAAAGTATTATCTTGTAAACACAGAATCTATACTTTTAATTTTTAGAGAGATTTCATGGAGAGAGAGGAAACTCAAAATAATATGTTGTAAACAGAGAATCTATTACTTTTAAGTTTAAGAGAGAATTCATGGAGAGAGAGGAAACTAAAACTAATATGTGGTAAACACAAAATCTATTAATTTTAAGTTCCAGAGAGAATTTGTGAAGGGAGAGGAGCTGGAGTGAAGGAGCCCTTATTAAGGCTATTTAACTCTTACTTACAACCATAAATCAGAGACCAGGTGCTTCTTTACTTCACTTCATTCAAGGAAGAAACAACATAAAGTGATACAAGAAACATGAATCGCCATAAACAGTTGCAGGAAACTTGTTGGTTCTTTCATTCACTCATCAGAAAAAGAAGTACAAAATGTAGTCTCCAAGAGGTCCAGATCTCGGAACCCTCCTCTCTCTTTCTCTCTTCCTTAAATACAAACAAAAGTAGTTTGTAACTGCTCGAGCTTCTTGAAACTCTTAGAATACCTAAACTATTAAAATAATTATTACATTGCAATCAAGGACATCATTGTAGCATCAATATTAACAAAGAAAACAAAATAAAACTTGAAATATAATCCTTTTGCTGAATCTGATTTGTTGTTGATGTGTCTCCTTTCGTTTCTGCTGTGATATCCTAACAGTCTACATAAACGCATCTATACCTGACTCTGCCCATGCTTTTGTGTTTCGAACATTGTCATCATGTCACCTACTACTTGACTCTGCCTCTTCCGCTCGTTCCCACAACATTTAGTCTTTGATTAATAAACTATCGCAAATGCATACCGTTGTTCTGCACGTAGCGTCAGGTATTTTCATAACTGAGTCTGCCCTGTGTTCAGACTTTCCTTTGTAATTGTCGTAAGACTGGACTTTAAAAGATATTCCAATTTTCCTTTGAAAACTATTGCATCCGTCCCTTTATCACATTTCACATTTCGGCATTCATAACATATTCATGAGCGCCATTCCTCCTGAGCTTGTGATGTGCGATGTGCGATAAAGGTAGGGATGACGTGGAAAGTGGAGGTGGGGCTGATCGTAAATCACAATCGGTGATATAAAACCTTTTCGCATTTCGCATTTCAACATTCATAACATATTCATGAGCACCATTCCTCCTAAGCTTGCGATGTGGAATGTGCGATTGGAATATATTAAATCATAGTTCTAAGCTACATCGCTTCCGCTTCGCTATCGCACTTCAGTGAATCCCATTATCTTATTATTACTATCCATTCTGAGATTGGGATATGCGATATGAGATAGGGTCCCATGGCCAAAATTTAAATACTTTAGATTCGAGCTTCGAACTATATTTCATCTAGTCCTCGTATTGCATTTCGCATTTTGACTATTCAACCTTGTTCTATTCCTCTTGAGATTTGAGATTTGCGATTTGCAATATACGATCAGGCCATCCACATGCGATTGCAATTAAGCCTTTGAACACTAGTTATGTTCGTATATTTGCATGACTTAACCCCGACCTGTGTGAAATGTTTTGAAAAAATCAATCGGCCTGAATCTTGAATTGTTATGCACAAAAATAAGCTTGACTTGACCCTTGTTGCACGTTGTTTTTCTTTGCTGCTCCTCTCGCTTAGATTACACCTCCAATTTTGTTGCTTCCTTAAACTTTGGTTCCAGTGCACATGTGATGATGAATCCTCATTAATATTGTGGTTATCCTTTTTAGCATGCTGCAGGTCTTCTTTAATTTTAACAATTTTTCCTCAACAACCTTTAATTGCTCAGAACCTCTCTTGACTTTTAGTTGAGTCAAATTATGCTACAACATCTGGCTCCAATTGGGGACAACACCTTGGTAGCAGAGTGCTGAGAACTTGTATATGAGTAGCCTTTATTGGGCATGGAGTCAAAGAGCACTTGTAGATCAGTAGCAGTTATTGGGCATGGATTCAATCCCAAATGGGAGTTGATCAAGTATGAAATCCTCCTGAAACCTGCTACACTTTGGACTTCTTCCTTTATTGTTAAACTGAAAATACCGAACTAGAAATACTACAACTAAAAATGCTCAACTTCTGAGCTTATTTATGCACAACTCCTATATATGTGTTCATGTCTGAACTTAATCAGGTGAAGTCAGCCTTCCAATGTCACCAATCCAACATCTACATGTTAGAACTAATGCCTCCATACTGTTGAAATTTGAATATCACAATAGGGAGGTACCATGAAAGTTTTCCAGATACAAAGCTTTGCACATACCTTTGCATAAATACTTGTTGCTGAAAAAATAAAGTTTTCATATAGTCAGCTACCGGATCATAGAACTGATGAGACCAATTTTATGCTGCCTCATTTTCTTGAACATCTTGTTGATGTAGACTTCTTTGAGTACGACAGCTTCCTTCATTGTTTGACTCCTCAATTTGAGGTTGTATATGAGAAGATTGATTTTTGTTTTATGCTGACAACCATTTATGTTGAAAAGATAAATCTAAGGTTTGTTCCTCATAATGCTGATGTTCTTCGTATAATGCCAATTCTTGAAAAAAATATTCCCCCTCCTGCAAACACGCATGAGGAGCTCCACTAGTTTCTCCTATTCGCAAAATCATCACAATTATGAAAATTGTAATGATCTTCTAGGCTTTCAACGTGCAGTTCAGTTGTTGCAACGAATTTTTGACCAGAATCTTCAGAATGCTTAAATTCTTTTTTCGAGAAATACGGAATCCTCTAACACCTTTTGAAAATATTTTTCATCTACCGAATTGGCATTTGCATTCTCCTGGCAAGGAATTCCAATGTTTCCTTGACGGGGCCCTCTTGAAATTACATGGGACTCCTTCATTATTCCCTTGGCCTGGAAATATGGCAGCGGGATGGTGAAATTTTTGTTTCTCAAGGAAAGTATGCCAAAGCAATATTGGGTAAGTTTCAAATGGAGACTTGTAAACCCATGGACACTCCTCTTCCAGGAAATTGGAGGAAATAGGATGCTACTTCAGGAGAGGAAGTGGATGTTACTGTCTACATGCAGTTAGTTGGTTCACTGATGTACTTAGTGAACACTAGACCATACATTTTCTACGTAGTTAACTAGCTAAGTCAAGCTATGGTTAAGTCGACCAAGATCTTTTGGAAGGAGGGGAAGCATGTCTTGAGATATCTTTGCGGAACTACAGATTATGGATTATGGTACAGACAGATAGAGGGAGTGAAGCTTCAAGGCTTCATGTATGCAGATTGGGCAGGCATTCCATCAAACAGAAAGAGCACGTCAGGAGGGATCTTCAACATAGGATCGATAGCAATTTCTTGGTACAACATGATGCAGCGATTTGTGGCACTTAGTTCAGCAGAGGAAAAGTAAATGGTAGAAAGTAAAGCTGCATGTGAGGCCATTTGGATGAAAAAGATCTTGGTTTCTTTTTTTGGTTCTTAGATGGATCCGATACTGATACATTGTGATAACCAGAGTTGCATTAAACTCTTAGTTAATCCCGTGTTTCATGATAGCCCCAAGAACATAGACATACAGTACCACCATCTCAAATATTGTGTGCAGAGGCACATAATGTTACTTCAGTACATTCCCATGGAAGATCAGGATGCAGATATTCTGATGAAGGTGCTCACCAGGAGAAAATTTGAATACCATAGAGGAAAGACCTGGGTGAAAGATAATCCCTTTCTTGTTGAGAGGGAGTGTTGAAGTCCAACAAGGAATTGCAGCACCTACACTAGTGTGGTACCAGGAGGTCCAAGCAGCAACTACACTAGTGTGGGACTAGGAGGTCTTAGCAGCACCTACACTGGTGTGGGATAAATTTAGTGTAGTGTCTATTTTAATTTTCTCTTAATTAAGATGGACAATAAAATGTAATCTTATCTCATAATTTCTTGTATTAGTTAACTGAGTGTGATAAACTCAGTTAGCTCATGAATTTCGAGTTGAGGGTAGTTGGTGATGAATGCAGAGTAATTCTAGTTGTAACAGAGTTCAAAGTGCAGTTGGTGCATTAGTTAATGCATGGAGTAATCAGTTATCTTAGTTAAGTGAGTTAAAGTCAGTTGTGCTAGTTGTAACTGTTTGTTGCACTAGTGAGAGATCAAGTGAATTAAATATTATTTAATTCACAATCAGTGGTCTAACATGCAACTGGTGATTTACTATTATTAACTGCATGCATGTTAGTTCCAGTGGAGACCCAGTTGAGATCTAGGTGAAAGGGATGTTAACTATCAATTGTAGGATTATTGGGTTGCACCCATGCAACCAAAAACCCATTGGATTTCCCATGATACTTGGTAGTCAAGGAAGGCTGAAATTCCTAAAGAATAGGGATTTCATTCCACATGAATTGCGCAAGCAAGGCAGGCTGTTTAGAGGTTGAGAATTGGCTAAGTGTTGGTCATTTTTGTCCCGGAAAGTGTGAGACAATTAACTAAGTACAGGAGACTCTTGTGAGAAGAGTTGTATTATAATTTTTTCATGTATCCATGCTGAATATACAATAGAAGATAGTAGGGTTTTGAGCTGCAAGCTTTCCCTGGGAAATTATCTGTGTTGTGGTTTGATTGATTCTTCTTTGCTTCATGTGATTGGTGATTGTGTTTTAATTCCCACAATTGATTTGTAGAAGTGATTCAGTATCTAGATTTAGTACATTGTTAGATCGTATTGAATCCATGATATACATATTGTTTGTATAATTTCTACATATTTAACTGTAACCTCAACTTATAATCTGACCACTGCAACTTGTAACCTATTCCAAATCCTTTTTTGAAAACATTATTGCAAACTTAAAGTTCAAATGAACTAAATTTTGAAAATCAAATTTATTTACAAATTTCTCCATGCCAAAAAATAGTGAATTGATGTAAGTATGACATCAAACATATGACCAATGTAAACAAGATGTCCTTTCTGTCCATTGAGGACTATTTCAAGCAGAAATAGTATAAATATTAAAATAGTTAAGAAAATATCACCAAAATCTCCAACATCTTTGCTTTAAAAATAATTACTCATTTACTGCTTACCAACTGTTTAAAATGAAACAATCCTTATGTAGAAAATTTTTAGGCATGGAGTGTGTAGTAGCATATTCAAAAAAATTTCATCTATGAGAAAACCTATAACCTATAACTCGTATGCTTATAAATAACATGCCCATAACATTAACCAATTCAAATTGAAACAATCCACACACTGCACACTAAAACCTGCAACTATGAAATGCAACCATATGACTTCACTAATTTGGATACTCTTTCACACTGAAATACGAAGATGAAAAATTATAAAGACTGAAACTATAAACTGAATTATCATATATTGTTTAAATCACACCACTTAATCCCATGCACATCTATCTAAATGAAATGAAAATATTTACACTGTTAGGTTTAATCTTCTTTCCAATGTAACTAGGTGAGGAGTGGGTTTATTGACAAACCACATTTCCAATAGCTGAAAAACTGCAATATATGTACAATAAAAACATAAAATCGCATAGGAAACTTATACTCACATGTGAGTTTTAACAGTTGCATCCTCTGTGGACATATAAGTTTTTTGATCGTAGCTAGGAGGAAGAGACATATTCTGCTGACTGTAAGTATCAATGAACCTTGCATAGCAGTAAAGGCAGTTGAAATTTTGAAACAGTGGGATCGGTAATCTAGTCAAATCGCCATATGAAAAAGTGGAGTCGCCAGGTGTAAAAGAATGAAACCAATACACATTCCTACTCCTTTTTTCACTAGCAATGAATAGATCTATTCATTATAGTGATCCAGGGAAAAAATTCTTCGTCACTTCACTCTCCGACAAGGGCGTCAAATGTTGTACATGTTTCTCGTAGGCAATTCTTGGCTGCAGAGACTACACTGAGAAACCAACTCGAATAGTATTTAGGTTCAAGCTAGACCTTGAACCAAAAGGGGCTTCCTCAATAATTAAGAGGCCTTGTTTAACATTGTTCACTATCACCGGACAACAACCTATGAAGCACAATGGCTAGATTTATGATTTAACTTGGGTGGTTGTTGATGATTGCACAATTCCTATTCATGAATAAATCCCTCCCTTGCAGAGTCCTTTCTCAAAATTTCATCTTTCATCCTCACATAATAACTTAACTTTCTAAGAATTTGAAGGAATAATGTAAGGGTATTTCTGATAATTAAGGATTCAAACAAAATACTTAATAGATCAAGAAAATTTGGATGTGTGTAGAAGACTTCTACAGCCAAAAAAAACACATTCAAGAGAATATAGAAGGAAAAACAATAACTAGTTCAAAGAGGAGCTAGCTTAGACAAAAAGTCTGAATACTAATCTCTTTTAACAATTTATAAATTTGCAGGGGATTTGAGAGAGATTGAAACTCAATCTATTCTTACCCAGATTCTCCTATGCAACCCTAAAGATGTGCAGAAATAGAATATGAAAATATTGGAAAACAAACAAGAAACATAAATTATGTCAAAGCCAAAGCTTGAAATACTTCAATTAGGATTTCTGGAGAAAATTTTTACAAATCCGGAAGGTCTTGGAATCAAAATCCAACCCTTTTCTTATTACAATTCATCAAATATATAGAAATACAAACTACTAAACTATTGCAAACTTTCAGGAAAAAAAACCTAAATTGTATACTAAAATAAAACAATCTCCTAATAGTCTACAAGAAATTTGGAATTGTTTACAAATCATCTGCCTTAGAATCTGGAAAGTAGTTGCAAGGTGTCCCAAGCTGTAGGTATTGTTGGAGTGTTTAAAATCATCTTCAAAATATCTGGCTACCAAGTGTTCATTAGACTGCCAGTTATGGTCCTTTGGATGCCAATAAAAGATCTTCCACTGAATGTTGTAGTTGATTTTCAATTAATAATTTCGTGCCATAAAATCTGGGATTTTGAAGATTTTGCTGACATCTGCTTGGAAATATTCCAATGTCACTTTTTTACAATGCTTCACCAATGTCATAAAATATTTGGAAGGAAATATTTTATAAATGTTTTCAAATATTATGTAAATGCATTTTCTATTTTTTATATTTTCATGAATTTACTAAATGAAATTCAGAAAATATTTCCTCTAATAATTTTATTGAATAAATTCATCCACTTATTCAAAACCATGTGTTTTTCCTTCTTTGTAAAAAACTCAATTTTTACTTATCCTCCATTTAATTTTATCAATAACCTCAATTCACCTGCACTGTAAATTAATTTTCATATGCACCTGTAAATTTTATTTCCCCTACACAAAAAATCCATTTCACTGGTAGCTATAAATTCATTTTATGTGCACCTGTAACTCATAAATAAATTTCACCTGAAAAATCATTTCATAATATATCATCCAAGCTTGTGAATAACCCAAGCTATAATCTCCAGAAAAATTGGATTAATCATTTCAAGTAATCCAAAGGAACCATTAAACTTCCCCCCAATAATTATAAGATTTAAATGTAATAGGGAAAATGGTTTTCGGAGGGGCTGTAAGTAGGAAGTGGTTTAGGGAGAAGGGTTGTGAAAGGAAACGATAGGTGTAAAGAAGTAAGGTAAAAAACATCTTTTTGGAGCCCCCCTTTGGTTAAATGTCTTAAGGGTTGGGTTCGAATTATGTTTATAACCCTTGGATTTAACTTGCCCATATCTGGAGGCATAGGAAAATAGGGGAGTTTAAGTTTAAGTGTGGGGTGGGCCATAGGATTTGGTTTTGCGATTTAAGAATTCTTTATAACATAACCTTTCACTTTAAAAATACATTTCCATAAAAATATAATATTATGTTTTTATAAAAATACAATTATTTTAAGATTAAAATTATGATTATAAAAATAATTAATAATTCATTCAAAAGTATAAATAAGCATATGTTTGAGCATTTATCCAAGAAGGAAATTGGAAATTTCTCATTGAAATTTTTTAATTTTGAGTGTACCAAAATATGTTACAACACCCTGTAAGGCTATTTTTTCCCCATTGTCATCCAACACTCAATAGCTTTGTCATAACAATCCACCTTGGTCCTGTTAATATATATCCAGTCCATATCCAAAATCATACTATACGATCCCAACGACAATACATTCAAATATGTTGATGTAGGCATACCATTCAATTCAAAGGTGCAAGATCTTACCCAATGATGAACTCTTTTCTTTGTATTTGCAACCAACTACACTAACCAAGACTTTGAATGCACTTATTTATTCAAACCACTCTTATCCACCAAGTCAGGGTTAACATAAGTATAACTAGATCCAGAGTCAATCAAAATAGAAATAACTTGATCACAAAGCTTACTGTCCATCTCGATAGTAGATGCCTAGTGATCCGTCTGCTTGTTATCTAACGCTGCACATAGATACGAGGAATGATCTTCCCAACATCCCCAACAATATTCGCTTCTTGTTCACTATAGATATGAGGCATACCACCCTGATACTGTGGACAATATCTCTTGAGATGCTCCTTACCACATATCCAAGACTGCAACAAGCCTATACCATCACCTATATTCTGCTTCTGTGACCCATGTCCTTGTCTAACTACGTTGAACTTATTGTAAGGTGAAAAATATTTTCTTTCTCACCTGCATCTTGAGGTGTTTTTTATTTTCGGATTCCATTTACCTTTAGCTTTGTCTTTCCCTTTCCAACCTTGTTGAGATTTTATCTTACACTTTGACTGCTCATAATAGTGCTTCAATTTCCCAATGAACTCCTCAAGTGACCAAGGCTCATCATACACAATATGATCTCTAAATTCTAATGGTAATCCATTGAAAAATCTCTAAAATATATCCTTTTCATCCTTAATATATGATACATACCTCAATAACTCAAAAAACTTAGTCGTATACTCCTCATTTGTCTTTGATCCCATATTTAACTCATAGAATTCCTTAGCTTTATTGTCATAGTACCTTTATGACAAGTATTTCTTCCTGAAAAGTCTCTTGAATTAATGCCAACTCAACTCTTTTGTCTTGATTTCTCTAACCTACTTCACCTATTCCCACCATATGCTTGCTTTCCCTTTGAGGGTGAAGATAGTTATTATGGCCTTCATATTTTCTATGTACTCATGTAGCTCAAAGAACTTCTTCATTCCAAGAGACCATGCCTTTGCATCCTTCAGCTTCTTCAAGTCTCCATCAAAGGTAGGTGGATTCGCTTTCTTGAACCCATCTAGAAAATATCCCCTGACACTCCTCCTATAAGGATGAAAACGATGATGATCATAGTGCCTGTCAGAACCAAAACTAGAATAGAACCTGTGTACATCACGTCTCCTATCTGGAGTATCCAAGACTATGTTATCTCTAATCGTGTCATCTCTATCCGACCTGTTCCCACCAAGTTATCTACTGCCATATGCCCCATTAGTCCTATCCTCCTACCCATGGCTGATACAAAGTTGTCCCTGTCTCTACAATTCTAAAAGAAATCTGAAGGATCACTGCATTGAATTATACTTGTTTCTTCTGTGCATGAATGATCCTATCATTTTTTTTTGGCCGCAACCCAACATGTCCTAAATTTTGGCAAAGAATCCGCATTTCGTGGAGTAGAGGGCACAATGGAACATGCAACAGAACGCAAAGTGGACCATGTAGCAGAATATTTTAATAAATTGTGCGGTAGTGAGGGGCTTCGGGGTGGGTCAAAGGCCCGTCTTTGTGTAAGAGAAAATAAATTTGTAATGGTTTTTGGGCTATAGTTGATTGTTTTAGGGAGTCCATGGTATTTGGACCATGTTATTGTAGTGATGTAGCCCCTCAATGAATTCTATATAAAGAGAATCAATGTAGCTTTGAGAAGACATGATGTGTGGATGATATGGTTTGCCAGTGTTGTATATTTGTACTTTGTAGTTTGTAGTAATGGCGAGGCTCTGTAGCTGAGTGCACAGAGGCATTAGTATATAGTTAAGTGTGCAGAAATCCTACTACTTAGTGTGTGGGTCGAAGATCAGTTGAATTCAAATATTGATTATATAAAGAAATAGTTGATGTTCTTATGTGTGTTTATGTATCTATTTTCTTAATATATGTTGTTGTGAAGTAGTTGTTACGGTTGCATGATATGTCAGCGCAGTAATGGTTTATGGACTTATGTGATATGTTTATGTGATTAATCTAATTTTGTGAAGTGATTTATAAATTGTAAGTAGAAGATAATATAAAAATACTACATCTCCTTGTCCCTCAAGGTTGTAGAAACCTAGTTCCACATCCACCTATAGTCACTTCGGGTGAGATTGTGATCTGCTTGTAGGTTTTTTCCAAAAGGGCTAGTGATCAAGGGTTTTTTTGGTGCGGAATAAGATCGAACCAGGGTCAGCCCAAATCAACCCAGAAAATGGTTTCGTTCCCAGAAACAGAACCATTTGTTGGGTTGATTTGGGTTGACCTAGTGACGCAATTCTAACCATAGGTCCTGCAACTTAATAATAAAAACACACCATAAAACTTAGCTGAAAGCCAAAAATAATATATGCAAGTAAAAATCATGAAATAATTCATTAATAAATAAAATATTTACAGGAGGATTATTCCCCTAACATTAGCCTCTCATTCCTCACACTCACTCACTCCCTTCTACATACATATACATGCCTCATGGGCTCACCTAGATTTATACAAATGGATTAGAACCCAATTAGGTTCTAGATGCATAAAATAACTCCCACAATATCTCTTATGATCCATAAAATATCTCATCTAATCCCTTATCCCTAGATAAGAGATCAATATCCCTTAAATATCTCAAACCTTCCAAAAATACTCTCAAAGCTTCTTCTATTTACAAGAATTATGATTTTCTCCTAAAACTATAGAAAAAATACATTAATTAATTAAATCCTAACTTTGTAAACTAACCCCTCTAGTAAATATTTGACCTAGGTTAGATGCACTTGCATTAGCCAATTTTGATCTTACTGTGCACCAACAAAACCCTTGACCACTGGCCCTTTTGGAAATGACCTACAAGCGGATCATAGTCTCACCCGAAGTGACTATGGGTGGATGCAGAACCAAGTTTCTGTAGCCTTGAGGGACAAGGAGATGTGGTTTTTTTCTATTATCTTCTACTTACATCTTATAAATCACTTTGTAATGTTAAGTTAATCATATAAACATATCATATAAGTCCCTAAACCATTATTGTGTTGACATATCATGCAATTGTCACAACTACTTCACAGTAATAGATATTAAGCAAATAGATACATAAAAACACATAAAAACATCAAGTGTTTCTTTATATAATCAATATTTGAATACAACTAATATTCAACCTATGCACTAAGTTGCAGGTTGTTTGTGCACTCAGCTATAGACTTGGGCCTCTACGCACTCAACTGCAGAGCCTCACCCTTGCTACAAACCACAAAGTACAAAGATAAAACACTAACACACCATATCATCCATACATCATGTCTTCTCAAAGCTACATTGATTCTCTTTATATAAAATTCATTGAGGGGATACATTGCTACAATACCGTGGTCCAAATACCATGGAATCCCTAAAAAATAAAATATAGGCCAAAACCCATTATAAAATTGTGCGGTTTTACACAAAGAAGAGGCTTCAACCCACCCTGAATCCCCTCACTACCGTGCATTATATTAAAATATTCCTCTACGTAGTCCACTTCGTGCTCCACTGGATGTTCCACTACACGCTCTTCTCCAAAAAATGTGGAGTCTTTGCCAAAATTTAGGCCAAGTTTGGCTACACCCAACAGGCCCCCAACACTCACATGTGACTCGTCCTGAGTCACTCAGCTGGTTTGCCTCTTATTTTTGTTGCGATTTTGTTGTAGCCATTTTTATATTGCTACAATGTCTCTATGGCTTACTTCTCTTCATTGCACACTTATTCCGATAATGATTTTGTCATTGGCCGTGTATTCCTCTGTAACAGTGTTGCTTCTTTCTATCGAAGCTCTTGAAGCTTCCCATCTACTTCTTGAGACAATTTCAGTTCTCATCCTACCATGGCTGAATTATATCTACCAAAGTTTGTTCTATACCTTCTTCTGGAAGGCACTTCCCTCACTAATCTTCGCGAGCCTTTGCGATATTGGCAAGGTCTTCATAGTTGCCTAAATCTCCTCCATTTGCTTCTGCTTCTACTGGATGTATTTTTCTAGCTTCTACATGTTTGGATCTTCCTGCAGTGAATTCCAAGTCTGCAAAGTTTCATCCAAAAAATTTCCACATTCTACCATTGTCACGGATATTCCTGTCATGACATCCTTTAGGCTGATACACCTTTATTCTCGCAATCCTGGTGGCATTGTTGGTTGTAGCTTCATTTGCATCCCACTGATCTTCATTTCATAAGAAAATTTCAATTTGGAAATGTTGTCCTTGTAACCTTTTAGCATGAGGCTAAGCTTCAAGACCTTTTTCTCTACTAATGCCTCTTTTCGTGATGTCCAGAATCTCCTTGCATGTTGCTTTGACCAATTCTTTCAATTTTTGTTGTTATTTCACTACCTTCTCCTTTTCTTGGATTGTCTGGTCGAGATTCTAATTCATCATAGTTCGTTCTCTCTACAACTGAATGTTCACATTTGAAGTGAATTTATCAATTTTCTTGAGCTCTTCTATAACTACTTGATGCAACTCGTGTAATTTGTACAATGGTACTGTTGTGATATTCATGTTGACATACATCCATTCTTTCGAGTGTTGTTGTACTTCGGTAGAGTAGAACTATAGGGCTCGGATAGGAATTTGTGTCAAATGCATCCCAAGTGTAGGTTGTATTACTCTTTCTTCTCAAATCCTTTCTAATATATGCATCGGTTGTCTAACTATATGCACTAAAATCTTGAGTTCGACAATGCGCTTTGCAACACTGGTTAGAAGTGAGTTGTAGAAGTATTCTAACCTATTCCATGATTTTGTTGCCACCTCCTGAACTTTGTCCCCAATTTGATCCAAGTCCCCCTTAGTGAGAACTAGTGGCATTATATCCTTCGTTCTATCTACCTTCCACTTCTTTCCACTCATCGGGGAAGCTACGTTGTGTGTATTCCTATTTTATCTATCTATCTTCTTCTTATCCTCCTCAATGCGTTTAAGAGGATCTGTTGACCCTCATCATATTCATCCTCATGTTCTTGGCCTTAGTCATCCTTGTCTTCATCTTTTCCACTCAGTCCTCCATGCTCTAATGTTTCCTCATATTTCTGACTACCTTATTTCTCTTCCTCCAGCACAGTCATCCATTATGTGGGCCATTGTTGTATCAGTGCAATAAGATCATCTTTTGTGACTAAGTAGGGTAGAGGATTCCATGTCTTCATTGTATCTCTTCGAGCCTGCACATATAATCTATGAAAATCGACACTGAACTTCACAACATATTTATATTTATCATACAAGCTCGATGAAAGGCGAGGATGTTGGTTCACCAACATATGTAAATTCATGTGAGATATCAAGAAAAGAAAGGAATTTAGAGAATAATTGTGGTGTACGAAGTGCAGATCAGAGGGCCATTCTAAAGAATAGTGCCTTGTCTTCAGAGATTTCCTAGCTAATAGAGCACCTAATCCCTTGAATGCAGGATCTAGCCTGTGGTGTGAAATATGTAAGGCTAGGGGCTAAAATCGCTTAGAATATTTCTACTCATTACAGAAATATGTGTAGACTCCAAGGAATCTATACTGCAAATTCTGAAAACCAGTCAGACCTAATGAGAATAATTGTGAAATTTATAACCTTATGATGGAGCGCAATGTTGACACATAGAATGCAAGAAGAAGAGCATGGAAATGAGGAAAATTGACATCGTGGTGGTCAAGGAGGTTCCCAAGGAAGAGGTTGAGGTGGTGGATCTATTTAAGGACATGGACATATTATTTTCTATAATTGCGGCCAGCCAAGACATTTTGCAAGAGATTTCTAGAACCCGACTATGACATGTAAGTATTGCAAGTCATTTGACCATGTAATTTAAGAATTTCCTGTAATAATGGCGAAGATGCAATAAAATAGGTATCAACAACTGACACATAATATTTATATGATGACTGTTGAAAGGAAAATTGATGAACCTCAAATTATTATTTTAACTAGAAGTGGAGCTGCGACTAGTAATGATAAGGCGGATGGAAAAAAGGAATTTGAAAATCTAGGTGCATGGGTTAGAAAGACTGCAGAGAAAGTTCCTATTTTTTATATTAAATAAGAAAAAGGAGTTTTATGGAAGAAAAAAAAATTATGGATGTTTGAGCTTCAACATGTAGTGCACAGCCAAAACCTAATCAGAACAGTAACTATGATGTATCATCAACTTCAATGTAGTTTCGAACTCTAACATATGATCGAGCTTTGACACAAGACCAGGATGTGGGAAGCCAAGTAAGTATTTTAAGGTCTTTTCTATAGACTTGTATGAAATTGTAAAGGGATAAAAAGGTTGTAGAAGTTCTGAAGCAGTTGATAGATTCATGTGCATCAAAAGTAACACCATGAAGTGAGATGCGTGTGGTTAATAATCTGCATAGCCAGAAGAGAACTGGAAGAGAAATGAGGCTTAGTGCAAATATAGGAGAATATGAGATGAATAAAGTTATTCTGGATTTGGGATCTGATGCTAATGTCTTGACAAAGCAAACATGGGAATTGATGGGTAAACCAAAGCTATAGTGGTCACTTATTCAGTTAAGGATGGAAAATCAGAAAAATATCTTTCCTATGGGAATACTACCAAGTGTCACAGTGGATATTGAAGGAGTGTGCACTAGTGCTGATTTTGAAGTAATAGAGATTGCTGATGACAGTAACCCTTATCCTGCATTGCTTGGACTAGATTGGGAATTTGATGATATGGCCATAATCAATCTAAAGAAGAGACAAATTATATTTGAAGGAAACAATATGAGAGTAATTTTTCCATTGGATCCATGGAAAGGAGAAATATACATAGAACTAGTCAGAGAAGAATAATGCGCAATGGACATAGACAAAATTTATCAAATGGAAGCGAAGGAACAATATTATTGGGTTAACCCTACTGTAGAAGGAAAGTTGATTTGGGAGCATGACAATTCTTATACCTCAAATTCAGAAGAAGAATTGGAAAATTGGAAGAATATGTTGCATGAAGTATCCATAAGGCGATGTTTAAAAATAACCAAATCAATTCATTTTATAATGTCTAAGGTATGTGACCTACCTTATTATGATGGTATAAGATATGTGAATACTATTCTTAATGATTATGAAGAATGGGTTCCAGAAAAGCAAAGGTTGTTAACCTTGGATATAGCCCTGAAAGATACCCCTACTAGATGGTGGCATGCACATAAGAAGAATATAAGAGGTTGGCAGGAATATCAAAGACTGATGTGGATAAGGTTTGGATAGATAGAAATAGAAATGGAGATGAAGTATGATGGTAAAACTAGTCCTAGGGAGCATATCCAGTAGTGCACTTCAACATGGAAGGAGATTCCACAAAAACAGTGGGTACATGGATTCATTCATACATTGGAGACAATCTCTAAGAACTGGTACCTAGACACAAAGATTTGACATGGTACCTATTGGTTCTTAAGATAAATTCCCTCGGTTTTGAAAGGAATCAGTGCTTAAGACATTTTAAAAGTGTGTCACAGGAATAATTTTATCACGAGGTCTTTGTTTTATCCCTCTGGGAACTAGTTTTCTAAAACCCTTAATGATCTGGAATAATAAAAGATTTCACAATGCCATTGAATGTTGATATCTGAATGGAAAATAAAAAATTTAGATGAAACTTAAAGTATTATCTTGTAAACACAGAATCTATACTTTTAATTTTTAGAGAGATTTCATGGAGAGAGAGGAAACTCAAAATAATATGTTGTAAACAGAGAATCTATTACTTTTAAGTTTAAGAGAGAATTCATGGAGAGAGAGGAAACTAAAACTAATATGTGGTAAACACAAAATCTATTAATTTTAAGTTCCAGAGAGAATTTGTGAAGGGAGAGGAGCTGGAGTGAAGGAGCCCTTATTAAGGCTATTTAACTCTTACTTACAACCATAAATCAGAGACCAGGTGCTTCTTTACTTCACTTCATTCAAGGAAGAAACAACATAAAGTGATACAAGAAACATGAATCGCCATAAACAGTTGCAGGAAACTTGTTGGTTCTTTCATTCACTCATCAGAAAAAGAAGTACAAAATGTAGTCTCCAAGAGGTCCAGATCTCGGAACCCTCCTCTCTCTTTCTCTCTTCCTTAAATACAAACAAAAGTAGTTTGTAACTGCTCGAGCTTCTTGAAACTCTTAGAATACCTAAACTATTAAAATAATTATTACATTGCAATCAAGGACATCATTGTAGCATCAATATTAACAAAGAAAACAAAATAAAACTTGAAATATAATCCTTTTGCTGAATCTGATTTGTTGTTGATGTGTCTCCTTTCGTTTCTGCTGTGATATCCTAACAGTCTACATAAACGCATCTATACCTGACTCTGCCCATGCTTTTGTGTTTCGAACATTGTCATCATGTCACCTACTACTTGACTCTGCCTCTTCCGCTCGTTCCCACAACATTTAGTCTTTGATTAATAAACTATCGCAAATGCATACCGTTGTTCTGCACGTAGCGTCAGGTATTTTCATAACTGAGTCTGCCCTGTGTTCAGACTTTCCTTTGTAATTGTCGTAAGACTGGACTTTAAAAGATATTCCAATTTTCCTTTGAAAACTATTGCATCCGTCCCTTTATCACATTTCACATTTCGGCATTCATAACATATTCATGAGCGCCATTCCTCCTGAGCTTGTGATGTGCGATGTGCGATAAAGGTAGGGATGACGTGGAAAGTGGAGGTGGGGCTGATCGTAAATCACAATCGGTGATATAAAACCTTTTCGCATTTCGCATTTCAACATTCATAACATATTCATGAGCACCATTCCTCCTAAGCTTGCGATGTGGAATGTGCGATTGGAATATATTAAATCATAGTTCTAAGCTACATCGCTTCCGCTTCGCTATCGCACTTCAGTGAATCCCATTATCTTATTATTACTATCCATTCTGAGATTGGGATATGCGATATGAGATAGGGTCCCATGGCCAAAATTTAAATACTTTAGATTCGAGCTTCGAACTATATTTCATCTAGTCCTCGTATTGCATTTCGCATTTTGACTATTCAACCTTGTTCTATTCCTCTTGAGATTTGAGATTTGCGATTTGCAATATACGATCAGGCCATCCACATGCGATTGCAATTAAGCCTTTGAACACTAGTTATGTTCGTATATTTGCATGACTTAACCCCGACCTGTGTGAAATGTTTTGAAAAAATCAATCGGCCTGAATCTTGAATTGTTATGCACAAAAATAAGCTTGACTTGACCCTTGTTGCACGTTGTTTTTCTTTGCTGCTCCTCTCGCTTAGATTACACCTCCAATTTTGTTGCTTCCTTAAACTTTGGTTCCAGTGCACATGTGATGATGAATCCTCATTAATATTGTGGTTATCCTTTTTAGCATGCTGCAGGTCTTCTTTAATTTTAACAATTTTTCCTCAACAACCTTTAATTGCTCAGAACCTCTCTTGACTTTTAGTTGAGTCAAATTATGCTACAACATCTGGCTCCAATTGGGGACAACACCTTGGTAGCAGAGTGCTGAGAACTTGTATATGAGTAGCCTTTATTGGGCATGGAGTCAAAGAGCACTTGTAGATCAGTAGCAGTTATTGGGCATGGATTCAATCCCAAATGGGAGTTGATCAAGTATGAAATCCTCCTGAAACCTGCTACACTTTGGACTTCTTCCTTTATTGTTAAACTGAAAATACCGAACTAGAAATACTACAACTAAAAATGCTCAACTTCTGAGCTTATTTATGCACAACTCCTATATATGTGTTCATGTCTGAACTTAATCAGGTGAAGTCAGCCTTCCAATGTCACCAATCCAACATCTACATGTTAGAACTAATGCCTCCATACTGTTGAAATTTGAATATCACAATAGGGAGGTACCATGAAAGTTTTCCAGATACAAAGCTTTGCACATACCTTTGCATAAATACTTGTTGCTGAAAAAATAAAGTTTTCATATAGTCAGCTACCGGATCATAGAACTGATGAGACCAATTTTATGCTGCCTCATTTTCTTGAACATCTTGTTGATGTAGACTTCTTTGAGTACGACAGCTTCCTTCATTGTTTGACTCCTCAATTTGAGGTTGTATATGAGAAGATTGATTTTTGTTTTATGCTGACAACCATTTATGTTGAAAAGATAAATCTAAGGTTTGTTCCTCATAATGCTGATGTTCTTCGTATAATGCCAATTCTTGAAAAAAATATTCCCCCTCCTGCAAACACGCATGAGGAGCTCCACTAGTTTCTCTTTTCACAAAATCATTAAAATTATGAAAATTGTAATGATCTTCCAGGCTTTCAACATGTAGTTCATTTTTTGCAACGAATTTTCGACTAGAATATTCAAAATTCTTAAATTCTTTTGTTTCAGAAATACAGGAATCCTCTAAGACCTTTTGAAAATATTTTTTCATCTCTGAATTTGCATTCTTCTATAAAGAAATTCCAATGTTTCCTTGACAGGCCCTCTTGTCTTCAACAAAAAATGTTCTTTCAACATGACAGGAAAAATTTCTACAAGCCCGCACATTATCTTCAATTTCTTGTGCATAAAGAAACATCAACTCTAGAGTGCAAGGCTTTCTCTCCTTGAGATAAAAATCCAATACACTAGAAATAGCACTCAAATAGTATATCATAGTTGCATCTTCAGGAGGTCGAATTTCTTTCAGCATGCTGAAATAGATTTTTGAAACCTCCTATTAAACACAGGGATTGATTCATTACTCTACCTGTAGATGGAATATAACTCCAAAATTTTCTTTTCATACAACTTGTGCTTGCCCCAATATTTGTCTTGAAAACTCTGCCATGAACTAATTTAACCTTCCTCCAAACACTGGAACCAATCATGAGCACCCTGCTTTAATGAATGAAAAAACATCCTTAAAGCCACATCTTCATAGATAATTTGAAATTTGTAAATAAAGTATTCAAATGCTAGGAGGTGTTGTTCGGTTGCAACCTCATCACTTTATCCAGAAAAACTTGGCAGAAATTTAAAGCTTTTTAAAGGATATTGATGAAGAAATGTTGGCAGCACCAAGGGTTTGAAAATCACCTTGGTTCCAAGCTAGAAAGAAGCGGATTTTTTATGAGGTATAATATTATCACCCAAAGATTATGAATCCTCACCTTTATGTCCATGTTGTGATAGATTATCTTCAGGAATTATAATGCAACAGTCATCTCTCCTCTTATATTTAGGAGATAAAGTTGTGTCAAGATCAATAATACAAGAAGAAGAAAAATCTTCTTTCTCCAATAAGGAATGTACTTTTTGGGCCTTATAATATTATGAGAATATAAAGCAGGAAACAATATTCTTGATATGTATGGGAAAATATACCACTAAACTGATAGTGAAAAATAAAACTTCATTTAAAAGATTCAAACTCTGATACCCGTTTTTTCCACAATGCTTTCTCATTTTCTTGCCAGCAAAATTCCTTATCTAATGAAATCTTCATCAGTGGAGTCACTAGATGAATAATAAACAACCAAATTTTATATCTAAATATTACTCACCATCAAGAAATAGATCTCAATACCCAGGGAAAAATAACTTCGTCCCTTAGTCCCCAGCAACGGTGCCAAAAAACGTTAGTTCTTAAGAGACAATCCCTCGTTTGTGAAAGGAATCAGTGCTTAAGACATTTTAAAAGTGTGTCACAGAAATCATTTTATCATGAGGTCTTTGTTATATCCCTCTAGAAACTAGTTTTCTAAGGCCCTTAATGATCTGGAATAATAAAATATTTCACAATGCCATTGACTGTTGATATATGAATGGAAAAGAAGAACTATAGAGGAAACTCAAAGTAGTATGTTGTAAACAAAAAATCTATTACTTTTAAGTTTCATAGGGAATTCATGGAGAGAGAGGAAAATCAAAATAATATGTTGTAAACACAGAATCTATTACTTTTAAGTTTCAGAGAGAATTCATGGAGAGATAAGAAACTCAAAATATTATGTTTTAAACACATAATCTATTACTTTTAAGTTCCAGAGAGAATTTTATAAAAGGGAGAGGAGTTGGAGTGATGGAGCCCTTATTGAGGCTATTTAACTCTTACTTACAACCGTAAATCAGAGACTAGGTGCTTATTTACTTCACTTCATTCAAGGAAGAAACAACATAAAATGACACAAGAAACACGAATCACCATCAACAGTTGTAGGAAACTTGATGCTTCTTTCATTCACCCATCAGAAAGGGAAGTACAAAATTTAGTCTCCAAGAGGTCCAAAACTCGGAACCCTCCTCTCTCTTTCTCTCTTCCTTAAATACAAACAAAATTAGTTTGTAACTACTCGAGCTTCTTGAAACTCCTAGACTGCCGAAAATGTTAAACTGCTTATTAAATTGCAATCGAGGACATCATTGTAGCTTCGATATTAACAAAGAAAACAAAATAAAACTTGAAATACAGTCCTTTTTTTGAATTTGATTTGTTGTTGATGTGTCTCCTTTTGTTTCTGCTGTGATATCCTAATAGTCTGCATAAACACATCTCTACCCAAATCTGCCCATGCTTTTGTGCTTCGAACATTGTCATCATGTCACCTACTACCCGACTCTTCCTCTTCCTCTCATGCTCGCAGCATTTATTCTTTTATTAATAAACTGCCACAAACACATACCAATGTTCTGCACGTAGCGTCAAGTCTTTTCTTACTCGAGTCTGCCCTACGTTTAGACTTTCCTTTGTAATTGTCGTAAGACTGGACTTTAAAAGATATTCCAATTTTCCTTTGAAAACTATCACGTCCATCCCTTTATTTCATTTCGTATTTCAGCATTCATAACATACTCATGAGCACCATTCCTCCTGAACTTGTGATATGTGGTGTGCGAAAAAGGTAGGGATGACGTTGCAAGTGGAGGTGGGGTCGATCGCAAATTGCAATCGGCGATATAAAACCTTGTCGCATTTCGCATTTCAGAATACATAACATATTAATGAGTGCCATTCCTCCTGAGCTTGCAATGTGCGATATGCGATTGGAATATATTAAATCATAGTTTTGAGCTGCATCGCGTCCACTTCGTTATCACACTTCTCACTTCAACAAATCCAGTTATCTTATGATCGCTATCCCTTCTGAGCTTGTGATGTGCGATATGTGAGAGGGTCCCACAATTAGAATTTAAATACTTTAGATTCAAGCTTTGAACTATATCACATTTGGTCCTCGTATTGCATTTCGCATTTCATTAATTCAACCTTGTCCTATTCCTCCTGAGCTTTGCGATTGTGATTTGCGATCTGTGATTAGGCCCTCCACATGTGATGTGATTAAGCCTACGAACACTGGTTCTATACGTATATTTTAATGACTCGAACCCAACCTGTGTGCAATGTTCTAAGCGCATCAATCGACCCGACTCTTGAACTATTTTGCACGCGAATAAGCCCGACTTGACCCTTGCTGCATGCTTTTCTTCTTTGCTTCTCCTCTGGCTTAGATTACACCTCCAATGCTACTGCTTTCTTTATTTTGGTTCCAGTGCACATGTGATGATTAATCCTTGTTGAGCTTGTGGTTATCCTTTTTAGCATGTTGCAGGTCTTCTTGAAATTTTAACAATTGTTATTCAACAATCTTGAATTTCGTAGAACCTCTCTTGACTTTTAGCTGAGTCAAATTATGCTACAAAGTAGCAAGAATTGGGAAGACATGTTCGATGGCTTCCTATTAACATTTAGCTTTGTAGATGATTGCCCACACATAGATTTGTCCCTTCAAGCAGTCAAGAATAAGATATTTTAGAATGTCACCTCGGTGACATGGTAGCAACCAGATTGGGCTGCGCAGATAGAACATGTACTGGAATGCTATAACGTTATTGCAGATGGAGAAGAAGAAGATCCTCGCAATATCGACATAGAAGAATCAAAAGGATACCACGAAGTCATTGGACCTGCAATAGAGATACCATATATAACGAAGCCAATGAAGACCAAGAAGGTAAGAATAGGATTAGAGGACGATCCCATGTTTGCAGACATAGGATATTATTGGGATGAAGAAATAGTCAGTAAAGTTACATAGTTACTTCATGAATATCAAGAAGTGTTTCCCACGAAGTTTTTAGAGATGAAGGGTATAATAGGAGATCTAGGAGTCATGAAGATTCCTTTGAAGCCTAGTGTGAAGCTAGTCAAACAAATACCTAAAGACTGAACCTGAAGTATAAGGAGAAAGTGAAAATGGAGCTTGATAATATGGTAGCAGCAGGAATTATTGAAACTGTCAAAGAATTAGAATGGGTGAGTCTTATGTCGGTGCAAGAGAAGAAGACTCAAGGAGAGATTAGGATCTGCGTTGATTTGAGATATTTGAATGATGCATGTCTACATGATCCATTCCCTACCCTTTTCACAGATGAATTGCTGGAAAATGTAGGAGGACAATAATTTTATGTTAATTTTCCAATATTTCTCTATGTTGTATCAGTTACTTAAGCCCAAATAAGATTTTCATTAACATTAAATTCAGACCTATGCAATATAAATAACCATAAACTGTAACTAAAGATAGAACAATGTACGCAAAGACAGAGAAGACAATATCAAAACCATAAGACACAGAAATTGGTCCAATACCAAGGAAAAAACCCACTGTGGGGGAAACCCTTTCAAATATTCTTCTTCTACAGGTTGTCTTCAAAATATTTCAGCAGAGAGTACAATGAGCCTAGAATAATAATATAGAAGATAATAATTTGGTCTGATCTATAGATTAGAAAAACACAAAATCAATGGATCACTAATACCATGTGATCTTAGCTACCCTGATCTAGATCTAAGTCTAGAAAACTATCAATAACTAATCTGACGTTGATGTGACTGTTGTTGGAAATACTAAGAGGGGGGTGAATCAATATTTCTTTTCAATTGTTATTTTTTTCCAGTTATATTCTTCACAATTAAAAACAGAGAGGTGTATAATAGTGATATTATTAAGGATCAATAAGAACTTCAATAATTTTTCAAATAATTGAGTACAATAGATGTATGATGGCACCAACCCTTTAATTAATCAGGCACCAACCTGTTGCCAAGCACCAACTTGGACTTTGATGAGGCTCTGACCTCTAGGGCTTCGACCCTATCCTCTCCAAGGCACCAACCTTGTATTTAGGGGCACCTACCTCAAGGACACCAATCCTTTTTATCTTATTTTGATATGAAATGAGAATGATACTTACTTGAATGTACTTGACATACTTCTTCATTGTTCAATCAGCTAAAAAAAACATATTCTTGTCGTCACACGATCTTTACCATGCTCCGTCCACCATTTGATTTTACTGCACTATGCAGGTTGTTTAATCACTGTAACATGGTCCAAGATTACTATAAATGATTACTGCCTTTAATCCGTGCCACAATGGGAGATTTTATCACTGTAAATGTGCTGCTACAAAGTCCGAGAGCTATCTTTTTAAAGTCTACAACTTTTCTGTAGGTGAAACTGAGCTCCAAAAATCTGAACGAGCTACTGTGTAATGTCACAGTCCGAATAGAAGGTTGTCTTTGGAAAACAAAAATGAGCTCCACAGAATTTGTTGTTTGACTGAGCCAGTATGTTATATCCTAGTTTGAATTATACCTAGTTTTTTGAAGGTATTACTACAGTCTAAAATGCATAGTCCCTTGTATGAAATTTACAGTCTGAGCTCCTCCTGAGGGTAGGTATGAACTATATTATCACAGATATTTTCTATAGCACCCTGCCCTCGCTGCAATGATATCATATACATTCAAGAATGATAAAAACGTGTATAGTTATTCCCCAATCAACTGTTTTACAACCCTTACTTTGGTGCCCTAGTTTACAAGGAGTTAACTGTAACTCACATTTTTCTTTAGCATCTTTTGATTCTTTTCAGAGCCCTTTTTCTTCCTTTTGTTCACGAGTTGTGAACAATGATAATTTATGTGTTTTTACACCAAAAAGGATGATTAAAAATGAATTCCAAATAGGTTCATATATAATGGTTATGTTTTAGAAATCTGAAGGGGCACGTTCATGGAAAGAGGTCGACGTGTAAAATAGGAATATGTTGGTTGGAGTTTATGTTATGGGTATATAACTTCAAAAATAAATTTCTCTTTAACTACTAGGCATTTGAAGGCCTGTCAGGGCTCGTTCAAAAGAGGAAACTGTCCTCTTTCAAATGGTATAAGAATCATTCCTAAAGATTGACTTTATTATGGTGAAAAACTTTATTTATTGTGACAGACCTTGAAATGATATAGGCATATGATGATTAGAGCAGTTTGGATTTGTTAAAGGATCATCTAGTGTGGTGGTAGTGTAGGATTCATTAGGAGATCTCAAAATTTTATTTCCATTAATGACAATTTATCAATGATAATTATTGACCAACAAATGTGTGATGTATGACAGATGATACTATGTGAGAAACTGAAAGAATACCAAATCTGATATGCCCAATAACTCAGAGAGTCACGGCCTTAACATGCCATGCATGTGGCTATACTGGCTCTGAGCCGCCGCTACAGATTTCTGTGCTTGCGACTGAGGGCCTGAATACCCTAGAAACTTGGTCGCACCCTTAAGCCTGTCTGCAAGAGAATTTTATAGTTGAGTCACGACCACATCAATATTAGCCTGCGACCCAAGCCTGGCAAAGCCACTACCTCAAGTTCTCTTGCCCGCGGCCCAGATAAAAAATGCCCAGATCTAAAATGTGCATCTGTTGGTGATCCCAATCCACTGTGCGAACCTCTTGCGATGTACCTGTGCTAGACATAATACAAAAATACGAACAATAACCAAAATAGCATGAAGAAGATCTTAGTAGTGAATGTGTGTGAATGAGTTTGAGGTCACTTATATTTATAACTTGATGAGGGACCACTTGGCGCTTTGACCAGATCAACATGAAATTTAACCAAATCATAAAATAATAAAATAATTCATAACTTAACTTCATCTTAACCGATTGGGACAATATATAGACTGATTTTGATCCTCTCATGATCCAAAAGGATCTTCGCACATGAAAAGAGATTTTCACCATGTTGATTTGAAGTTGGTGACAAGTATTTAAGTGGGTGAAATTATGCTTATGCATTTAATTATGCATTTTTATTAAAACCCATGCGTTATTGATATAGATTAATAATTGTGAGAGAAATTTGTCTCACATTATTCATTAATGTAATTAGGGAAATTAGTTTTTATGTGAGAAACCACCTCACACCAATTCCCTATTTTTCTCTATTATAGGTTGAGAGAATCAAGGCATGGTTGGAAAGTCTTTAGGTGGTTTTGAGACTTTTCCCAATTATGGGCCTAAGATAGTTGGAGGTCCTACTTTCATGGACTTTGTTTTTCCTTCCTTATAGTTAGGCCCTACAATTGTGATTCTTGTAATTAATGCTCTTTGTTGGAGAGTGGGTGAGGAAAACTATATATATTCCTTATGTCACCTTTGAGAGGGGGGGAGACATGAAATAATACTTAGCCATTGAGAGCCATAATGCTTGGCTAATGCTTGGACAAAGAGCTTGAATGTAAGAAATCTTACTTTGACGAAGAAATATAGAGAATCTGCATTCCAATTGAAGAAGATTCAGAGATGTAGCCCCAAAGAGATGGAGGGGTGAACTCTGTTACCAATTGGTTGTCTCTCTCTTACGTGTGTGTTTGTGCTACTTTATATGTTAAGTTTAGTCGGTTATGTTTACGTGTTTATCCACTCTAATCGATGGAATAACATGCTCATTTAAGCCTGTATAAGCCATAGTCAATTAAAATATCTTAATACTGTACACGATGGTTAGAGTAGTACTCGACCCGTGATCGGATCATCTCGAAAAGAGGAATCTAATTAAATTATTATTTTATTCATCTGATTTTTCCATTGTGGAATCTAACTCTACTTGAAAAAAATTAACACTCCCGCTCAACTAGGAAGACTTCCACTATGTAATCATTGCTTGTAGATCTATGCATCAAGGTGTCATCATGGCTCAACTCCATCTATTGAAAATTTCTTGAATCTAAGAAGAATAAGAATCAGGGAGTGATAGCTTCCACTTGCATCTAGCAACAAGATAACTCAACTCACAGGGGAGCACATCTCGGACCCTGAAATCTCATCGGGGAGCTCACCCTTAATCTGGAATCATAAAAGGGGAGCAAATCTCAACCCAATCTTGTCGCCTACTGATCTTCTCATCAGTCAAGTGGTATAACACCTGTATCAAAATCCATCTTGGACGAGATACCAAACTTACCAATAGGTAAGAATAACATGCCTCCAAGCCTCCTCAACCCATTTCCCAACAAGGAGGGATAATCCCAGCAAGCCATGCTTGTGGGTATGATGTCAACTGGGGTATACTCTACAATGACCAACGGTGGTGGAGATACTCGAATTGTCAAAATGGACAAGGATCACACAAATCCCACGAGTGACAAATATGGGAGCAATGTCTGCAACCCTATTGTCCATATTTTCCTCAACCCCAGGAGACCTTCACCTCAATTCCTCACCCCGAGATCTCAAGTAAGGTAGTGTTACCTAGATAAATCCCTCTTGTGGACAAGAGTGATCTCCCTATAATCCTAATGAATATCTGGAAACAAACAAAACATGAGGTTATCTCTTTCCCTAAGCTAGTAGTTTTCAGATTACTAAAACTAGGAGAAGAGGATGATGCTCTTACCTTTTTCCACGAAATGCCTAATCAATACCCCGCACTTTTCTCTGATGAAGCCCCTCAACACTTAGAAGAAACCTACAACAAAAACATGCAAAGGATCAAATTCATATGCAACATAATAATAATCTAAAAACCAACTTAACCTAATGATAAAGGAGATTAGGAAATGAAATCTTTTTAATGAGTATATGAACACAAATCATTCACAAATTCAAGAAAACAAATCAGTGAGAAAAAGCACCCAAATGTATTATCATAGAATAGAGAGAAATCTTACAACCAAGCCTTGATGTCATATAGACTCCTCCTGAATGCCTCCAATATTCCTCCTTGGTTAATAAACTTTCCAATCCAAAAATACCAGCATAAGACTACTATATGTGAGATTTTCTAACCTTGAATTCTCAGCTCAATTTATAGGAGAAACTGAGGAGATTTCAGATCCACCAAAGATGGGTGAGATCCACAAATGACAGGATTAGGGTTTCATGATCCAAGGGAATTAGATCCATGATTGGAGGGGTTTGGCTCAAACTGATATGACTCAGAGGCTTCAATTTGGGACATATGCATCCAACTATGCTTCTAGAACTTAATTTTATTTTTTTACTTTAATTTTAGCCAGTTCGTAGTTCTTAATGGAAAACAGAGCGTAGAACTATGTAGGGAATCTTATCAATATTACCGCATGCACAGGAAATGACTATATAAGGTGTGCAAGCCATATTTAAATATTTAAAAATTCATTTTCCAAAAATTCATGACTTGATCAAGGAAAATGAATGTTTGACTTGCAAGGGAGCATGAGTATGGATGGTGATAGATCCATTTTGAGTGTCAAGTGTCATGGTGACAAAATGACGCATACCCGACTTCCCCCTAAAGTGAAAAGTTTAAGAAGTCTTGAAAATATTGAAGTTCTTTATCATACCAAGGATTGGATCAGATACATCGGTTGGAACTTGGAATGAACATTCAATGCAAATATATAATCACCACTAAGGTGGGCATTCCCATACTCATAGTAAAAACTAACTCTATGTACTAGTACAGATATAACCTAGAATTACATCAATAGTAGATGCAATATCGACACCACCAAATTTCATGAATAGGTCTACTCAAACATGAATACATAACTCCCCACAGCTTGGATGGATGAAACTAGATCCAGGGTCTTGATCTCCATATCTTGAACTAGTACGAATCTAACCATGTGATTGAAAGTGTCAAAGTCAAACATGGTAAAAACCAATTTATTATCGGTCGATTATGCATTAGAGAACTTTTGAGGTCTAAAATGGGCCTCCTAAGAAAAATGTACAACCAAAATAAACTTTATAAGAACCAATATGATTCAATATGTTGATGTCTACCATGGGGGATTATTCACCATTTTGGGGTAAAAAAGTAAAAAGGTTACAAAATAATAAAATAATAAAACTAATTTTTCAGTGTGTATTTTAAACTTATCTACCTAAGTTTTTACTAAAATTTTGACCGAGAGTACTCTTTGGATGAAAAATTTAATTCCTCATCCAAGGAGTACCCATGTTACATACTTTCGATAGACCCTGCTACATGAAAAATGAGAAATACGTGAAAAAACGTGATTGCAATCACGTTTTTCATGTATTTCTAATTTTTTTGTGTAGCAGGGTCCATCAAAAGTTTTCAAAATGGGTACTCCTTGGATGAGTAATAAAATTATGCATCCAACGTGTGTTCTTTCTCAAAATTTGAGTAAACCCATAGGGAGATAAGTTGAAAATACGAGTTAAAAAAGTAGTTTTTTATTTTTTCCCTCTAAAATTTGATGATGTAATCTAATATTATTTTATTGTTTCCACTATTATTTTATAATTTCTTTAGGAGGCCCATTTTAAACCTAAAATTTCCTCTAATGGAAAATCGTTAACAAGTGTGATAGAAACCACCAATAATGAAAATGGCTCTCAAGGTACTTCAGTACAATCTATGAAGTGCGAATGAAATATATGCAGTCGAACACTCATCGAGTCACTAGATCGAAGGCCAATGATGAGAATCTATCGTCGAAGGCGAGAAACCTACCATTAAGGCATGTAGATTTCAAGGTATTGATAAGGTTTTTGGCTTAATTTCCTAGATAATGAGTCGAATTCGATAGGAAGTGACTTGTCGCAGGAGGGCCCATGACACGAAATGTATTATGTCAAGTTGAGGGAATTATTTTTCAATGACTGACTCGGGGACGGTTAACATGAATGGAAATGAATATTTGCAAGTGAAAAATGGACTGGGTTTGAACATTCTATTGAATCCATAACAACATGCTTGACTTGGTAGCATATGACTTAAAGATAATATCCAAAATTGGTTGAAGACTTTCAATGAGGTTCGAATAACTGTAAGACAAATCGATTACCCAACCCACACAAAAATGTGACAAAGTGTCATGTTCAAGAGCGACAAGCTACTTCAAATACAAGTAAAAAAGATGGATTCTTTTTCCCAATTGTAATGTCCCTTTTTCAGGAACTGCTCATGAATCCAGCAAATGTGAATCCTTTTTCAGAAAAATCACAAGTCTATTCCAGAGATAGACTGTGGGGGAATTTTCCAGATATGTCACCTCTAAGAGAGGGTGAGATCCAGAGGCTACCTGGCCCTTCACAGACTCTGTCTATAGCTATGTGAGATTTTCCTAATTAGGAAAAGATGCTCTATTGAGAATACCTCAAGATAGAGTTACAACAATAAGAAAATGCACCATTGACAAATAGCAGTGACACATAATCATAAACTGTAAGAGGAATCCATAGCTATCTCATTATAATAACAGCGGTAACATATGTATACAAAATATTGAGGGAAATGATACTCAAGATGCACAATGCCAATCCTCAAGAGAAGAGTACATAAATCATGAAGAAACTCTACTGCACATATAAGCCCTAGCTATGACAGCGCAGTTTTAAGGAGAAACTGCATGCTACAATTGCCAAATGTATAGATATACAATGATATGGTACAAAATAACATTAGGAGTGAAGACATCAACTCCGAAAGGCTACCTCCTATCAATCCTAGAAGGATTGATCATAGAACACAAAATCTGCAAAATGCCGGAGTAGCTGCAGCAACTCAGAAATAGAATTGGATGGAGATGGCTGAATCTCATGCTCAAAATGAATGTGCCTCCTCCAATGGATCTTTCAAGTGAAAGGCTGATCCCTTCACTAAAGATCTCTCCCTCCAATACTCTGCAAGAGCCCTACTACAAATGCTCTCAAGAAAATAACACAGTCACTGGGTGAA
The DNA here is from genome assembly GCA_034641835.2 of Pinus albicaulis. Lineage (NCBI taxonomy): Eukaryota > Viridiplantae > Streptophyta > Pinopsida > Pinales > Pinaceae > Pinus > Pinus albicaulis. The sequence goes on from CM076579.1 coordinate 1,529,585,502, forward strand.
CTACGCTATAGGGGCAAGGGACTGAGATGGCCTTGATTCCAAATCTGTAATGATGCTCTGAAATCTTCCTCACTAAGTACTCAAAGGAATAGGGACTCCCTTCCTTTGAAAATCAGCTCCGGAAGTGGTGTAGATGTCCTCCACTGTAACTCTCTTCAATGCAACAACACTCCTGAACAAGAATAATGTTGTCACTGGAGATAGTAGCTTTGGCCTTGAACCATGAGATGTGGAGAATGAAGATCAACCTTCAAGAGGCCTCTCAAGAAGGGGAAGGAATCCTAAACAGGAATTCCTCCGGCAATTCTTGCTAAAAAGCAAAGAATTCTCTCTTGTCTGAATAGACAATGAGATGAATAGTACTCAACGTGATTTGCAATGGCAACCTTGCCCTCATTTTAAGAAATGTGATACCTCTCTCAATGGATCCCACTCATTAGGGTTTCCTTCCTCTAGAAGTTTCCCTCCTTATCCCACTGCGCTGGCTCACAATGTGCTCTCCACCTCATGCTACTAAGCAGTTTGACTTGGTCAAACCTGGCCTAGTCTTCTTGCATAAGCCCCCTTTCACACATGGAGGTGTGAAATAAAGCTCCAAAACTGATCCTCCTTCATACCAAGAGGATTTTTATTACATATTCATCAAATGAATGGGTCTCCTACCCATTTTATTTATCTTCTATATGAAAATAGAAAAAATTAATGTCCCATAAAAATTGGGGACATTACAGTCCTCCCCTCTCAAAGATTGCTTGTTCTCAAGCAAGTACAAGGATAGACTGATTTATTTCCCCTTACTTTCCCTTTAGCATCCATGCATGATAAACTCCTCCAAGGAAAGGATGCCATATCAGCAACTGCTGCTATTGTGCTGTCCTCTCCAACATATGCACCCAGGCCTGGTGCCCACACTAAGGCCTCCCACATGAGATATGATATAAATTGGGACTCATAATCCCCATATGAATCTCCCATCCCTAAGAAATCATCCATACAACATGAGCTGCTTCCAAACATAGAAACTCATAGGAAACTCTCTCCACCTTGAGCTCCGGAAAAGAAGGTGGGCTGAAAATCTGAATATGGCAAGCTCCATAGCTCACCCTATGTTTTCCTCTCCTCTACTTATGATTAGTGTGGATTTTGTGCTGATCAAGGGCTGAAAATGTATTGCCTCCAAGTGGCAACATGAAGAGCAGTCCTCCAAGGATCTCTCCTCCATCAATGAAAATCCAGCCGACCCAAAGTATTTCATCCACGATGAGTAGGAAATGATCATAATATAATACTGCAATGACATGTTTGCTATAGGTTATATCATGTGCAGCAAGGTACAAACATTTTCTCATAGGGCTACAACGCAATCTCGTCCACTGCAGCTGTAAAAAATAACATGGCAAGTACTGTACAGGAAATTTCACCTCTACTACTGAATAGTGAATATGTGAGTGAATCAGCAATACAAAATAAAATACATGCCCATATATACACAATGGATGGATATCATCATCAGACTCATGGTCCACCTACAAATAAGGCAAATAAGTGGCTGTGGTGACCATGTCTCTCCTCATGTTCCCATTAGAACATGCCATGCATAAGCTGTGGGAATCATATCCCCTCAAAGACACATTCAACTCATGTGTCAATTCACCCATCATGCTCCCAATAATAATATGGACAATATCAGCAATTGGAAACTTGCTCCTCATCAAAATATAGGAAGTACTGATGGTTTCATATGGTGCTGGAAAGTACCAACAGTCTCCCAAAAGTGCATAACGCATTTTTGCAAAATGCTGCTTAAGAAATGTACAAGGAAAAATGTTTTAAAGTAAAATGCTAATTATATGAATTAGCTAATCATTTTTATAATGGAAAAACATTTTCATGAGGCCATGTGAAAGATGGCTGTCTCCATCATATGGTTTGGCCCAAATTTTCTCATGGAGCCACATGAAAAATCTGCCCTTTTGAGGAGCCATGCACTGCAACATAATGATAAGAGCATGTAGATCAGCAAATGTAAACAAAAGACTCTTACCATAAGCTGGAATTAAGAATATAGATGGATCTATGTATATGATCCTCCCCCCAAGTGTCAGCGCTATGAGCTCATGCTCTTGCCCATGCCAATCTCTATTTCTTGACATGCTCCTTGTCAAGAACATCTCTGGTGATGCTGCTGCAAATGTGAAGCTCTTCCCAAGATGGAAATACCTCCTGATCAATCCAAGCCAAAGAGTAATCCCTTTGCACTATGAGAGTGCCCTCTTCCACTCTTGCAACACCATGAATCATATGAGAGCAAATCTTCTTGTGATCTCTCAGAGATATCTCAAGCAACCCAAGTGCTTGTTGCCTCCTCATGCTCACATCATGTAACTCATGTGATGAAGGTACCATGACTGATATATATTCCATATCAACTCCATGTATTCCTTCTATCTGCTGCCCAATGATGCAAACATCCTGCCACCTCTCCTTTACTCCCATCCTCCTAGAAAAAGAGTACTCCAAGTGATGGCCAAAATCCTTCAAGAGGAGCCAGCGCAACCAAGCCTCTTGCTGCCCGGTATCATATATTTTCAAGTGGAAAATCATCCCATTTCTTCTCATCCACACCCACTCATCTCCTTGTGGATGTATTCTCCTTTTTCCTCCTTTGGTATCCCCCCCATGAGGGCTACCATTCTCCCAAGCCATATCTTCTCCTTTGCATTTCATGGAAGGCTGAAATGCAACTCCTTGGAGACCTATTAGAAAATATCTCTCACCCATGGCTATGTTGGATCCATGGGGATCCAATTGTGATGGGGGTAATATCTCCTCTCCACCCATGTTTGACAGCACTACTAGTTCCTCGAATAATGTAGCAGCTGTTTCATCCTCTGGTTCAAGTTTTGTTCCCTGATTTATCATGAAGGTGCCATGGTTTATTTCATCCTCCAATGGTTCACATCCCTACCTCAAGGGTTGAATGAGACTCATCAAAAGTTCCTGAGGATGAGGGTTTATCTCTTCCTTAAACCCTTTGCATAGCACAGTGCAATCATGGTTCTATGGAATAGCAAAAGATGTAGATCCTGGGACCTTTAAAGATGAATTTCCACAATTCTTTAAGTTTTTTGCTGAAATGAAAAGTGAAACTTCACTCATACCTTGATGGATCCTGGGGTCTTCTTGTGTGGCTACAACAGTTTCCTCCTTTAATGCCATAGTTGCCTCCTCCATAGCTGAAAAAGGTTTCTCTTCCTTTGTCCTTTCCCCATCAAAGGTTTGAATCAACCTTTGAGAAAAGTCTTCAAAAGAGCTTATCCTTGAATGGAACAAGGGTTTGAACCACCAAACAGAGGCTTCACCCTCCATGTGCAAAACTGTAGTCTCCACTGTTTCTTCCTCTGCCACTGGATGTAGCAAGAAAAAAGCTTCTAGCTTTTTTACCCAAGCTCTAGCTGAAGTGTCCCCATCAAATGTAGACAATAGAAACCTATTGCCCCTGATTCCTCTTCTATTGCAGGGCCTTCTCTCCTCCTTCTGCTGAATAAACTATGGGAACGATGTAGCTTCCCTGAATGCTACAGAATGGGATTTATATTCATCTAGGTATTGATTTAGAACCAGATGATCCAAGCATCTCTCATGCTTGCTTCTTTTTTGAGAATAGGAAGTGCATGGACCTTCCTCTTCTTCTCTTTGCTTCTCCTCCTTGGGGAGGTTCTCCTTTGTTCTGAAAATAGATGAGATCAAGCTCATCTTCTACATCATCATCTTCTTCCTCTTTCTTGGGCTTGAAGGCCACAGGCTGAGCCAAGAAAGGTGCTCTGATACCATTGTAATGTCCCTTTTTCAGGAACTACTCATGAATCCGGAAAATGTGAATCCTTTTTCAGAAAAATCACAAGTCTATTCCAGAGATAGACTGTGGGGGAATTTTCTGGATATGTCACCTCTAAGAGAGGGTGAGATCCAGAGGATACCTAGCCCTTCACAGACTCTATCTATAGCTATGTGCGATTTTCCTAATTAGGAAAAGATGCTCTATTGAGAATACCTCAAGATAGAGTTACAACAATAAGAAAATGCACCATTGAAAAATAGCAGTGATACATATTCATAAAATGTAAGAGGAATCCATAGCTATCTCATTATAATAATAGCAGCAACATATGTATTCAAAATCTTGAGGGAAATGATACTCAAGATGCACAATGCCAATCCTTAAGAGAAGAGTACATAAATCATGAAGAAACTCTACTGCACATATAAGCCCTAGATATGACAACGCAGTTTTAAAGAGAAACTGCATGCTACAATTGCCAAATGCATAGATATACAATGATATGGTACAAAATAACATTAGGAGTGAAGACATAAAATCCCAAAGGCTACCTCCTATCAATCCTGGAAGGATTTATCATAGAACACAAAATCTGCAAAATGCCGGAGTAGCTGGGTAGCTGCAGCAACTCAGAAATAGAACTGGATGGAGATGAATGAATCTGATGCTCAAATTGAATGTGCCTCCTCCAATGGATCTTTCAAGTGAAAGGCTGATCCCTTCACTAAAGATCTCTCCCTCCAATACTCTGCAAGAACCCTACTACAAATGCTCTCAAGAAAATAATGTAGTCACTGGGTGAACTACATTGTAGGGGCAAGGGAATGAGATGGCCTTGATGCCAAATCTGCATTGATTCTCTGCAATATTCCTCACTAAGTCCTCAAAGGAATAGGGACTCCTTTCCTCTGAAAATAAACTTCGGAAGTGGTGTAGATGTCCTCCACCGCAACTCTCTTCAATGCAGCAACACTCTTGAACAATAATAATGTTGTCACTGGAGATAGTAGCTTTGGCCTTGAGCCATGAGATGTGGAGAATGAGGCCTCTCAATAAGGGGAAGGAATCCTAAACAGGAATTCCTCCGGCAATTCTTACTGAACAACAAAGAATGCTCTCTTGTCTGAATAGACAATGAGATGAATAATACTCAACGTGATTTGCAATGGCAACCTTGCCCTCCTTTTAAGAAATGTGAGACCTCTCTCAATGGACCCCACTCATTAGGGTTTCCTTCCTCTAGAAGTTTCCCTCCTTATCCCACTTCACTGCCCCACAATGTGCTCTCCACCTCATACTACTACGTAGTTTGACTTGGTCAAACCTGGCCTAGCCTTCTTGCATAAGCGCCCTTTCACACATGGAGGTGTGAAATAAAGCTCCAAAACTGATCCTCCTTCATACCAAGAGGATTTTTATTACATATTCATCAAATTAATGGGTCTCCTACCCATTTTATTTATCTTCTATATGAAAATAGCAAAAATTAATGTCCCATAAAAATTGGGAACATTACACCAATCCCCCCTCCGACCATTACCGGCAAGTACCTCTTTATTTTTGTTAAGCTTGAGGAGGATAACATTTTCTTGTTTCTATAAGCTCATCCTTCGAATGAGCCCTTTGAATTATTTTTAACAAACTCTAGGAAGGAGTGGTTCTGTGTTTTTCATGTTGAAATAGTTTGAAAAAACACGTAAAGAAAACTCAATCGGTTCTTTCAACGCGGATTTTTAACGAGCCCGGAGAAAGTAAAACTCGGTGTTTTTGAGTTTTAGAGAGTCAGGATAAAAAAGTAAGTAAACTATACATTGTTCTTTTTTGTAAATATAGTCCCTAAAGCATGAAAAATGATAAAATGACGCAAGAGAGAACTCTATTGATCATGTTTAGTCAACGTATACCTTTTTCGTAAATAGTCTAGTTCAGTCTGCAAAAGGGGTAAACTTATACTGAATAGATGACTATTCATTTAATTTAACGAGTTTGAATGGTCAAGTAATCAAAAATATTTTCATTTTTACAGAGTCTGAAAAGGATTAAAAGAGGATTCCATGGTTTCGCTTTTTCAAGAGTCTGAAAACGTGATAACAGTTTACTCTGTTGTCAAAATGATTCATTTTTTAAACGCAACCTATTCTCTGCACATAAAAATCAATAAATTATGATAACTGCTCTTTATTATGGTAAATAATATTGAAAATTTGAACTTATAAAAGGTCAAAGGAATAAAATATTAATATTTTATTTATAAAATATTATAAAAGTTGAAAAAGACAAGTCATTTTCACCATTTCATTTTGAGAGTAGTAAAAAGGGGTTTTACCGCAGAACTTCTGAACCTGATATCATGCGAACAGGTGAACCATTTAACGAACCGTCTCTTCCAAGTATCAAATATCTTTATTATCTTACATTTCATCCATTTAGTTTCATATTTTAGGCTTTAGGAATTTTTTTTAGGAGGAATTATGGATTTGAAAATTGCCTGTGGGGGTGTGCAGGGTTTCCTCATCGGGTTCACACACCCCCGATAATTTTCTATAAAGAAAATTGCCAAGGATGTGAAATTTATCCATACATACAATGCACAAAAACGCACTATGTGTAAAGAAAAGTCACGCAGGCACCGTGAGGTTTTTAAAAATTTAAAAATTTGCCATAAAAAATGCTCTAACTTTCTCCTACAAGGTTCTAAATCTCCTAATTGATCGTTTGTAGTATATTTGAACTAATAATTCTTGAGTGGAGAGAACGTGAGCATGAAACACACGATGCAGAAGAAATTGACAACTCAACAACATTCTGAGCTTTGAAAATTTGTGGACTTTACAAATTTTGGTCTATTCAAGGAATGAAAGTTTAGGGAGAATTAATGACTTGGCTGGTGAAGACTTGGGATATTCAGGAACAATGTTTTATCATCGACGATCATTGACTCATCATTGATTCGAAGGAAATTTATTTTCTCATTGGATTACCCCATAGGGGCTGTGACATTTCTTTAGTTGGATTAGGGCCAGGTGGATAGTCTATTACATCATACATGATGCAATATTGTGCTCACAACTCACAACTAAAATATGGAAGGATAGATATAAAAACTATTCGAAGACTTGATCTAAAGATCATTTCTTTTACAGTCACAAGATTATGTGGTAGTGAAACTCCCCATATGGCTACCAAGGCTTAGATGTAATCAATTTTTGAGTGTTCTGAGGGAACAATGTTCAATTGGTGTGAGGGAGTGGTTGTCAACATGAAGGGGAAAATTACTTGAGCCAAGGATGGAAAGCTGAAGAAATTTGGCTATGGTGCCATTATAGTTTCATTTTCTCTAAAGAGGATTCCACTCCTCATACTGCAACAACACCTGGTTGATCCTGTAGGGTCAATAGATCCTTGTAGGTTGTGATGGGTTTCATTGATGGCATGTCATGGTGGCGATGGAGGTCCTATAGTACGATACACGCTTCAGTTTTTCGTGTGGCTGAGAAGTTAGATATTCATGATTGAGGAATTCCCATATGTAGGGATGGACTACAGGGGTGACCCTAATAGCTTGGATTATTTCATCTTTTGGAACTGTGGTTTGGGATGATTTTTCTTGTGTTTCAACAGTTTTACCTTTGGTTCGAGGTTTTGTTTTATCTTCTGTTTGAGTTTCCTGGTTTATGTTATCTTTGATTGTTTTTTTCAGGAATAGTTTGAGTGTTAGCAGATGCTCTATCAGATTTGGAATTCTTAGCAGAAGATTTAGGATTTGATGATTTTGAGTCAACTGGATTCTTTTTTGGATCATTAACTGATGTTGAATTGGTGGTCTTAGTGGTATTAGCCTTTTGGGCATATTTAGAGGATTAAGCCACCTCATCAGTAATATCTACAATCTTTGGACTATGTTATTTTTTAGGACTGGGTGGGTTTGAATTTTGTTTATTTTCTCTGGGAAGAATCTACGAAAATTTCATTTTGGGAGCCTTAATATTCTTTTTTTTTTTGGTTGTGTTGGGTTGGAGCATTGTTTTTTGTAGTAGGCTCATTGATTTTCTTGCTCCTAAGGTTATATTGGCTGTGAATTTCATTGATTGTGAAGTCATAACCTTGCTTATAGTCGAAGGATTCACCAGATTCCACTTTGAACTGTTGTAGCTCTAAGAGTTCCTGGTCCTCCTGAGTGAGGAAAATTGTATTGTTTTCATCTATCCCCATAACTATGTTGATGTCTTCCTCATCCTCAACATTGTTTTGTGAACTCTCTGCAAAGTTTTCTTGGAATGGGGGTCTTATGTTCTGATCTAGGGAAGGTTCTTTACCTTTCCGAGGATTGTTGTTTTTCCTGTAGTTGGGATTCCTGATTTGGGATTGATTCTCCCATTGTGGTTTCCTTTCAATGTGGTCTAGTCTCTCAACTACTTTTTCTAATGTTTTGTTAATAAAATCAAATTTACCATCTAAGTTTGAAGCTTCTTCTTTGATAGTAACTCTCCTCTCGTTTCTCATTTTGGCTTTTCTGGAAAGGATTTTGATTTCTACTCCAACAACATTTAGTTGCATTTGTTCTAGGGTGTCTACATCCCTTTCTCTAAGTTTATAGCCCATGTCTACATCAAAACAATTAGGAAATTTGAGCAGCACAGAATATGGAGTGGGTTTAAGGTCTGCAAGAATAGAATTGTAAATACTGTTGTATCTGGTGCAAAAATCTTGGACAGACTCATTGGGGGCTTTCTTAACAACATCGAACTCAAATAATATTTCTAAGGGATTTTTATTCTTTTCCCATTTATTTAGGAAAGCTCTATGGAATGCAACTAAGTCTGCTATAGTACCAACACCTAAATTTCTAAACCATGTTTTTACTTCTCTAGTTAAGCTTTGTGCAAACAATCTCATTCTGACATTAGAATCATCTATCTCATAAATTTCCCAAAAATCATTCATTTTGGTGATATGTTGTTGTGCAGTAATTTGTGAAAAATTATCAAATAATGGGATATCCTTTTGGTAATTTTTGGGCATGTCATGGAGATTTTGAGGTAAGACCAAGGGAGCATATTTGGCTGCCATGGCTTGGATTTTATCTAAACTGGGAGGTAGAGTAGTAGTGGTAGGGATAGTGCTGGTTACTGTTGAATCTTTAATTAAAATGAGAGGGGGGGGGGGGGGAATCAGTTTAATACATATATAAGCCTTTTAAAAATTTCACCAAACTTATTTACAACTTACTATGTGAACCGTCTTAAAATGTTGCAGCTAATATTAAATTAATGTAACACCATACTTATGTTGAGAGCAGCAAACAATTAAGCATATTGAAAGAATCACATCAACACATAAGAAACACACATAGAGATAGCAGATGTAAGTGGAAACCCATAAAGGGAGAAAACCACATCTTATTATCATGCAGATGGCAAGGCAAGCTCCAACTCCCTCTCACCACTGTTTTTCTGCAGGCACCAACCTACAGGAGGCTCCTACCTCAATTATGCAAGCTACAACTTGCAAGGAAGCACCAACTCCCTTCAATATTCTGCAGGCACCAACCTCAGTCAGTTACAACTGACAGCTATCAAGCTGCAACTTGATAGGGAAGCTCAAAATTCCTCAATTTATCAAACTGAATGTTTGCTGATTTACCTCAGATATCAGCCCTGTTCTGTAGCTTCTCTTTCTGCTCTTATTTTCTTAATCTTCTCTGCCTCACACTTCTATTTTCTGCCTTCTCTATATTTACTCTCTCTAACCTCTTTTTGCATATCAAGATGATATTATTTGTAAGGATTTTCTTGTGACTGTTAGCATTCCTCAGTGAATTTGGAATGGACAGCCATGCCTCTTCACTTTCTGCCTTTTCATTTCTTTCACTCGCTCATTCAGAAAATATAACAACATGCATTAATTTCAATATTACAGTGGGAGCTTTGTTTTTCCTCCGGAGACTTGCCAATGCATCACAAACAATAAAAAATCAATTAAAACATTTACATTCAAATTACAATGAGAATTCCAGCTCAACTCATTTAGTATTTTGGCTTTTCTTCAACTATGTTTGTCTTTTCTGTGACTGTGCTTTATCTCTTTTCAGCTCTGTTTGGTTTTCTGTCCTCTGCTGTGGTGTAACTGTTGCATACATGTAACTAAGATTTTATACTATCTGACTGTAAATCGGGCATTTTCTAACGCTTTTGTACTTAGCAAGTGTCTTGTTGATGTGGAACATTCCGCAAGCAGAACATACATACACCACAATTGTTTTATGTTCACAATCACCCTCCACCTTGGGCCGAGGCCCGTGGGTCCACAGCCCACGCGGCATAATTTAATACAACCGCAAACACAACTTCAGCTCTTGGCTTAATTATAAGATGTCTTAATCATACAATCTGCCCTTTTTAATACAACTTAACACACTCTCGGCGTAATAGAAAAAAAAATATTTAATACATAAAATGCCCTTTCGGGCCCACCATCCGAGCTTGCATTGTCCTCCGATTGCGATTGATCGCAATCACAACTCGAATACTCCCGATGCGATTGTTGTATTATCTGTCCGATGCGATTGACCACTCCTACTCCGATTGCGATTGATCACTCCTGCTCCGATTGTGATTGATCGCAATCTCGACTTGAATACTCTGATGCGATTGAGTCTTTAACCCGTAACTCAACCATATATGAAACTTTATTTATAGACCCATCGGGTCCGGAACTTAATCGCAATCGCAAGTTCCTGTATGCACGTTCCGCTGCTTTGTTTTTCTCCGATGCGATTTGGTAAGGGGTCCCACCATATAATACTTTGTTTTATGCGCTTATATAGGCTTTGAGTCAATGCGATTAAGCCAGATTTCAAACTTATCAAGCCACTGTTTATATGCCCATCGGATTCGGGCTCTCAATCGCAATAGAAATTCTTTGGTTTATACGTTCCGCTGCCCTTATAATCTTCGATGCGATTAGACTGTTCTGTTGCTATTATTCCGGACTTCAAATACTTGTTACTCATGATTTATAAGCCCATCGGCTCAGGGCTTCAATCGCAATCGCAAGTTTTGGTTGGATGTGATCCGCTGCCAACTTTTTCCGATGCGATTGATGAGGGTCCCACCTTATGGTACTTTGGTTCTTTGGATCTCGCGCTACATATATATATATATATATATATATATATATATATATATATATATATATATATATATGCTTTATCTTGTATATGCCTAAATATATACTTTGTTATGGAGTATACTATCTCCTTCTAGGGATTTATATTATATATGCATTACATCGTTTAAGCAGATTCCTTAATGAGATTTATATATATATGGATTATATTTCCGTCCAATCTTTAGTGTATCTTCCAGGGGGTAGGCATTTTAAATTTATTTATATATATATATATATATATAACGCCCTACCGGGTAATTTAATTACAGTATATATATATATATATATATATATATATATATATATATATATATATATATATATATATATATATATATATATATATATATCCACTGGCTTGGGCGATTCTCGAAATTATATATATATCCTCCAGCTGAGGTAGCGATTCTCAGAATAACGGATGTGTCTCTGCCTCTGCTGCTTCTGTCGCTCTGCCTCTGCCTCTACTGCTGTGATAATGGCTCTGCCTCTGCCTTTATTGTTGTGATAACGGCTCTGCCTCTACCTCTGCCTCTGATAACGGTTTGGCCTCTATTATATTCGCTTCCTCTGCCTGTCTCTATCTTTGTTGCCCCCTTTGCCTATCTCTGTCTTTGTTGCCTCCTTTGTCTGTCTCTGTCTTTACTGCCTCCTTTTCCATCAATGACAACATTTCCAACAGTCTCCCCCTTTGGAATTGATGGCAATACACTTCCTCTGTTTGCCTGATAGGATCCTTTCTCCTGTTGGTTGCTCTTCCTCCCCCTTTGACATCAATGGCAAGGGGTTCGAATTTTTAGTGAAGCTTATATTCTCTGATGCTGTGTTTTTATCCTTTTTCAACATTTCATGCATTTCCGGGTTAAATTTCCTGACTTCGTACGCTACTGCTCCAAACTTTGGATTTGATACATGTTGGGTTCACTATTCTTCCGTGTTCAGTTCACGTCAGTTTCACCATTCTTCTTCTACACCACTAACCCATTTTCCTTTTTATTGATTCTTTTATGCTGACTGTATTATTGCCATAATCCCTTTGATCCTGAGGACCTGTCTTCATGCTTCCCTTGCTGGTTGATCTTTCCCTGAGAATGATATTTTCGTTTCTGTTCTCCCCCTAAAACTGTGCTTTCTCTTCATATTAGAGAGTAGCATCTACAGATACTACCCCTAGTCTGTCTCTCAAATATTCAAATGTCTCTCTAGCAAGTGGTTTGGTAAATATATCTGCTGTCTGTTATTTTGTTGGTACATACTCCAGTTTTACTATCTTCTGAGCCACTTTTTCTCGGAGGAAATGATAATTGATTGGGATATGTTTAGTCTTTGAGTGAAGCACAGGATTTTTAGATATACTTATAGAACTTGTATTATCACATTTAATTGAGATAGGTTCATTAATGCTTACCGTCATGTCTTGAAGAGTCTGCTTCATCCACATAACTTGTGTACAACATGCTGTTGCTGCTATATATTCTGCTTCTGCTATAGACAGAGAGATAGATGTTTGTTTTTTGCTTAACCATGCCACCAGAATTTCTCCTAGATAGAAAGCACCTCCACTTGTGCTTTTCCTGTCATTCACACAGCTGGCCCAATCTGCATCTATGTATGTTGTCAAGGTGAAGCTTTTGCCTTTAGGATACCAAAGTCCATACTGTGTTGTTCCTTGTAGATATCTTAATATTCTTTTTACTGCCAGAAGATGGTTTTGTTTAGGTGCTGCTTGATATCTAGCCACTAGTCCTACTGCTAGCATGATGTCTGGTCTTGATGTTGTCAAATACAACAAACTTCCTATCATGGATCTGTAGAGTTTTTGATCTATATCTGTAGACCCATCATTAGCACACAGCTTGCATCCCGTGATCATGGAAGTTGTCACAGGTTTGCAGTCCTCCATTTTGAATTTTTTCAGCATTTATTTTAAGTATTTTTCCTGAGAGATGAATGTGCTTGTGTTCTTTTGCTGAATTTGAAGTCCTAAGTAGAAACTGAGTTCTCCAATCATGGACATCTCAAACTCTGATTTCATCTCCTCAGCAAACCCTTTTGCAAGTTCATCTCTTTTGCTTCCAAACATAATGTCATCGACATATACTACAATAATCAACAGTTCATTTTCATGGGATTTTATGTATAGATTGTTGTCTACTCCACCTCTTTTAAAACCTTGTTTTTGAAAATATTTATCTAGTCTTGAGTACCAAGCACGAGGAGCCTGTTTCAGTCCATAAAGAGCCTTATTCAGTCTGCATACATAGTCTTTTTTGTCTGTTAATGAGAAGCCTTTTGGTTGTTCCATGTATAATTCTTCTTCTAAGTCTCCATTCAGAAATGCAGATTTACATCCATTTGATATACCTTGAAGTTTTGGTAGCAAGCAAAGGCCAGAAACATTCTGATGGCTTCCATTCTGGCTACAGGGGAAAAATTTTCATCATAATCAAGTCCTTCGATTTGTGAATATCCTTTACAGACCAGTCTAGCTTTATTCCTGATTACTTGTCCTTGCTCATTCATTTTGTTTTTGAATACCCATTTTGAACCAATGATATTTTTCTCAATTGGTCTAGGAACTAGTTCCCAGGTATTTTCACTCTTCAATTTTGGCCCACTCTCCATTCATCGTTTACCCAAGACTTTGTCCTTGGTTGGCTTTTCAAATTTCTTTGGGTTTCATTTGTGGAGCAACATGGCTATGTATACCCTTCGTTTTTTGTTCGTTAGTCGCTTCAGAACCGGACCCTCGCTTCTCGTCTCCTATGATCTAATCTTCTTGATGATTTCTTTTGATGTGTCTGAGGGCGCTTTGAATGGTACCGCATCTTCTTGTTGTCTTGATTGTTTCATCATCATCCTTGTCTTCCTCTTCATGGTTGTCTGATGGACTGCAGCAGTCTGTATTTCTTGTATTGTTTGGAAGTTCTTCATCAAATCTCACATCAATACTTTCAACTATCTTCCGAAGGATCTTGTTGTAGCACCTGTACCCTTTGCTTTTTGAAGCATATCCTAGAAAAATCCCTTCATCTGCTCTTGCATCAAATTTCCCAAGGTTTTCATCATTATTCTTTATGTAACACTTGCTACCAAAGACTCTGAAATGTTTTATTGAAGTTGGCTTTCCATGCCATAGTTCATATGGAGTCTTGTCACTGCTTGGCCTTAAGTGAGCTTTATTAAGGATATGCACCGCTATGTGTACTGCTTCTGCCCAAAAGGTTTGAGGAATATTCCTTTCATGCATCATGGCTCTGGCTATTTGCTGTACAGACCTGTTTTGTCTCTCTGCTACTCAATTTTCTGAGGTGTTTCTGCAATAGTAAATTGTTGCTTTATCCCATGTTCATTACATAGGTCAGCAAAGTCATAATCTGTGAATTCACCTCCTCTGTCTGATCTGATGCATTTCAGCTTACATCTTGTTTGATTTTCTACTAATGCTTCGAAGATCTTAAATTTTTCCAGAGCTTCTGATTTATTCTTGAGAAAAGTAACCCATGTCATTCTGGAGAAATCATCTATTATTAGCATAAAGTATGATTCACCACTTGGTGTTTTTGTTCTTGCAAGTCCACACAGGTCCATGTGCACAAGTTGTAGTGGTCTTCTTGTTGATAATTCATCTTTAGCCTTAAAGGATGTGCGGGTCTGTTTTCCTAATTGACATGGCTTGCATATGGTATTAGAAGGCCTCTTTATTTTTGGCATGTCTCTGACAACTTTCTTCTTGCTTAGTCTGATGATGTGATCAAAGCTAATATGTCCCAATCTTTTATGCCATAACCATGACTCTTCTAGTTTACTAAGATGACATGCTTCATCTTCCTCTTTCACAATGTAAACATTACTCTCTGTTCGAACTCCTTTGAGCAGAGTCTTAACTGTGGTGCTTGATCTGACTTCACAATCTTGTGCTCTAAAAAGAACTTCACAGCCTTTTTCACACATCTGACTGACACTTAGTAAATTTTCTTTCAGCCCATCTACAAATAGTACATCTTGGGCCTTTCCTCTGCCATTATCTATGCTAACTGAGACTTTTCCCTTGATCTTACCTGATTTATCATTGCCAAAAGTAACATTGCCAGATTTCTTTTCATCAAGAGTTATAAACTTGCTTCTGTCTCCAGTCATGTGTTTTGAGCAGCCACCATCCAAGTACCACTGACTTTTCAGGTCTTGAGCAGTTAGAGCTAAGTCACATTTATTCACTTTCTTTATCCACTGGAGGCCCCCTTTTTCTTGGTATCTTTTGTGTGGTGGTGAACTAAATCTTCTTAGAGGACATTTGGAAGGTATATGTCCAACTTGATTGCATACACAACATTTGATCATAATTTTTGTAGAATTATGAGTATGAACAAAATTTCTTTGATTCATAAACCTCCTTGAGGTGTTAAACATCAACATTTGTCCATACTTTCTACACTCAATGATTTTATGGCCAAATTCCTTACAATAAAAATAGTAACCATAGAAACTATTTGCATACCTGATGTAAGGTTGTCTCTTCCATTTGTTTGTTTGAGGCAGTCTCTTCAAAGTTTGCATATTTTGATGGTTTGAATTACTCCTTCTTGCAAGACAATATGCTGCAATGTGTCCCAGCTTGTGGCAGACATAACAAGTGGCATTATTCATAGGAGGGAAGAATCTCCTTTGATGGCTTCCAAATTTTACATACTCAGGGATCTTAGTATTTATTACTTTCTTTGCTACTAGTGGTTTCTTCAGATCTCTGTCTTCCTTATTACATGTTTCTTCTTTTGTAGGAATTGCTTGAGCTGCTTCATCATTCTTCTTTGCTTTTACAAAAATAATCTCTCTGTCAACCTTTTATTTTCTTTTACTTGATTCTCCTTCATAGCCTATTCCAGTTTTTATCATAGGAGATCTTTGAGCACCCAGAATTTCATTTAACTTACTAGAGCTTGTTGTTTGAGAAGAGTTTATAACCACTTTCCTTTGAGCATTTTCTAATTTATTCCTGAGACATACTACTTCTTCTTCAAACTTTTCTTGTTCTTGAGTTTTTTCTTTGATTTGCTTAAGTAATATGTCTTATATCTTCTTGGATTCTTCAAGCTCTATCTTTAGCTGCATCATGACTTCTGAATTCTGTTCTTCTCGTACATACTTGAGTAGAATGTCCTTTTGTTTTCTGCATTTCATTTTGAGTCTATCAATCTCTTCTAGAGCACTTCTTAGCTCCCCCTCAAGGTCGACTTCACCTTCTTCTTCTCCATCTTCTATAGCCATCAATAAAAATTCAGAGGTTCCATCTTCACTTGACAGTTCATCTGAATCTTCAGATGTATTGCTGTCTTGTTGAGCATAGAAGGATTTTCTGCTGAACTTCTTTCCTTTTTGCCAGTTCTTTGATTTATTTTTCTCTAACTCTTGAGCTTGATTTCTTACTTTCTTGTGAGGACAATTAGCATCATAGTGTCCAAATCTTCCACAGTTAAATCATTTGAAGGGGAGTTTACCTTTGTATTTACCTGAGCCTCTATCCAATTTCTTGACAAACTTTGCCTCTTCTTCATCCGAGCAAGAGCATATGTCTCCCTCTTCTTCTTTCTTCTTTTCTGTTTTAAATGTTGCTTCCCTCGTACTTGGCTTCTTCTGTGGGAGCCTCATTTCATAGGCTGCTAGATTTCCAAGTAGCTGGTTCATGGTCAAGGTCTCCCAATCAGCTGTTTCTTCTATTGCAGACACCTTTGGATTAAACCTGGATGGAAGAGATCTTAGAATCTTTTGCACAATTATACTTTCTGGCATTTTTTCTCCAAGAGATTTCATATTGTTAATAATTTCTGCAGCTTTTAGGAAGAAACTGGCAATGTCTTCATCATCATTCATTTTTAAGTTCTCAAACTGGGCTCTATAGACTTGAAGTTTGGCAGTCTTTACTTTCTAGTCTCCCTCATGTATGTTCTCAAGAGTATCCCATATTTCTTTGGCAGAGTCTTTGTGCATTACTTTAATAAACTTTGCTTCACATAATCCATTCAAGATGGCATTCATGGCTTTTGCGTTAGCCACAAAATCTTGTTTTGTTTCTTTCTCTGTGTCAGTTGCCTTTGGGGCATATCCTAATTCCACAGCAGCCCAGACTTCTATTCCTAGAGACATTATGTATGTCCTCATTCTGATTTTCCAGAAAGCATAATTTTCACCAGTGAAGAAGGGGGCTTTATTGGTTGAGCATCCTTCTTTACTAGCCATCTTGGGAACCTAGGATCTCCTTTCAGTTGTTAGACTTGTACAAAGGAACCTGCTCTGATACCAATTGTTGAATCTTTAATTAAACTGAGAGGGGGGGGTGAATCAGTTTAATACATACATAAGCCTTTTAAAATTTTCACCAAACTTATTTACAGCTTACTATGTGAACAGTCTTAAAATGTTGCAGCTAATATTAAATTAATGTGACGCCATACTTATCTTGAGAGAAGCAAACAATTAAGCAGATTGAAAGAATCACATCAACACATAAGAAACACACATAGAGACAGCAGATATAAGTGGAAACCCATAAAGGGATAAAACCACATCTTATTATTGTTGTGATGTAAAGGCAAGCTCCAACTCCCTCTCACCACTGTTTTTCTGCAGGCACCAACCTACAGGAGGCTCCTACCTCAATTCTGCAAGCTACAACTTGCAAGGAAGCACCAAATCCCTTCAATTTTCTGCAGGCACCAACCTACAGGAGGCTCCAACCTCAGTCAGCTACAACTGACAGCTATCAAGTTGCAACTTGATAGGGAAACTCCAACTTCCTCAATTTATCAAACTGAATGTTTGCTGATTTACCTTAGATATCAGCTCTGTTCTTTTGCTTCTCTTTCTACTCTTCTTTTCTTAATCTTCTCTGCCTCACACTTCTATATTTTTCCTTCTCTATATTTACTCTCTCTAACCTCTTTTTGCATATCAAGATGATATTATTTATAAGGATTTTCTCGTGACTGTTAGCATTCCTCAATGAATTTGGAATGGACAGCCATGCCTCTTCACTTTATGCCTTTTCATTTCTTTCACTCGCTCATTTAGAAAATATAACAACATGCATTAATTTCAATATTACAGTGGGAGCTTTTTTTTTCCTCCGGAGACTTGCCAATGCATCACAAACAATAAAAAATCAATTAAAACATTTACATTCAAATTACAATGAGAATTCTAGCTCAACTCATTTAGTCTTTTGGCTTTTGTTTGACTGTGTTTGTCTTTTCTGTGACTGTGCTTTATCTCTTTTCAGCTCTGTTTGGTTTTCTGTCCTCTGCTGTGGTGTAACTGCTGCATACATGTAACTGAGATTTTTATACTAGCTGACTGTAAATCGGGCATTTTCTAACGCTTTTGTACTTAGCAAGTGTCTTGTTGATGTGGAACGTTCTGCAAGCGGAACATACATACACCACAATTGTTTTATGTTCACAATCGCCCTCCACCTTCGGCCGAGGCCCGTGGGTCCACTGCCCACGCGGCATAATTTAATACAACCGCAAACACAACTTCAGCTCTTGGCTTAATTATAAGATGTCTTAATCATATAATCTGCCCTTTTTAATACAACTTAACACACTCTCGGCGTAATAGAAAAAAAAATGTTTAATACATAAAATGCCCTTTCGGGCCCACCATCCGAGCTTGCATTGTCCTCCGATTGCGATTGATCGCAATCGCGACTCGAATACTCCCATTGCGATTGTTGTATTATCTGTCCGATGCGATTGACCACTCCTGCTCCGATTGCGATTGATCACTCCTGCTCCGATTGCGATTGATCGCAATCCCGACTCGAATACTCCGATGCGATTGAGTCTTTAACCCGGAACTCAACCATATATGAAACCTGATTTATAGACCCATCGGGTCCGGAACTTAATTGCAATCGCAAGTTCCTGTATGCATGTTCCGCTGCTTTGTTTTTCTCCGATGCGATTTGGTAAGGGGTCCCACCATATAATACTTTGTTTTATGCGCTTATATAGGCTTTGAGTTGATGCGATTAAGCCGGATTTCAAACTTATCAAGCCACTGTTTATATGACCATCGGATTCGGGCTCTCAATCGCAATCGCAATTCTTTAGTTTATACGTTCCGCTACCCTTATAATCTTCGATGCGATTATGCCGGAATTCAAATACTTGTTACTCATGATTTATAAGCCCATCGGGTCTGGGCTTCAATCGCAATCGCAAGTTTTGGTTGGATGTGATCCGCTGCCAAATTTTTCCGATGCGATTGATGAGGGTCCCACCTTATGGTACTTTGGTTCTTTGGATCTTGCGCTACATATGGCTATATATATATATATATATATATATATATATATATAGATATGCTTTATTCCTTTGTATATAAAGCGCAATATATACTTTGCCGCTGGAGTATACGATTCCCGGAATGAGATTTATATTATATATGCATTACATTGCTGCTTGGGTTATGATTCCCAGAATGAGATTTATATATATATGCATTATATTGCTGCTCCAATCTTTAGTGTATCTTCCAGTGGGGTAGGCGATTCTTGGAATTTATATATATATATATAACCCCCGACTGGGTAATTCTCGGAATTAAGGTACATATATATATATATCCGTCGGCTTGGGCGATTCTCGGAATTATATATATATCCTCCGGCTGAGGTAGCGATTCTCGAAATAACGGATGTGTTTCTGCCTCTGCTGATTCTGTCGCTCTGCCTCTGCCTCTACTACTGTGATAACGGCTCTGCCTCTGCCTTTACTATTGTGATAACGGCTCTGCCTCTGCCTCTGCCTCTGATAACGGTTCTGCCTCTATTATATTCGCTTCCTCTACCCGTCTCTTTCTTTGCTGCCCCCTTTGCCTATTTCTGTCTTTGCTGCCTCCTTTGCCTATCTCTGTCTTTGCTGCCTCCTTTTCCATCAATGACAACATTTCCAACAGTTACAACAGTAGATGTGCTGAAGGCGGCACTTGAAGAGCTTGGAAAAGGAGATGAAAAAGAAGTGGTATGGCTAGGGAATATTGTGGTAGTGGTTGTAGTGGATTTAGTGAATGATGGAAATACTACTTTAGGCTGCAAGGGCAGCTCAGGGATGAATGGTTATATTGATGAACTAGCGGTGGATTGAGGATACGATGAATATATGATCCTAGGTTACAAAGGAAACTCAAGACTAACAGGGTTTGCGGGTGAACTGATAGTGGAATATGTAAATGAAGTGGCAGCATACAGAGTAGAATTTGCTACTGGAAATATGGTGGTGGATAATTGAGAAAGTAGAGGTTTAAATTGTGACAAAAAATTGGCTAACTTAATAGCTTCTTCAAGGTCTTTAATTCATGTGACACTTACCCTTTCTACTATACTTTGACTTTTAGTTTTCTTTGATTTAATAGGTGATGAAATAGATTTTTGTTTTTCATTCACAAAAGAAGTAAAAACAGGATCTAAATCACTTTCAGACTTGGTTCTAAATAGTGATTTTTCAAACTTCAAATCAAATTCAATATCTGATAAGCTTACTAATTCTTTGGGTAAAGAATCAACTCTTTTTAGGGATACTTTAGTTTCTAAACTAACAGTTTGTTTTTTCTTTTTTCCTATCTGGTCCGGATTGTCTACTATATCTGCAGGGTTGGGATCAAGGTTGGATCTGGTATAACAGACTTTCTTTGGAGCCATAATGATTATTGTATAAATACCCACAAACTTTAAACTTAATCTTAAAGTAGAAAAGATATGTTTAAAAATATTTCTCAAAGATTAAACTTAAAACTGGAGAGTGGTTAGTTTCCCAGTATGGTTGCCAATATGTTATCACCTTGGTAATTCTTAGGTCGTGGGATTTTGGTTTATAGTTAAAGAAAAATAGGGGTAACCAAGAACCTCTTTAGAAATTCAAGATCTAGCCTTCCCAAATTCCGGAGAGGGATCTCTCCTCAAGATTTAGCTTGATTGGTTGTAAGATTTTAGGCTATGTATGATTGGACAGTGGGATTTGTTTTGAAAGTTTGGTGGGAATAAAAGGTTCTTCAAGGTAAACCATAGGGGGATCTACCAGACCATTGGGATATGGAGTCAACTTTCTAGGCAATCAGAGCTAGGAAATAAGGGCTAAAGAGCAAATGTACCAAGGGTAGGGTAGATGACCTTCAAAGGGTTTTGATATAGGCTTTTTTGATGAAATGGGTGAAATCTGAACAAAAGGGAAATTAAGAATCCTTAGGTTACAAAAATGAAATAAAAGGAGGGAATTAAACAGGGACTAAGAGAATTTAAGAATTATTAAGTCCGATTATCAAGAAGAAAACATAATAATGAACAACTAGTAAAAAACATGGAGTTTTTTAACACTAATCCTGTTTAAGCTTTCCTAGTTAATCATTAAAGATAGAAAACATTAAAATGAATGAATGGAAACTTTTGAAAGATAAAACAATGAAAACAGGAAAATACTAGACTTATCTGGTCAGCACAAGAATCTTGAGTTATGATGTCTTTAATCTTAATTCCAGTCTGCTGCTTTACTGTTTGACTCACACAAACTTCAATATATCCAGCAAAATGAGTATAGTAGTCTTGATAAATTTTATTCCACCCTAAAATACTTCAAAGAATGAAGTATTTATACAAGTAAATTGTTTACAAAATATCTCAAAATTTTGAGAGAATATCTCTAGAGAAAATAGGAATTATTAAATAAGAAGAGGGACAGCTGCAAAATAGATGGGCAAGCTGTCCTCTTTTACAAGAAAAATAGAACAGTTTATCTAATCAAACTGATTTTTTGTCTTGTTGGAAGTATTGTTGGCACTTGGGACAATATACTGTGGAAGATGACTTGTAGTATGCTCCTCCTCTTTCACGTTCTTCTCTGATACTATTTTTCTCTATTTCTTCACTATTTACTGCTGTAAATTAAAAATAACCAGCAGTAACTTTTGTTTTCACTGATACACTTTGACCACTGATACTCTTTAACCACTGATTTTTCATCTTGAGGTAACAGTAAAGTTTTTCTTTCATGTGTAATTTTCTGCACTGGTTTGCTAAATTCACATCAGATATGTGAATTCTTGCCACTGCTCAACAGTAGGAATCTTCATATTCTTCAGCTTTGTATAACTTACATCTGCATCAGTATACTTTGAAAAATTTGGTTTCACAATGAATATATGCTTGATTTCATTTTGCAGAAAAAACAAATTCTCAAAATATTGCAAAACTACTTTACCACTTAGAGATCCTTGTGGTAAAGGTTTATTCACTTGCTCTTTAGCATAAGCTCTGATTTTCTGGTCATAGTTCTTTTGCATCATTAATTTATCATTAAATCCATGGATATATAGAAGTCCTGATTCTTGTAGCAGGTCATATTTGGTCTTGAATTTAGCAATTGATATGTTCATAGTATCACACTTTTCTTCCAGATTATTCATAATGTTTCTTTTCGTGAGGAATTTTCTGATTTGCAGGATGGCCTCTGTTCTGTCAGCAATTTTCAACTCTTCTAATTCTTCCCTGTTCTTGCTGTTTAAAAATGCTGTGAGTTGGACTGCTTGTGGTGGCTTATTTCCAAGTTATTTCTTTTTTTTATCAATTTCAGCAATTGCAGCCTATAGCAACTCTTTCTGCTCATAAATGATCTAAATGGAAGGCCATTGTGAGTGAATGCCTTCAATGATATTGGTCCATAAATAATTTTTAATGTAGGCAACTTGATCAGTGAGATTCACTTCCTTTTGGAGGATCATCACCCTTTCTTCTAAATATTTGACTCTTTTCTCATGACCCTTGGAAGTTATCACAACATCTTTATAGGCAGATTCCAAGTTTTGATTTTCTTTTTTCAAATTTTAAATCTCATCATTTTTCAAATGAATTTCCTCCATGGCTTTTACTAAATCTATGGCTCCTGTTTCTGTCCTTGTTTTTACCTGTGTGTTAGAAGATGCAACAACAGAAAGATATTTTGATGAAATTGACATTGCAGTTGTCAATTTTCCTTTAGGTGCTAGATGTTCTGCTAAGGTGGATGGTACAACAGTAGTCACTACTGGAATGACTGTGGGAATGACTTCCTTAGCCTTTTTCAAAGCTTCATTTTCCTTCATTAAAGCTTCAGTCTGGTTTTCCATTTCTTTAAGTTGAACAATCATCTTTAAAACCAGCTGACTTAATTCATCATTCTCTATCTTTTGCTGAAGGATCTCTTTCGCTTGGGGATGTTCACTCTGAGGTAATTTGAGTTGCCTTCTTAGGGCAACAATATCTTCATTTTTCTGTTTTATCAAAGCCTTTGCAATTTCAACATTAGCTGGATCTGCTCCAGCTTCAATTACCAAATCCTCTAAAGCTTTGATTCTCAACTCTTTGGCATGCAGAGATGCTTTGTCCAGTTTCATTTTTGTTTGCAAATTTGTCACAGTTTTCTGTAGCATGCTAGCACTCATTGTTTTGTTGACCATTTTTTAATATAACATTTCTGTATTGCTTCTATGGAACTCAATTTGATCAAGTTCATGAATTTCCTCAGCATCTACCTCCAAATCTGTCTTTGAATAATCTGCAACTGTCTTGGGATCAACCACTATAGGCTTCAAGAATGACATTATCATTTTGTTGGAATAATAGTCAAATGCAATGAGAAGTCTATCCTTATTTCCTGGTTTCTCTTTTATAAATTTGGAATAGAATTCAATTTTTATTTCTTCATTCCTTTCCCTGATTTGCCTGAATTTTATCTGAATGTCTGAATCTCTGTTATCAGTTTCCTTTGAGGAAGAAGGAATTTCTCAATCAGTTTGTTTTTCAACCATCACTGTATCTTTATCCTGTGTTTCAATTTGGCTCTTTTGAAGTTCTTTGAGTGTTTCAGTTACTATCACTGTTGCCTCATCATCAGTTTCCTGACCATTATTATCATCAATTTCTATTGCTTTATCCTTCTCTTCAGTAGTCAATTTGGTTCTCTTGCTATAAGAGGTTTTAAATTTCTTGTTTGTGATGGTTTCTACAGTATAGTTGACCTCTTCTCTGCTTCTTTTGTGAGATACCTCTGCTTCTTTATCAATGTGGTCACCTGTGCATTATTTACCTATGTTCCCTGTGTATCAACATTCTGCATTTCTTGTGTATCAACATTATGCATTCCCTGTGCATCATCATCAATCAAAGTATTTGGCTCCCATTCAATCTGATTGGAAAATTTATCAATCTGTGGCTTTGACTCATGTAGGAAAGGAGTCAACTTGCACTTTACCCTGATAGTGCTCAAAATACCCTGAGGGTCATAGTTCCACATGAAGCTTTCTTGGAACTTGTACTCTTTTAATTTGATAGTTATCTCTTTCATAGCTTCCCCGTTGTTAACTATAAATGGACCAATCTGATTCTTGAGTTTGAATTGGGTCTTCTTCTTGGAAGCCATGAAATTTACTGCGTCTGCATTTAATATCTGTCTTAAGTATTCCAAGGCAAAGATTCTAGTAGTAACAAATTTTGGTAATTTGTATGGAGCCAAGAGTGCAACATATACTCTTATCTATGTATGTTTCTTATATAAATACCAATCCCCTACTTTACAGTTCTCAGACAACTATAAAATCATTTTGGTTTCTTCATTTATTCTTGGAGTTTTTGCCTTATTCAACAAGTTCATAGCTGCTATTATAAAAAAATCATTGAAATCTGTATATGTGTATTCACTATTGTCTTTCCTTAAAAGAGATGTCTAGAACACTACTGAAAGTAAATTCCCTTCTACATCCAATCTCTGTAACTCAATAGGGAATTTTTCTACCTCATAGTATAAGAAAATATGTAATAGATATGATGTATATCTAAATACCCCCTCCTCTGGTAATTTTGTCAATTGATAGTGCATGTTTTCTGCAATGAGCTTAGCAAAATTGAAGATTATTGATGGAGGCTGGCCAGGAGACAATGTAGATAGGAAACCCAAAATGGAAGCATCAGTAAATTCATCATTATCATATCCCAGAATAAATGATAGCATAGAGATAATCTGTCTTGTACCCTCAGGGAAATCAAAGGTATCATAGGGTGGATTTACTTTGGGGATATCAACATGAGTTGGCCAAAAGGTCTAAAAGGTATTGAATCTGGTAGGAAAATCTAAATCCAAGTAGAGCTGTGTCAAATCCTCAATTGACAGTGAAACTACTCTGGGGTCATGTCTCATTTGTAGCGTGGCATTAATGGAATCAGCATTGATATAAAACAAGAATTCCCTATATTTATTAACCATACACCTCTAATCTGGAAGATAATGCAACTGACATAATTTGATGAAATCTGGAGCCTGATGAGTGATAGGGACTATGTACTTTGGCAAGTTAGAGTCCCAAATGGATACATCATCTTTAAATTTCTCCACAAACTTTTCAAAACACCAATTATGGACTTCTAGCAAGTTGAATTCTATTGATGGGTCAAAGATTCTATAATCCACATCAATCAATGAGCTAATTTCTTAAGTGGTTATAGGTGGTTGAACTGGTCTGACTACTTCAGTTGTTTCTGCAGTGAGAGCAGGAGTAGGCTTATTGATTTTGGAAGGTTCAGGCTATGGAAACTTGCTAGAGGTATTTCTATGAGATTTAGGACCTCCAGATTTTGGGGTGACTTGTTTCTTGGTCATTTTGAATGAACAGAGCAAGATTACATAGTTTGCTCAGTTATTTTTGAGAAATAAGAGACAATTGAAAGGTTCTTTGACAAAAATTAGAGTTTGAGAAGGGCTTCAGGATGACAGAAAGGGTTTACTATATGCAGAGGACCAGAAAAGGAGTTTTTGAGGCTCTCAGATCAATTTTATCAGTTAAAATTGTCTTGGAATGGTTAAGAACCTTTTCAAGCTGAATTGGCGGATTATAGGAAAAAATTGATAGGGTTTCCCTTGTATTTTGAAATTTTAGGGACTTCTCAAATTGATAATTCAGATTTTTAAAGTAATGGCAGTCTAATTGGTTTATTATTCCTTTGAATTGAGAACTTTTTCCAGGTTGGATTGATGAAAAATACCTTTGACAGGTATGGTTGCGGTCGCAAGGGGTTCTTGGTCTGTAACAATCTTCAATTCGGTCGAGTTTGCTTGGTAGAAGGCGTGAGTAGTCTTCTGAATTGAATTTCAGCAAGAAAATGGCTTACAGGTTCAGAAAAAGCTCGGCAATGACGTCAGGAGGCTCTACAATGGTATCAAAGGGTTCTCTATGGTAATATGCGCAAATGCTATGAAAATAATAAAAACACTAAGGTAAAACCTTATGTCTTATCACAATTCAATACATTTATTGCAGGTATGATACTAATGGCGGGAGAAGTTTTAATTTGGAATCGGTGGTTTTTGCATTACTTTGGAGTGGTAAGCTGTATTTACCTTTTGGAACACGATCGAATGAAAAGGGGACACGTAGCATCAGGCGGTATTTGGAAACAACTTTTATCACGCGAATTTTTCAAAACTTGGGTTGATTACTTTTGTTACGCGATATTGGATCTTCATTGTAGGATCTGACTCCGTGATGCGAACGTTGGAGATTTAATTCAAAGGTGTAGGGTAAAAGAAGTGGGGTTGGGGCTTTTAACGTAAGCCGTTGATCTGGTAAGGTATAGATCTACGGTCATAAATTAATGCGATGAGAAATGGTGGGGGTGGGGGAAATGAGTTATCGAGTTCGATTTTGACCGTCGGATTAAAAATATATTGAAGATCGAACGGCTATTACTCAACGCGATGGGCGAAAGACGGGATATGAAGTCAAGCAATTGCATTGAGCGTGGATCATTAGATTTAAATGGGATGATGATCGGATGGTTGGGATTCAACGTGATAGGGAAGGAAGGGGGAACTGAGGATGATTTATCGCGCTCATTGTAAACCGTAGGATCAAATTGTCGGAAAGATCGGATGGTTGATATTAAACCCAAGGGTGAGGAGGGATTTAACAAGGTTTATGTATATAAAAAATGGTTTTTTCATTGAATAAAGGGTAAATGGGATAATGATCGGATGGTTGGGATTCAACGTGATAGGGAGGGAAGGGGGAACCGAGGATGATTTATCGCGCTCATTGTAAACCGCAGATCAAATTGGTTTTAAAGATCGGATGTCTGATATTAAACCCAAGGGTGAGGATGGATTTAGCAAGGTTTACATAAAAAATGGTTTTTTCATTGAATAAAGTGGATGAGAGGGGTTTAAAAGGTTTTAACCAAGGCTTAAGATTTATACGAAACATCGTTCTGATAGTATGAAAAAGTAAAGGTTTAACCTTAAGTTGAAGCACTATCGGGGAGAGGGGAAATATTAATGTATGATAGGCTTTGGTGAAGTTTAGCTTAGATTAACTTCAATATTTGTGTTGAGATTGCAACAAGATGATGAGCTTAGTGGAAAGAAGTCGCCTTCACTAAGTGGGCCCGCAGGCTATTTTTGGCGCAAAGTCTATTTTTAGACTATGTCTATTTTTAGACACATGGATCATGTTCTATGAGTTGCAGGATGCTATTTGTGGATGGTTGGTCAAGTCGGAAAAAATATATGGACTTCTATTTTTAGACATACTGGGCGAAATCTATTTTTATATTGCCAGTCTAAAAATAGACATGTCGAATATTATTAGCTCTTAATAATATTTGGACTCTAAAAAATATCTTATTCTCTTGGAGCACTTCAGTTAAGTGCACAAATGTGGCACAAGAGCTGACATAAGGAATTATGCTATTCCTGAGGGTTAAGTGGAGCTATTGCATGGAGAATTCAGTTAGAACTCATGTGACAGAGTTTGGTGGAGTTGATTGAGGAAGTTAGTGGAGTTGTATTCAGTTTAACTCAGTTAAACATAATTGAGCTAGTTGTATCTAGTATAACTGATTGATACACTAGTGAGAGTGGTGTGAATTAATTATTAATTAATTCACTAATTATTAACTCATAAATCAACTAAAGAATACATCAGTTAACTTCAGTGCATGGACAGTTTCAGTGGAGACCAGTGGAGAGGTAGATGAAAGAGCAAGTGTGACTATCAGTTGTGACCATACTGGTGCATGAGTTTGCACCACACATTGATGGAGATGCCAATGAGGATTGCGCAATGGATACCAGGTGGATTCAAACTCAGTCAGGGCCAATATTCATCAAGGATTGCGCAGTAGAGGCAGGCTAACAGGTGGAGAAGATTGGAGCATGTGTTTTGCTAGATCTGAGCTTGTGTAGTGTGTAGCAATTGGAGATTGTACTGAGAGCTTGTGAGAAGCTTTGTACAATGATTGTTACATGATCTCTATTATATAATATACAGATAGTTGGGGGTTTTCAGCTTTAATCTTTCCCATAAATACTGTGTTTATATGTGTGATTGTTTATGGTTTTAATGTGCGCATGCGATTGTTTATATTTCTGCAATTAATGATCAATGGTAGAAGAGATTATGTATTATGCATGAAGCTCAAATAGTGTGTGATCAGGATAATCTCAGTGAATAATATAAAATTTATTCAAAATTTCTACAGATTTTTGTCTTAAACATATAAAATATGTTTAAATATTTTCTTTGTATTTTTATTATATTATACAGTTTTTAGACTATTTGAACTGTTCAAAACTATAAAGGAGCGGGATATTTGAATAATGATATTTTTAGCCAAAGGGGGTTTATTGTGGGTTTTTATTAAAACATATGGGGATAATAAACTTTGGCTAAAGTTATAATAATAGGTTTTTGGGGCTATTTAATAAAGGGAATTATATTAATAGGAGAGGGTTATTTTCTAAGAAATTAATAAATAAGTTAAAGTTAATATGACAAAGGGGATAGTGGAAACTCAAAATACATAAATATAACTTAAGAAAAGTAAATTTTTAAAGCAAAGCTTTATTATCATAACTTAATCACTTCAACTTAGGATAAAATGTCATTTTGAGGGTTTTATACTTAATGATATGTAGGAAGTAAATCAAATGGGCCTTTATGTAATATTTAAGTAAGAAAAGAGTTCTCACTTATGATGTTAAATGGTGATGAGTGCATGAAAGGGTAAATGATGAAAATTTCTAGGATTAATATAGAAACTTAACATTTTCAACTAATCGGTCATTGAGCCTTGGGTCCGGTCCCAAAAGAAGTCAAGGAAATTCCTTGAGCCTCTTTGACTGATAGTTTAGAATGTCAAATTGCTATGGGGAGGGGAAATTGGTTATTTGTTGCCCGATGAAATATATTTACATTGATGTCTCTCACCTTCTTCTACCTACCCAGTCATTATCTTCTAACATTTTTTCCTTCTCTTTTAGTCAGGTGCATTTGAATTAGCAACCTTACAACATTTTATTCTTTTTGAAAACAATAAACTATCTAAATCTACTCTTATTGCATCCAAGAATCTAGATTAAACTGTTGGATTCTTTATTTCTCTACCTAACTAATGAATTTTCATGATTAAACTGTATGACAATTGTTTATTTTCTATCTACAAAATTTGAAATTGAAAAAGGACGAGTCAATATTAAATTGTTCAACTCAACACAGATTATGTCATTTATTGAAACTCTGCCATAATCAACTGCAAAAGGTAAAAGTAGTGGAATTTAGACTTGCACACTTTCATGTTTTATTCATCTTTTTCTTTTGGGGTATACTATTTTTTCTAAGTCCTTTTATTTTTCTTTTAGGACTTTTTACCCTCTTTTTGATTTTTTTATTTTTTTATTTTTTTCCAAAATATGGGAATACAACTTGCAGAAGGCAAATTATGTACATATTTACAAGATTACCATCAGTCAAGTCAAAATTATGAATCCTATATTTATAGGTTACTAACATCGGCTTCACTTGGGGATGGCATTTCCTGGTGGAATGTCAAGAACTCTTAGATCAGTAGCCTTCATCTTTAACTTTGGTGATCCTGTAATTGTCTTCTATTTTCTGCAAAAATTCATACTTATGACATTTTATGCTGCAAAGCTTAGGGCCTTCTCTTTGAGCTTCAACTTTGTAGATAAAATCTCCAATCCATTCTACACACTTGTAATGAATATTTACAATGATAAAGTAAATCAATCTAACGGTTGAGTGACTCTGAAGAATAGTAGTGTTTAAGCATCCTACCATTCACTGGTCCTTCTTGAAGTTCAGTTCCATCCAAATTCCTAATGAAAAAGGAATTATTACCTCTGTAACCATATATAACATAGGGTCCTTGCCATAGAAAGTCAAACTTTCCATGTTTGCCTTTATCCTCTCTCCATGAATCCCATCTCAAAACTTGGTCTCCTATGAAAAAATTGTCTTATTTAACCCTTTTATCAAAAATATTTTTGATTTTGTCATGTAAAACTTGTGATTTTTCATAAACTTCTTCCCTAGTTTGTTGGAGATGTATGGCTTCATTGATTCTTTGTTGAATATCATTTGTTTCCACCTGTGATTCCTGGATAATCTTCATGACTAGAACACCCAAGGAAGAGGGGAAAACTACATCTGTTCCATAAAAAATCTAATAAGGTGAAGTTCCAATAGAATTTTTTGTGGTAAGTCTATCAGCCCATAAGGCATAAACTAGCTTTTTATTCCAAGTCTTTTTGCTTTCTTGGAGTAATTTTTTGATGATATTGATTAAGCTTTTGTTTGATGATTCGGCTAAACCATTACCTTGGGGATAATATGATGGGGAATGACCTAAGGTAATATGGTATTTATGACAGAAAGAAATCATTTTCTTGGATTTGAATGTAGCTGCATTGTCAATAATAATCTTATGGGGGCATCCAAATCTTGATAAAATATTACTTTTTATAAATGAGATTATAACTGAATCAATGGCTTGCCTAGTAGGAATGGCTTCTATCCACTTGGTAAAGTAATCTATAGTAGTTAAAATCCATTTATGTTGGCCTGAAGACGGAGGATGGATTTCACCAATGAATTCTAACCCCCATAGTTGAAATGGATTTTCAGTTGATATAGGCTTAAGAGGTAAAGGCAATAGTTTCTTTTTCCCTTCGAAAATTTGGCGTTTGTGGCAAGAGGTAACAAATTTTTTAACATCAGAGAATAAAGTTGGCCAGTAAAAACTAGCTCTCAATATTTTGTCTGCTGTACTCTTCCAGTACAGGTGGCCTTCGCAGTCACCTGCATGAAATTCCTCAATAATTTTGTCAACCGTAGATTTTAATAAGAAATTTAGTAAAATCCCACTATTTTCTTTCCAGTAAAGTGCATTGTTTAAGATACAAAACCTCATTGCTTTCTATTTGATGAATCTTGCTTTGGTTTTAGTTAGCCCAGGAGGAGCTTGTAAATGTGTTAGTACAAAGATAATATTAGAGTACCATGGTGAGTCTAGATAGGCCTCACTGATCAATGGAGTCGCCATCTCCTCCTGGTCATCTATTTGTGTAATGAAATTAATGTCTAAAGCATTGCAATTTGATTCAGCCATCAATCTAGCTAAACCATGTCCTTTAATGAGCTTTGTTGGTTTGATTTCCAAATTGTACTCAAGGATAGTGGCTATCTATTTTTCTCTCCTACAATCAAGTCCATCTTGTGTCAGAATATCTTTAATTACTGCATTGGGGACATATGCAATGATGTGTGAATGAAGTATGTAAACTCTGAAATCCTTGATGGCTTTAACCAAGGCTAAAGCCTGTTTTTCCATTATATTATACTTCAGATGTGCATCTCTGAGGGCTTTACTAAAGAATGCAATTGGCTGTTCAAAACCTTGATTGTTTTTCTGCAGAATAACTGCAACTATGGTGTGTTCAGATGCAAAAGAAAAAAATTTGAAATCTTTTGTATAATTTGGGCTAATGAGGACTGGTGCTTTTTTCAAGGCCTGTTTTATGGATTTGAAAGATTGTTTGGCCTTTATTGTCCACTTTATTTCAGAGTCCTTTTTAAGCATATTTTTGAGATATTTTATGATTTTAGCCAGATTAGAGATAAATCTTCTTAGAAAATTTATTTTTGCCAAGAATGCTTGAAGTTATTTTATGTTTCTTGGTGGTTGAATGTTCAAAATAGCTTAAATTCTTGCAAGGTCTATTCTAATGCCTTCTTTGGAGATTATGTGACCTAACAATTTTCCTTCTTCTAGTTCGCAAAGAGTCTTTTTAGGATTAAGGGATATACCATATTTTCTACACTTGATAAAGACTTGTCTCAGGTGATCTAAGTGTTCATCATTTGTTTTTGAAAAGACAGTAATATCATCAAGATAGATAACTAAAAATTCATGGATCTCCTTAGAAAAGGCAATATCCATTGCCCTATGAAAAGTAGCTCCTTCATTTTTCAATCCAAAATGCATTTTCACATACATGAAAGTGCCCCAAGGAGTGGTAAATGAAGTTTTAGTTTGATCATCTTTATGAACTAGAATTTGATTATAACTAGAGAAACCGTCTAGTAAATAAATTCTTGAAGAACCTGCCACCCTCTGCAAAATGTGATCCATTTTCGGCAAGGGGTAATTGTCTTTCAAGGAAGCTTTATTGAGATTTCTAAAGTCTATACACAGTCCAATTTCTCCTGTTTTCTTTCTGGTGGGCACTGAATTAGATACCCAGTCAGAATACCTGACTGGTGTAATTATTTGTGCATCAAACATTCTTTTAACTTCTTTCTCAATTAAAGGTAACAAGATTGGATTAATCCTTCTAAGTTTTTGTTGAAAAGGTTTTTGATTTTCTTTCAAAGAAATCTTATGTTGAATTATGTCTTTGTTGTAAGTTTTCAAATCTTCGTAACCCCATGCAAAAACATCTTGATATTCTTTTAAAAGTTCTATGTATTTAACCTTTTCTTCTGACGACATGGATTTTGATAATTTGATAATTTTTGGTTTTTCATTTGTCCCTAAGTTATACTCTTCTATATCAGACCTGACTGGTTCCATTTTTGGCCTTTTGGGCACATCATTGGAATCAAACAAGTCTTCTAGGGGAGTCAAACCTCTGGGTAAAATGTTATGTTTTAAATCAATCAAATCTGGTTCATCTTGCATCATTTCCTCTATATCTACTTTTTCCAATTCATCTATGCCACTCTGAGTAAATATAGTAGGTCTATCAAAATTATGTACATCTAAATCATCGAAATCATCTATTTGACAAAAAATTGAATCTATGTTACAAGTTGAATCTATATTACAATCATTATCAGTTTGGCAATTTTGAAACTCTCGCTCATTGTTCAAAAAGTGATATATTTGTTCATCTTCTGATAAAATTTTCCAATATTTTACATTGTGGGGGACAATAGGTCTGTCTTTGATTTCAGCAGTGTATTTTTGTATTGGTAAAAATGGAAATTTGCAAGTGCTAGCAAAGGTTGCTAAACAATGGGCTTGCATGTTCTGTTTTCTAGGGATGATAGCAAACTTGCTTTCTAGCAAATCCTCAACCAAATCATGTGTTGTGTCCCTGTATCTAGCCAGTCTGGGATTGTGAACAGAGTATTATGTGTTTATTTTCTTGATAACTAACTCTGAATCTCCCATGACTAATATTCTTTTCCCTCCCAATTTTCTAATGATTTGAAGAACTAATATTAAAGCCTAATATTCAGCCATGTTATTGGTACATTTTAAATTCAATCTAAAGGCATGTCCTTGGGAATGGCTTGTTTCAATGTTGGTAATCCATACACCAGCTCCAGCTCTTGATTTATTCACTGATCCATCAAAATCCAAATGCCATAAATCCTAATGACCAATGTAATCATCCATTATTTTAAGCTTCTTATCAGTGAGTTCAGTTTGGCTATTATTATGATCAGAATTACAGAGAATAAAGGAATCAAGATCAGTAGGAGTTGAATAGATTGGGTAATTGGTAGGTCTGTCAGCACTGCTGATCATAAACTTCATTAAGACTCTGTAAAGCTTTATGGGCTGTCCAAATACCGAGATAGTGGCATAACTCATGTCAAGTTGTAGAGATCCCTGCAACTTTGCTCCCCATGAGTGAGAAAGAAGCATGCCATACTTTGGCGGGATATCAACGACCACAACATCTATGATCATGCTTTTACCAAGATATTGGACTAAGTTTACACACAGATCTTTAATCAATCCTATGCATTGGACTTTGGATGAATAAAATGAAAACAAATCTTTATATGGCCGGGTTATGTCTAGATTCAGGGTTTCCATTATTGCTCTGGGCATTAGGTTATGGGAAGCTCCAGTATCTAGCATAGCATTGTGTAATATCTGATCATGTACTGTAAGACTTAAATAAAATGGAGGTATTGACCCATCTGAATGCTTACCATCTACATTTGGACCAAAGATTAATTCAGGTCTACCCTCACTCATATTAATTGTATCCTCATTTTCATTTACATTCAATGTTTCAGTAATAATAGATCTATACAAGTCATTTTTAGCCAATTCTACTAAGGGAAAACCTATTTTTAACTTGGATATTTTAGATTTAATGTTAAATTTTACTGAGATTTGAAAGCTTGGATTATTTCATCTTTTGGAACTGTGGTTTGGGATGATTTTTCTTGTGTTTCAACAGTTTTACCTTTGGTTTGAGGTTTTCTTTTATCTTCTGTTTGAGTTTCCTGGTTTCTGCTATCTTTGATTGTTTTTTCAGGAACAGTTTGAGTGTTAGCAGATGCTCTATCATATTTGGAATTCTCAGTAGAAGATTTAGGATTTGATGATTTTGAGTCAGCTGGATTCTTTTTTGGATCATTAACTGTTGCTGAATTGGTGGTATTAGTGGTATTAGCCTTTTGGGCATCTTTAGAGGATTGAACCACCTCATCAGTAATATCTACAATCTTTGGACTACACTGTTTTTTAGGACAGGGTGGGTTTGAATTTTGTTTATTTTCTCTGGGAAGAATCTACAAAAATTTCGTTTTGGGAGCCTCAATATTCTTTTTGTTTTGGCTTTGTTGGGTTGGAGCATTTCTTTTTGTAGTAGGCTCATTGGTTTTCTTTCTTCTAAGGTTATATTGGCTGTGAATTTCATTGATTGCGAAGTCATAACCTTGCTTATAGTCGAAGGATTCACAAGATTCCACTTTGAACTATTGTAGCTCAAAGAGTTCCTGGTCCTCCTGAGTGAGGAAAATTGTATTGTTTTCATCTATCCCCATAACTATGTTGATGTCTTTCTCATCCTCAACATTGTTTTGTGAACTCTCTGCAAAGTTTTCTTGGAATGGGGGTCTTATCTTCTGATATGGGGAAGGTTATTTACCTTTCCTAGGATTGTTGTTTTTCATGTAGTTGGGATTCCTGATTTGGGATTGATTCTCCCATTGTGGTTTCCTTTCAATGTGGTCTAGTCTCTCAAATACTTTTTCTAATGTTTTGTTAATAAAATCAAATTTACCATCTAAGTTTGAAGCTTCTTCTTTGATAGTAACTCTCCTCTCGTTTCTCATTTTGGCTTTTCTGGAAAGGATTTTGATTTCTACTCCAACAACATTTAGTTGAATTTGTTCTAGGGTGTCTACATCCCTTTCTCTAAGTATATAGGCCATGTCTACATCAAAACAATCAGGAAATTTGAGCAGCATGGAATATGGAGTGGGTTTAAGGTCTGCAGGAATAGAATTGTAAATACTGTTGTATCTGGTGCAAAAATCTTGGACAGACTCATTGGGGGCTTTCTTAACAGCATCAAACTCAGATAATATTTGTAAGGGATTTTTCTTCTTTTCCCATTTATTTAGGAAAGCTCTATGGAATGCAGCTAAGTCTGTTATAGTACGAACACCTAAATTTATAAACCATGTTTTTACTTCTCCAGTTAAGCTTTGTGAAAACAACCTAATTCTGACATCAAACTCATCTATCTCATAAATTTCCCAAAAATCATTCATTCTGGTGATATGTTGTTGTGCAGTAATTTGTGAAAAATTATCAAACAATGGGATATCATTTTGGTAATTTTGGGGCATGTCATGGAGATTTTGAGGTAAGACCAAGGGAGCATATCTGGTTGCCATGGCTTGGATTTTTGCTAAACTGGGAGGTACAGTAGTAGTGGCAGGGATAGTGCTTGTTACAATAGTAGATGTGTTGAAGGCTGAACTTGAAGAGCTTGGAAAAGGAGATGAAAAAGAAGTGGTATGGCTAGGGAATATTGTGGTAGTGTTTGTAGTGGATTTAGTGAATGATGGAAATACTACTTTAGGCTGCAAGGGCAGCTTAGGGATGAATGGTTATGTGGATGAACTAGCGGTGGATTGAGGATATGATGAATATATGATCCTAGGCTGCAAAGGCAACTCAGGAATAACAGGCTCTGGGGGTGAACTGATAGTGGAATCTGTAAATGAAGTGGCAGCATACAAAGTAGAATTTGCTGCTGGAGATATGGTGGTGGATAATTGAGAAACTGGAGGTTTAAATTGTGACAAAAAATTGGCTAACTTAATAGCTTCTTCAAGGTCTTTAATTCGTATGACACTTACCCTTTCTACTGGAATTTGACTTTCAGTTTTCTCTGATTTAATAGGTGTTGAAATAGCTTTCTGTTTTTCATTCACAAAAGAAGTAAAAATAGGATCTAAATTTTTTTCCTTTAAATCAATTTCAGACTTGGTTCTCAATAGTGATTTTTCAAACTTAAATCAAATTCAATATCTGATAAGCTTACTAATTATTTGGGTAAAGAATCAACTCTTTTCAGGGATACTTCAGTTTCTGAACTAATAGTTTGTTTTTTCTTTTTTTTCTATCTGGTCCGGATTGTCTACTATATCTGCAAGGTTGGGATCAGGGTTGGATCTAGTATAATAGAATTTCTTTGGAGCCAAAATGATTATTGTATAAATACGCACAACCTTTAAACTTAATCTTAAAGTAGAAAAAATATGTTTAAAAATCTTTCTCAAATATTAAACTTAAAACTGGAGAGTGGTTAGTTCCCCCAGTATGGTCGCCAGTATATTAGCACCCTGGTAATTCTTAGGTCGTGGGATTTTGGTTTATAGTTAAAGAAAACCAGCGGTAACCAAGAACTTCTTTAGAAATTCAGGATCTAGCCTTCCCAATTTCCAGAGAGGGATCTCTCCTCAAGATTTAGCTTGATTGGTTGTAAGTTTTAGGCTAGGTATGATTGGACAGTGGGATTTGTTTTGAAAGTTTGGTGGGAATAAAAGGTTCTTCAAGGTAAACCACAGGGGGATCTACCAGATCATTGGGCTATGGAGTCAACTTTCTCGGCAAGCAGAGCTAGGAAATAACGTCTAAAGAGAAAATGTACTAAGGGCAGGGTAGATGACCTTCAAAGGGTTTTGATATAGGCTTTTTTGATGAAATGGGTGAAATATGAACCAAAGGGCAATTAAGAATCCTTAGGTTACAAAAATGAAAATGAAAGGAGGGAATAAAACAGGGACTAAGAGAATTTAAGAATTCTTAAGTACGATTATCAAGAAGAAAACATAATAATGAACAACTAGTAAAAAACAGGGAGTTTTTTAACACTAATCCTGTTTAAGATTTCCTAGTTAATCATTAAAGATAGAAAACATTAAAATGAATGAATGGAAACTTTTGAAAGATAAAACAATGAAAACAGGAAAATACTAGACTTATCTGGTCAGCACAAGAATCCTGAGTTATGATGACTTTAATATTAATTCCAGTCTGCTGCTTTACTGATTGACTCACACAAACTTCAATATATCCAACAAAATGACTATAGTAGTCTTGATAAATTTTATTCCACCCTAAAATACTTCGAAGAATGAAGTATTTATGCAAGTAAATTGTTCAAAAAATATCTCAAAACTTTGAGAGAATATCTCAAGAGAAAATAGGAATTATTAAATCAGAAGAGGGACAACTGCAAAATAGATGGGCAAGCTATCCTCTTTTACAAGAAAAATAGAACAGTTTATCTAATCAAACTGATTGTTTGTCTTGGTGGAAGTATTGCTGGCACTTGGGACAATATATTGTGGAAGATGACTTGTAGTATATTCCTCCTCTTTCACGTTCTGCTCTGATACTCTTTTACTCTATTTCTTCATTGTTTACTGCTATAAATTAAAATTAACCAGCAATAAATTTTGTTTTCACTGATACACTTTGACCATTGATACTCTTTAACCACTGATTTTTCATCTTGAGGTAATAGTAAAGTTTTTCTTTCATGTGTAATTTTCTGCACTGGTTTGCTAAATTCACATCAGATATGTGAATTCTTGCCACTTCTCAGTAGTAGGAATCTTCATATTCTTAAGCTTTCTATAACTTTCATCTTCTTTAGTATACTTTGAAAATTTTGGTTTCATAATGAATATATGCTTGATTTCATTCTGCAGAAAAAACAAATTCTCAAAATATTGCAAAACTACTTTACCACTTCGAGATCCTTGTGGTAAAGGTTTATTCACCTGCTCTTTAGCATAAGCTCTGATTTTCTGGTCATAGTCCTTTTGCACCATTAATTTCTCATTAAATCCATGGATATTTGGAAGTCATGATTCTTGCAGCAGGTCATATTTGGTCTTGAATTTTGCAATTGATATGTTCATAGTATCACACTTTTCTTCCAGATTATTCATAATGTTTATTTTGGTGAGGACTTTTCTGATTTGCAGGATGGCCTCTGTTCTATCAGAAATTTTCAACTCTTCTAATTCTTCCCTGTTCTTGTTGTTAAAAAATGCTATGAGTTGGGCTGCTTGTGGTGGATTATTTCCAAGTTCTTTCCTTGTTTTATCAATTTCTGCAATTGCATCCTATAGCAACTCTTTCTGCTCATAAATGATCTGAATGGAAGGCCATTTTGAGTGAATGCCTTCAATGATATTGGTCCATAAATAACTTTTAATGTAGGCAACTTGATTAGTGAGATTCACTTCCTTTTGGAGGATCATCACCCTTTCTTATAAAGATTTGACTCTTTGCTCATGACCCTTGGAAGTTATCACAACATCTTTATAGGCAGATTCCAAGTTTTGATTTGGTTTTTTCAAATTTTTAATCTCATCATTTTTCAAAGTCATTTCCTCCATGGCTTTTACTAAATCTGTGGCTCCTGTTTCTGTCCCTGTTTGTACCTGTGTGTTAGAATATGCATCAGCAGAAAGATATTTTGATGAAATTGACACTGCAGTTTTCAGTTTTCCTTTAGGTGCTAGATGTTCTGCTAAGGTGGATGGTACAGCAGTAGTCACTACTGGAATGACTGTGGGAATGACTTCCTTAGCCCTTTTCAAAGCTTCATTTTCCTTCATTAAAGCTTCAGTCTAGTTTTCCATTTCTTTAAGTTGAGCAGTCATCTTTAAAACCGGCTGACTTAATTCATCATTCTCTGTCTTTTGCTAAAGGATCTCTTTGGCTTGGGGATGTTCACTCTAAGGTAATTTGAGTTGCCTTCTTAGGGAAGTAATATCTTCATTTTTCTGTTTTATCAAAGCCTTTGCAATTTCAACATTAGCTAGATCTGCTCTAGCTTCAATTACCAAATCCTCTAAAGCTTTGATTCTCAACTCTTTGGCATGCAGAGATACTTTGTCCAGTTTCATTTTTGTTTGCAAATTTGTCACAGTTTTCTGTAGCATGCTAGCACTCATTGTTTTGTTGACTATTTTTGAATATAACATTTATGTATTGCTTCTATGGAACTCAATTTGATCAAGTTCATGAATTGCCTCAGCATCTACCTCCATATATTTCTTTGAATAATCTGCAACTGTCTTGGGATCAGACACTATAGGCTTCAAGAATGACATTATCATTTTGTTGGAAGAATAGTCAAATGGAGTGAGAATTCTATCCTTATTTCTTGGTTTCTCTTTGAGAAATTTGGAATAGACTTCATTTTTTATTTCTTCATTCCTTTCCCTGATTTGCTTGAATTTTATCTGAATGTCTGAATCTCTGTTATCAGTTGCCTTTGAGGAAGAAGGAATTTTTCAATCAGTTTGTTTTTCAACCATCACTGTATATTTATCCTGTGTTTCAATTTGGCTCTTTTGAAGTTCTCTGAGTGTTTCAGTTACTATCACTGTTGCCTCATCGTCAGTTTCCTGACCATTATTATCATCAATTTCTATTACTTTATCCTTCTCTTCAGTAGTCAATTTGGTTCTCTTGCTATAAGAGGTTTTAAATTTCTTGTCTGTGATGGTTTCTACAGTATAGCTAACCTCTTCTCTGCTTCTTTTGTGAGATACCTCTGCTTATTTATCAATTGTAGTCACCTGTGCATTATTCACCTGTGTTCCCTGTGTATCAACATTCTGCATTCCCTATGTATCAACATTCAACATTCCCTGTGCATCATCATCAATCAAATTATTTGGCTCCCATTCAATCTAATTGGAAAATTTCTCAATCTGTGGCTTTGAATCATGTAGGAAAGCAGTCAACTTGCACTTTACCCTGATAGTGCTCAAAATACCCTGAGGGTCATAGTTCCACATGAAGCTTTCTTGGAACTTGTACTCTTTTAATTTGATAGTTATCTCTTTCATAGCTTCCCTGTTGTTAACTATAAATGGACCAATATAATTCTTGAGTTTGAATTGGGCCTTCTTCTTGGAAGCCATGAAATTCACTGCATCTGCATTTAATATCTGTCTTAAGTATTCCAAGGCAAAGATTCTAGTAGTAAAAAATTTTGGTAATTTGTATGGAGCCTGTTGTGGTTCCCATGATTTGGCAGATTTGGCAATACCAAATGACAAGAAAACATCAAACCACTTTGGGATCTCAGGATCTAGCCCTCCTAGATCCAGAGAGGGATCTCTCTATAAAATCAAAGAATAATATTTCTTTGAAGTTCAATTTAAGTTATTAGGCTAGCTATAGGGCACAAGGGTTTATATTTTCTTTGTTTGGTTGGGAAATATGAAAGAAGGGTTCAGTGTAAGGTAAAGGGATGAGTAGAGAAGGAATTTTTGGAAATGGGGAGATAATTCAAAGAGAACACAAGTCCATTGGGCAATGGGGTGATAAAATGGTTTACTTGCAATTCAAATATCCAAGGCTTTCAAAGGGCTAGTCAACTATATCATAAGATCTCTTAAGATGATAATACAGGATGAAACAATAAGGAAATGAATGGGAATGACAAGGAAAACCTTCCAAGGTGACCACTTTGGAGTAAATCTAGGGACAGGGCATGCCTTAACCTCTATGATATAAACTCCTAATGAGGCTAACTCCAAAGACAACAATCCAGCAGTCCTCCTGACTACTATCAGACAGTAGAAAACATTTAAGTTTAACACAGAGTGAAATCTAAGATCAGAGAAAGACTTTTAAACTTCTCTGCTTTTGACATTAAACCCAAAGAGATCTTAGAAAGGCTAGTTGTTAGAAAAGGAACCTAGGGGACAGGGCTAACTCTAAATCTCCCTGTTTCCTAATTCTTTCAGCTGAAACCAAACAAAAAAATCTAAGAAATAGACTCTAAATTCATACATAAGTAATCATGGACAAACCAACTTCTAAACTGGTTAAATTATACTAAATTTTTTCTTAGATACACGATTAGCAGAAAACATAAAAATAAGAAAATGCAGTAAGACTTAGGGTACTTGCAGCAGTATATCCTAGGCTAATTTTATTGTTCTCTTATCAGAGAAAATGAAACATGATGTAAAACAGAGGGAAAACAATAACAAAGAAGGGACACATCACCACTGATTTAGATCAAGATCCGATGAGCATGCTTGTCATATTAGTAGAGTAAAACCAATCACATACATTCTTGTCCACTAGCTTGATATCATCCAGAAATCATCTCCCAACCTATTTACAACTACTACTCACAGAACTCTAACTCCATAAAACAACTTACAATCAGTGTTTTTTCAATGACCAACCAACGTTTACAATATATTTCTCATGAGTTCTTATAGGTGAAAGAGTGATAGTAGTGGTAGATAGAACTTAAATGTTTCATTAAAGTAGAGGGAGAAGTGTTTTTTAAAGCCCATTCTGTTTTAATATCTTTATATTAAATTTCAGTACTCTTTAGATGAATTAGGGGTCTTCGTCAGTTTGATAATAACTCCAAGGGTATGTTCTTGAAGTACTCTCTGGCTATAGTACTCTGTTTCTTCCTCTATGACAAGAAAGGGTGAAGATTTGCCTTTCAGGTCTTCCATGCTTTGTAACTAATGCACTGACATTTTTTTAGGACTTCTTGTCATAATAGTAACTACTCTGGAGCTCGATGAATAATAGAGAATGGGTAGTAGTGATTTGATCCTTTCTTCAGTAATAAAGATGTACTGCTGATATGTCCTCTGCGCTGCTACGATCAATGATTTGTATTTAATCTATGCTGACTGTGGATTAGGCTTCTTATTCTTCAATATTATGCCTTTAACCCTTTTCAGAGATTTATTCTTCTGAAATCTTGGCTCTGTGATAGTCTTTCTATGCCAAGGTCGTGACTGTGAAAACAGTGTGAATTCACCACCTTTGAAACCTGCAAAAAACTAAAACTCATTATAAAAACTAGCGGGAGTGGGGAAGGACTGCTTCAGAGGCTCGTGGGAATGGAGGAGAAGTGAGGGGAAAAACTGGATTCAGTCAAAAATGGGCTTAAAATCATGGCGGAAGGCGAAAAAAGGTCCGAGGGGAGTTTGGGTGCGACGTGTGTTGTGGACCGTCAGATCATGGTGATCTACGATTGAGATCCTTTGGTGAGGTCGTTCAGGAGGTTAGACGAATGGAAAATGGATGGGGGCAAGATTAAATGTGGGCCGTTAGATTAGAACGATCAATGATGGGGATTTCTCGATGGAATCATTTGGGAGAATAGATTAAAAGTAGGTGAACGGGTTGCGATATAATAAGAGCCGTTCGATCTCTGAGATGGACGGCTGGGGTTAAAAGCCAATGTTGCATTGCGGAGGGTGGTAAGGCAGAAAACCGGAATGGTTTTTGCGCAGCGAAATGTGGGGAAAGCGGTTTTCACTTTCGGAACGCATTCCACTCAACGATCGCCACGTGGATTCTCAAAACCACCTTTATCGCATAAATTTGAAACATTAACTCTCGAGCGCAGAAATTACGCGATATGCATTTTTAGCCATTGGATGATGGGCGGAAGATTTGACGGTGCGGATGATGCTCGATGAGCCCGAAGATGTGCGGACAAAACATATGGTGGGGTTGAGTTAGGATCGTTAGATCTGTGGATTGGACGGTCGAGATTAAAAGAGAAAGTAGAGTTTTTGAACAAGAGGAAACAAATTAAGTGAATGAGTGGAAATATGGGATTCATCAGATCTGTAGGAATGGATGACGAAGATCTAATCGGCGATTAGAAAAACAGTAAAAGGGAGAAAGGAATGCGGAGTGCAATGAAATCTTGGCCGTCGGTTCTTGTGTATTCGACGGTCAGGATCAAATCGGGGAATCGGGCCATCGGAGGAAAAGAAAAAGGGAAGAATGTATTTGCGATATGTGATTAAGCGCTAGCTGTAGGATCGGAAGAGATCAACAGTCAGGATTAAATCACCAGAGTGATGACGGAGGGCTATGGGTGGAACGCGATTATATCCTGGCCATTGGTTCTTGTGGATTCAACAGTCCAGGTCAAATCGGCGGGGTGAGGGTGATGGGCTCATGAGCGGAGCGGGATGACATCCTAGCTGTTGGCTCTTATGGATATAACGGTCCAGATCAAATCGGCGGGATCGGCATCGGAGGAGGCAAGGAGAGGACAAAAGGATAAAATGTGATTGTTGATTTGGGATGGAGCGAGAGCCATTGATCTGAAAACTAGATTGATGGGGGAGATTTAACGATGAAGAAAAAGGAGGAATGGAGGGTTTTTGAATGGGGAGAAATATGGGTCGTTGGATCTGGGTGTAGCAGATTAGATCAACGGTGGAGAATTGATCGCGAGATCGCATCGGCGGGAGGCAATTAACCATGAAAAACAAGTAAAATGTGTTTTGCGATGCATTGAATATTTGCGATGTGATGAGCGCTTCGCGCCCGGTCACAGCGCAGGTCATATGCAGAAAAGGGGCTGGGGCTTAAGGCCAAAAGGGGCTTAAGGCCTTAGGAGT
Source organism: Pinus albicaulis (assembly GCA_034641835.2). Taxonomy (NCBI): domain Eukaryota; kingdom Viridiplantae; phylum Streptophyta; class Pinopsida; order Pinales; family Pinaceae; genus Pinus; species Pinus albicaulis. The sequence goes on from CM076579.1 coordinate 1,529,629,585, forward strand.
GCAAAGACTGTTTTTAGGCCAAAACAAGGGGATTTTAAAGCCAAAACAGGGTTCCGATAGATGAGAGAAGGGAATTTAAAACCAAATAAAGGGGAGATATAAGGTTTTAAGAGGTGATTAGGATGATTTAGAGGTTAAATGAGGGTGTTTTTTGATGGATTTTTGAAGGGAATAAGGGTGAAAGATGGAGATTTTTTGGGAATGAAATGGAAAAAATGGAGGCCTTTGAAAGCAGTTTCTTTCACAAAATAGTATGGCTCATCAAAGGAAACAACAGTGAAGATTCTTTGAAGGATAGAAGACACATGGAGGCTTCAAGAATGATAGATTTACAAAGGAAATGTTTCTCTTGAAGGCTCAGAAACATATTTAGCCACCTGTTTTCTTTGAAAAAATATTATAGGTGGCTAACAGAGCTAAGAGTGCACCATATACTCTTATCTCTGTATGTTTCTTATATAAATACCAATCCCCTACTTTACAGTTCTCAGACAACTGTAAAATCCTTTTGTTTTCTTCATTTATTCTTGGAGTTTCTGCCTTATTCAAAAAGTTCATAGCTGGTATTATAAACAAATTATTGAAATATGTATATGTGTATTCACTGCTGTATTTCCTTAAAAGAGATGTCCAAAAAACTACTGAAAGTAATTACCCTTCTACATCCAATTTCTGTAACTCATTAGCGAAATTTTCTGCCTCATAGTATAAGAAAATATGTAATAGATATGATGTATATCTAAATACCCCCTCCTCTGGTAATTTTGTCAATTGATAGCGCATGTTTTCTGCAATGAGCTTAGAAAAATTGAAGATTATTGATGGAGGCTGGCCAGGAGACAATGTAGATAGGAAACCCAAAATGGAAGCATCAGTAAATTCATCATTATCATATCCCAGAATAAATGATAGCATAGAGATCATCTGTATTGTATCCTCAGGGAAATCAAAGGTATCATAGGGTGGATTTACTTTGGGGATATAAACATGAGTTGGCCAAAAGGTCTGAAAGGTATTGAATCTGGTAGGAAAATCTAAATCCAAGTAGAGCTGGGTCAAATCCTCAATTGACAGTGAAACTACTCTAGGGTCATGGCTCCTTTGCAGCATGGCATTAATGGAATCAGCGTTGATATAAAACAAGAATTCCCTATATTTATTAACCATACACCTCTGATCTGGAAGATAATTCAACTAACACAATCTGATGAAATCTGAAGCCTGATCAGTGATAGGGACTATGTACTTTGGAAAATTAGAGTCCCAAATGGATACATCATCTTTAAATTTCTCCACAAACTTTTCAAAACACCAATTATGGACTTCTAGCAAGTTGAATTCTATATGGGTCAAAGATTCTATAATCCACATCAATCAATGAGCTACTTTCTTCAGTGGTTATGGGTGGTTGAACTGGTTTGACTACTTCAGTTTTTTCTACAGTGAGAGCAGGAGTAGGCTTATTGATTTTGGAAGGTTCAGGATGTGGCAACTTGCTAGAGGTATTTCTCTGAGATTTAGGACCTCCAGATTTTTGGGTGACTTGTTTCTTGGTCATTTTGAATGAACAAAGCAAGATTACATAGTTTTCTTAGTTCTTTTTGAGAAATAAGAGACAATTGAAAGGTTCTTTGACAAAAATCAGAGCCTGAGAAGGGCTTCAGGATGACAGAAAGGGTTTACTATATGCAGAAAGCCAGAAAAGGAGTTTTTGAGGCTCTCAGATCAATTTTATCAGTTAAAATTGTCTTGGAATGGTTAAGAACCTTTTAAAGCTGAAATGGCGGATTCTAAGAAAAAATTGACAGGGTTTCCCCTATATTTGGAAAGTTTAGGGACTTCTCAAATGGATAATTCAGCTTTTTTAAGTAATGGCAGTCTAATTGGTCTATTATTCCTTTGAATTGAGAACTTTTTGCAGGTTGGATTGATGAAAAATAACTTTGATAGGTATGGTTGCGGTCGCAAGGGGTTCTTGGTCTGTAACAGTCTTCAATTCGGTCGAATTTGCTTGGTAGAATGCGTGAGTAGTCTTCTGAATTCAATTTCAGCAAGAAAATGGCTTACAGGTTCAGAAAAAGCTCGAAAATGGTGTCAAGAGGCTCTGCAATGGTATTAAAGGGTTCTATATGGTAATATGCGCAAATGCTATGAAAATAATAAAAACACTAAGGTAAAACCTTATGTCTTATCACAATTCAATACATTTATTGCAGGTATTATACTAATGGCTGGAGCAGTTTTAATTTGGAATCGGTAGTTTTCGTGTTACTTTGGAGTGGTAAGCTGTATTTACCTTTTGGAACGTGATTGAATTAAAAGGGGACATGTAGCATCGGGCAGTATTGGGAAACAACTTTTATCGCTCGAATTTTTCAAAACTTGGGTCGATTACCTTTTTTTATGCGAAATTGGATCTGCATCGTCGGATTTGACTCCACGATGCGAACGGTGGAGATTTAATTCAAAGGTGTGGGGTAAAAGAAGTGGTGTCGGGACTTTTAACGTAAGCCGTTGATCTGGTAAGCTATATATCTACAGTCATAAATTAATGTGATGAGAAATGGTGGGGGCGGGGGCAATGAGTTATCGGGTTCGATTTTGACCGTCGATTAAAAAGATATTGAAGATCGAACGGCTATTACTCAACATGATGGGGGAAAGATGGGATATGAAGTCAAGCAATCACGTTGAGCGTGGATCGTTAGATTTAAATGGGACGATGATCGGACAATTGGGATTCAACGTGATAGGGAAGGAAGGGGGCATTGAGGATGATTTATCGCGCTCATTGTAAACCATAGGATCAAAGGGTCGGGAAGATCGGATGGTTGATATTAAACCCGAGGGTGAGGAGGGATTTAACAAGGTTTATGTATATAAAAAAAGGGTTTTTTCATTGAATAAAGTGGATGAGAGGGGTTTAAAAGGTTTTAACCAACGTTTAAGATTTATACGAAACATCAAGTTTTGCATAGTATGAAAAAGGTCAAGGCATGATAGGTTTTGTGGTTAGCTTATATTAACTTCGGGATTTTTTTGTTTTAAACATATAAAACATGTTTAAAGATTTTCTTTACATTTTTATTACATTATATAGTTTTTAAACTATTTAACTATTCAAAACTATAAAGGAGCATATTTGAATAATGATATTTTGACAAAGGGGGTTTATTTTGGGTTTTTATTAAAACATATGGGGATAATAAACTTTGGCTAAAGTTATAATAATGGCTTTTAAGAAGTATTTAATAAAGGGAATTATATTAATAGGAGAGGGTTATTTTCTAGGGAATTAATAAATAAGTTAAAGTTAACATGACAAAGGGGATAGTGGAAACTCAAAATACATAAATATAACTTAAGAAAAGTGAATTTTTAAAGCAAAGCTTTATTATCATAACTTAATCACTTCAACTTAGGATAAAATGTCATTTTGAGGGTTTTATACTTAATGATATGTAGGAAGTCAATCAAATGGGCCTTTATGTAATATTTAAGTAAGAAAAGAGTTCTCACTTATGATGTTAAATGGCGATGAGTGCATGAAAGGGTAAATGATGAAAATTTCTGGGATTAATATAGAAGCTTAACATTTTCAACTAATCAGTCATTGAGCCTTGGGTCCGGTCCCAACAAAAGTCAAGGAAACGCCTTGAGCCTCTTTGACTGATAGTTTAGAATGTCAATTTTGCTATGGGGAGGGGAAATTAGTTATTTGTTGCCCGGTGAAATATATTTACATTGATGTCTCTCACCTTCTTCTACCTACCCAATCATTATCTTCTAACATTTTTTCCTTCTCTTTTAATCAGGTGCATTTGAATTGGCAACCTTACAAAATTTTGTTCTTTTTGAAAGCAGTAAAATATCTAACTCTACACTTATTGCATCCAAGAATCTAGATTAAATTGTTGGATTCTTTAGTTCTCTACCTAACTAATGATTTTTCATGATTAAATTGTATGAAAATTGTTTATTTTCTATCTACAACATTTGAAATTGAAAAATGACGAGTCAAGATTAAATTGTTCAACTCATCACAAATTATGGCATTTATTGACACTCTGCCATAATCAACTGCAAAAGGTAAAAGTAGTGGCATTTAGACTTGCACACTTTCATGTTTTATTCATATTTTTCTTTTGGGGTATACTATTTTTTCTAAGTCGTTTGATTTTTCTTTTAGGACTTTTTACCCTCTTTTTGATTTTTTGATTTTTTGATTTTTTTACAAAATATGGGAATACAACTTGCAGAAGGAAAAGTACGTACATATTTACAAGATTACCATTAGTCAAGTCAAAATTATGAATCCTATATTTATAGGTTACTAACAGATGGCTTGGGGTACACCGAACCTAGCAATTACATGGTTGAATATGAAAATAGTTGCAGTTTTTCTGTCACTCTTCAATGTAGGAATTTCCTCGACCCATTTGATAAAATAATCTACAGTGAGAATAATATAACCATGCCCCCCAACCTAGTGAGGGTTACATGTAACGAAGTCAATGGTCGATTTTTGAAATAGACCGATAGTTATTATTGGGTGAAGAGGAGTGGGAGGGGTGCACATCTTTCGATCAAAATTTTGATAATTGTGACATTTTCTAACCGCAAGGACACAATATTTAAAGAGTGATGGCCAGAAATAGCCAGCACGCAGTATCTTTTGGGCAATGGAAAACCTAGACAAATGCTCCAGAGTGGCAGTCATTTAAGGCCTTCTCATCTTCTTGATGTGTTAAACAACCTCAAACACAGAATTAGAACCACGAAGGTAAAGAGTATTGCCAACAACGCTATTTTTTTGGGACTAGTATTGAATTCTACGATGATCAGATCGTGATAGTTCAGGCTGAAAAGTTTGGGTTTGAAGATATATGATGATATCTCCATAACAAGGATCAAGAGTACTGATCAGAAATAGAGATTCATCAGGAAGATGATATTTTGCCACGGTCTCGGATTTAGTATAGGGAAATTCATACAAAAGTTCAGCAAATACCAGTGATTTCTTTAGTTCATATTTTTCAAATTCTAAATAAAAATCTTGTAGAATAATTTTCCATTTCGATTATTTTCCCCTAGCAGTTTTTTAGTCAAACTATACATCATAGGGTTGCAATCAGAGATCACGGTAGTTTTGCGTAACAATATGTAGTGATGGAATCATTTGAAAACTTGCATAGCCACTAAGGCCAATTTCTCCACATGTGTGTATTTAATCTCAGTAGGTGTAAGGTTTTGACTCAAATAATAAATCACATGTTCAGTGGTAGATTGTTCTTCTTGAACTAATACCACTCCTATGGTGGAATAGGATGCATCTAAATACAAAAAGTAGTCTCGGTGATAATCAAGTGGATGCAACAATGGTGCATGGGTCAACGCATGTTTAAGTGCATCAAAAGCTTTATCATAAATCTCATCCCAAAAGGATGGAACATCCTATTTTAATAACCGAGTGAAACCTTTTGTCAACTTTGCATACTTAGAGATAAATTGACGTAAAAAGTTTTCTTTCCCTTGCAAAATTTGGAGTTGGCAAAGAGTAGAAGGAGGAGGTAAATTGATGATTGCCTCAACCTTGAGAGGATCGACATGAATGCCTTCCTTAGAAATGATGAATCCCAGAAATCATCCTGATTGTACACAAAAAAAACATTTGTGCGGATTCAAACGGAAATTGTAATGCCCACATCGAAGAGAAATAACTCGTAAATGTGTAGGATGATCTTCCCAGCCATTAGAATGGGTTGGTAAGTCATTCAGGTAAGGCTGCACAATATGTTTGATATCATGAAATGCATAAGACATGGCCCTTTGAAAATTGATAGTGGGAAAACCCCGCTCAACCCACAATCATACTCTCACATGCATATAAGAATGCAATTTCATTTTAAACCCAAAATGGTACTCAATTTCATTATCTAGGCAATCTTAAATACATGCGGAAGCTTATTTCATTAATGGTCATAAAAAACCACACAACAATACAACCCAAATTTCAATATTCATGCAGAAGCTTTATTACTTAAACAATGGTTATAAAACCATTGGAATACCCCATCCTATGATTTTAAATCATACTATTCAAGTTCCAAATCAACTCAAATATAAGCTTCCCTTTCAACCCAACATTCGAGCTTCATAAAAACTCAATATTTAATGAGACCATTTCATACCAATTTACCTTCCGTCCATTATATCATGGTTCGACCCACACATATTATTTAATTTGTATCAAAGCTCAAGTTTGATAAAACCTCAAAGTGCTAACATCTACGTTAACACATATTGGCTTGATTTTCATTAATACCCATATAAGAAATTTTAATCAATGTTTAATTCTTTCGGGCCCACACATTCAAATGTTCAACAAATATAAACGCTGGCTCATACCTCACTTAACAACCCAACAGCTTGGTGATGCGAACTCAAATATAAGCTTCCCTTTCAACCCAACATTCGAGCTTCATAAAAACTCAATATTTAATGAGACCATTTCATACCAATTTACCTTACATCCATTATATCATGGTTCGACCCACACATATCATTTAATTTGTATCAAAGCTCAAGTTTGATAAAACCTCAAAGTGCTAACATCTACGTTAACACATATTGGCTTGATTTTCATTAATACCCATATAAGGAATTTTAATCAATGTTTAATTCTTTCGGGCCCACACATTCAAATGTTCAACAAATATAAACACTGGCTCATACCTCACTTAACAACCCAGCAGCTTGGTGATGCGACCATAGTTGATTTTCTCAACCTCATCATCGGACGGAAATCGCGTCCATTCGATCCCCATGAGTTAACAATAAAAACTTACGTGACATTCGTGGTTTTTAGAAACCACCTCCATCTTACGTGTCAATCTTAGACTGATATTGCGTTCCATTTTACAAAACAGATTACCTTTTAAAAGTGATGTGATACCACCAGTTTATTGGCTCAAAACCACTTCATGTTTTACTATTCATTCCTCCATTCTCTAACTCGTGCATCTCTCCAATAAAACGATGCTTCGATCACTACTTCTCTTGGTTTTGTTCAGCCATGACCAGATGTCAAACTTAAAAAATGGATTCCTCATTCCTTTTAATTGTCAACGGATTCGAATTCCATCCTTATTGTTCACCGACTCATTCTCCAGTTGCACTCTAATTTCATGTTTTCTTTTTAGCAACTTAACACCGTGACACTTACTCGACCACTCTACGTCCATGATACAACCAATTCACTGCTTCTATACCATGTACTTTCTGGTTTAAGATATCAATCAATCTTCAAACCTTCTACGCCTTCGATTTGCGTTTTATTAACTCGATTCACAATTGTGCAATATGATATCTCCGTATTTAAACAAGCCTTCACTGCGCCATTACTCTGATTTAAATTCTTAATGCAATTCTATATCACATCATTCAACACTTTAACTAGACCATCGGTTCTTCTTCAAACCATCATAGCGCTCTTTCTACGCACAGTCAATCTCTATATTTCACTTCTCTATTTCACTGTGTTGAATATTAACAATTCCACTTCTGGTTTTCCACACGGAATCTCTGTACGTTTGTTCAACAATTCGAACAGGTTTAAACAAAACCCTCCATCATTTCGAATAGGTCAATCTTAAATAAGACTTCAACCCCGATCTTACTGCTATGTATGTCCACATAAGAACACCAGATTCCTTCTTTTAATACCTCCTATGAATCAATTCATTTCAAAATGCCTCCAACCAATTTATGCCTTAATGCATACAACTCACACATTCCTATGATTAATTCACAGAGTTCACACAATTCACACCAGTACACCATAAACTCAGAAATTAAACCTCTGTATTAGAACAATATTTACATGGAAAATTTCCCTTCAGGCCTGATTTTCAATCAGTGGCCTCCTTTCAACTTTTCCTGAAGGCTTACAATCCAAACCTTGTTCCTACTCTAACTCCTCACTCTCCCGATCTGTCTTTTATGCTGTTGAGGCTTACATTTTATACAAAAATTAAGTCCTGAAACTGATTTTGTTTTCAGTTCCTGCATTTTCTCAACAAAATCCTATATATCCTATTTAATACCTAAGGATTTTCTTTTATCCCAAAATTAATGAAACCAACTATAAATTAAGTTTTATAAAATATCTCAACCCCTATACATTCTCAACTCACTCATGTTCTCAAACATTCAAGAATATTTACAATTTCCTCACAATATTTAATTAAAATCATTAAAACCCACTCAAATCACTCATAAAAATCCAGCTCCTTTAAAAACTTAAAATCCCCTAAGTTTAATAAAATACATGGATTTTTCTTTTAGCCTAATACTCCTGCATTAGACTCTCAAGGTCAAAATTAATCATGATCTCCTGATCATGTGTTTTTAATTCCTTTCCTCCTGGATCCCATACTCTGTTTTGTTGCTGTCCATAAGCTGCATTATTTTTCTGCTGCACTTCTCCAGGTTTCCATATCTTGTTCTGCAACTTGCCTCCAGCTATGCTTTCACAATATTTTCTTGTATTTTCCTTGTTGAAATTTCTCTACTTTCTTGCTGTTGTCTGCTGCTTCTGAGACACCTTCATCATCAGTGTTCTGATGCTTTCAATTTCTATGTCCAACCTTTCTTTTGTCTGGAAATTACTTTGATTTTTGTTGTCGTCTTTACTTTCTACTGCTGTAGCTGCTTTTGCTTTTGTTGTTGTTACTGTCTTCAAAATTGTTGCTGATGTAGCCATCATAGATGTTGCTTCAGCTGCTGCTATTGCTGTCTCACATGTTGCTTCTCCTGCAAATGTTGCTTCCAACATTGATGTTGCTGGTACCAATGTTGTCCCCCTAATTGTTGTTGCCTCCCAAACTTCCTAAATATCTCTTAAGATATCTCCCTCTGCAACAATTTTATTCTGCTCATCACCTGAAAATTTATCTTCAAAAAATAAATTATCATTTAATTCTCTACCTGCAGTAACATACTCATTCATTTCTCTCTATATACTAGTAAGCAAAATCAAATTTGACGAACTAGTATCTGCTCTTTTCACAACTTCAGGAAATTTTACTCTAGTGTCTACGATTCCTTCCTCTAGTTTAAATGTTTCCAGCAAACATTTCAGCCATTTATTTTGTATCATTTCATCAATATGCTGTAATTCAGTTTCAGCATAACCCTCTTCTTCTTCCTTGACAATTTTCAGTAATTGTCCTTCACCTTCTTGATTGATTCTGGCAATCAAATCAAGTTCTTGAAACTCTGTAACTTCATCTTCTATCAGAATAAAATTTGGATTCTCCACCACTGTAGCAGTTTTAAAAATATGTCCTCCAGTCTTCTCTTGGCTATTCAGACAAGCCAACTCCTCCTTGTCACCAATAGTAACAAGTTTCTGCACATGAGAGAAGACTGCCTCACCTTCTTTCTGCAACAGTTCTTCTTCTCTCAAGACAAATCCAAGTGATGGATTGTATTTTGCAATACCTGTAAACATAATCAAATTGTTAATTTTAAAATCAAAAGACCCAATGGTCTCATTTGATGATCCAATCACCAAATCTTCTTTCTGCAGTTCTAAGTCTCTTTCAAGACCCAGAAAATCTTCATTGTCTTTCTCCTCTGACAACACATCAGTATGTTGTTCTGAGTTTCTTTCCAAATCCCTTGTCAGCACATCAGTATGCTGATTTGCATCCTCCATGAGATTTCTAACTATTCTCTGCTTTTTCCTTTCATCTGCTTCATGAATGTCTCTCTGCTGTGATTCACCAAAATGAACTTCTTCATTTTGTTGACTCATTTTCTTATCCTCTATTCTCTGATTTTCATTCATGACAATTTTCTTGTCTTGCTTCTTCAACAAATTATCCTGTGTGTAAGTCCTCTACTTCTCCAATTTTCTTCTCTGAATATCTAATTTTCTATACAATTCAACAATTTCATTTGGAGTAGAACTTGGAAGCTTCACAAAATTTTCCATACCTTCATTTGTCCTTAACCAATCATCAGATGGTCCTTCATTCTCAGCCTCAATATTCTGCTGAATATTCTCATTAGACTCATCTGTCTTCACTTTTTCCTCCTGGGATCTTGCTATCTCAGCATTGATCTGAATAAATTTCAGATTCAATTATCTCTCCTTCTCTTTAACAAACTTTAAAGCTTTTTCATCTTCCTGTGATGTACCTGCAAACATACACAACTCATTAGTTTTCAAACCACAAGACTTTTCAGTATTGTTTGCTTTCTCAAGCACTTCCCTTTGAATAGATCTGCATGTGGAATCTTCAAATTCCATCTTTGAATCAAGAACCCTGAGTTCTTCTTTCAATAAGGAAATCTCATTTTGTCTACACCTTATCTGTAACGGTTTCCAAATTACTCTCATTCCCTTTAGTGGAAAGACCCATTCTCCTCTCTGGTTTTCCTCTTCTTGCAGCCATTCCTTCAGTACCTCCATTTGTACCTTCATCACTACAATTTCTCTTTCTCTATTAGTCATATTACCTCTATGGAATTCTTCAGAACCTCTTCTCTGATCCTCTATGATCATCTTCTCCACAAGCTTCTCACTCACTATGAGTTGCACTAAGCCTCTGCAACAACAAGCTCTCCTGCTGCCACTTACCTCACCAATCCACTCACTGGACTTGGTCTTTTGGCAAGCACTGGTTCACTATGTCTGGAACCTCTTGAGCACTCTATTCTGCTCTCTCTAGGATATCTCCTCAACTCACCTTTTCTTGAGAACACTGAAATTTTTCTCCCTATCCAACCTTTAGCTAAATATCAGGTTCACTGCCATCATCATTAAAAACTTTGTCTTCATCATATTTGCAACCATAATTCTGCAATCATAATTTTAAAATCAAATTTAAAATTATATCACCTACAAGATCTCTGCATGATCTTGTTCTCTTCATTCATTTCTGTAATCCTGTTCATTGCAATTTTGTATCTTCTGCATATCAGATTTAAAAATCTGATCTTCCTTCATTCTCTCATCACATGCACTCATTTAGATTTAATTAAAAAAATCTTCAATTTCAACAGAGCCTTCATGCTCTGATACCACTTGATAGCGGGAAAACCCTGCTCAAACCACAATCATACTCTCACATGCATATAAAAATGCAATTTCATTTTAAACCCAAAATGGTACTCAATTTCATTATCTGGGAAATCTTAAATATATGCGGAAGCTTATTTCATTAATGGTCATAAAAAACCACACAACAATACAACCCAGATTTTAATATTCATGCGAAAGCTTTATTACTTAAACAGTGGTTGTAAAACCATTGGAATACCCCATCTTATGATTTTAAATCATACTATTCAAGTTCCAAATCAACTCAAATATAAGCTTCCCTTTCAACCCAACATTTGAGCTTCATAAAAACTCAATATTTAATGAGACCATTTCATACCAATTTACCTTCTGTCCATTATATCATGGTTCGACCCACACACCCACACATATCATTTAATTTGTATCAAAGCTCAACTTTGATAAAACCTCAAAGTGCTAACATCTACGTTAACACATATTGGCTTGATTTTCATTAATACCCATATAAGACATTTTAATCAATGTTTAATTCTTTCGGGCCCACACATTCAAATGTTCAAAAAATATAAACACTGGCTCATACCTCACTTAACAACCCAGCAGCTTGGTGATGCGACAATCGTTGATTTTCTCAACCTCATGATCGGATGGAAATTGCGTCCATTCGATCCCCATGAGTTAACAATAAAAACTTATACGACATTCATGGTTTTTAGAAACCTCCTCCATCTTACGTGTCAATCTTAGACTGATATCGCATTCCATTTTACAAAACAACTTACCTTTTAAAAGCGATGCAATACCACTGATTTATTGGCTCAAAACCGCTTCACGTTTTACTATTCATTCCTCCATTCTCTAACTCGCGCATCTCTCCAATCGAACAATGCTTCGATCACTGCTTCTCCTGGTTTGCTTCAGCCATGACCAAATGTCAAACTTAAAAAGTGGATTCCTCATTCCTTTTAATTGTCAACAAATTCAAATTTCGTCCGTAATGTTCACCGACTCATTCTCCGGTTGCACTCTAATTTCATGTTTTCTTTTTAGCAACTTAACACTGTGACACTTACTCCATCACTCTGTGTCCATGATACAACCAATTCACTGCGTCTATACCATGTACTTTCTGGTTTAAGATATCAATCAATCTTCAAGCCTTCTATGCCTTTGATTTGCATTTTATTAACTCCATTCACAATTGTTCAATATGGAATCTCCGTATTTAAATAAGCCTTCACTGTGCCATTACTCTGATTTCAATTCTTAATGCAGTTCTATATCACATCATTCCACACTTTAGCCAGACCATCGGTTCTTCTTCAAACCATCATAGCGCTCTTTATATGCACAGTCAATCTCTATATTTCACTTCTCTGTTTCACTGTGTTGAATATTAACAATTCCACTTCAGGTTTTCCACACGGAATCTCTGCACGTTTTTTCAACAATTCGAACAGGTTTAAACAAAACCCTCCATCATTTCGAACAGGTCAATCTTCAATAAGACTTCGACCCAATCTTACTACTCTGTATGTCCACATAAGAACACTAGATTCCTCCTTTTAATACTTCCTATGAATCAATTCATTTCGAAATTCCTCCAACCAATTTATGCCTTAATGCATACAATTCACACATTCCTGTGATTAATTCACAGAGTTCACACTATTCACACCAGTACACCATAAACTCAGAAATGGAGTATAAACTCAGAAATTAAACCTCTGTATTAAAACAATATTTACATGGAAAATTTCCCTTCAGGCCTGATTTTCAATCAGTGGCCTCCTTTCAACTTTGCCCGAAGGCTTACAATCAAAACCTTGTTCCTACTCTAACTCCTCAATCTCCTGTTCTGTCTTTTATGCCACTGAGGCTTACATTTTATACAAAAATTAAGTCCTGAAACTGATTTTGTTTTCAGTTCTTGCATTTTCTCAACAAAATCCTAAATATCTTATTTAATCCCTAAGGATTTTCTTTTATCCCAAAATTAATGAAACCAACTCTAAATTAAGTTTTATAAAATCTCTCAACCCCTATACATTCTCAACTCACTCATGTTCACAAAAATTCGAAAATATTTACAATTTCCTCACAATATTTAATTAAAATCATTAAAACCCACTCAAATCACTCATAAAAATCCAGCTCCTTTAAAAACTTAAAAACCCCTAAGTTTAATAAAATACATGGATTTTTCTTTTAGCCTAATGCTCCTACATCAAAAAGTAGCTCCAAATTTATTTAAACAAAATATAGTTTGCGATATGCGAAAGTTCCCCATGGAAGAATAAACGTAGTTTTGGGTTGATCGGTAGGAAATATGTTTATTTAATTATATCCATAAAATTTGTCCATAAATGAAAATATTTCATTTCCATCACAATCAATGTAAGGGGTAGGATAATTTTCTTTGGGAAAAGCCTTATTGATATCCCTATAATCGACACATACTCTGATAGTTCCCTATTTTTTTTCACTGGAACAATATTGAATACCCAATCAGTTAAGGGAATAGGATAAATAAAACCTGCTCAAAGTAATTTTTCAACCTCAGCTTTGATAGAAGCTACTTTTCATTGATGAATTGGGCGTAATATTTGTTTAATAAGTTTAGCATCTGGGCATGTCTTAATTTCATGAACAAAAATACTAGGATCAATTCCTGGAATTTCTTCATAAGACCAGGAAAAAATGTCACAGAATTCCTGGAATAGGGCTTTGTACATGCTGATTTTGTAAATTGAGCATGAATCACCTATATGAATGTTCTCAATTATTCCTTGTTTGACCAAAATATCAATTGGAATCATCGCCAAAATTTTTCCTAAATTCGTCTCAGAATACGAATGAAGGATTCACATGGGACTTTGAAATTCATCAACATATTCAGCCAAATTTTTTTTTGAAAATTCATTATCAATTTTATCAAGGTCTGATTGAAAATAGGATCGATGGTGAAGATCGTGCCAAGGTATATCATCCAACAACATAATTTCCCGAACGCGCTCGTTAGTTGAAAATTATTGGTGGAAAGGGTCAGAAAAAGGTGTTGTTGTTAAACCTTGATAAGTCAGAAGACTTGCCATTGATCAAATTCACTTGATTAGTTTCAATTGATGGGGTGTCAGAAAGTGATTGAACCACGACATATTCCAATTCGTGTGGACTCAAATTCATTTCACTCCCATAGAGGTCTAACTCAAATTCTAAAGGTAGAATCCAAGGGTCATCAAATGGCATTGTGCTTGATGTAATCATGTTTATATTGGTAATAGTACAAGGAATATTTGGAGGATGGATGGAAAAATTTCCCATTAGATTAGAATCCTGAGGAAATCCTACTCCAACATCTTCATAGGGAAAAACAAACTTTCCAACATAAGGCACACTATCCGTAGAGGTAGGATCAGAAGTATAGTAAGACAATTGATAAAATTTGACAATCTTCCCTTTATGGAGAGGGGATTATTAATCAAAATAATGATGAAACTATAGTTGTCATAGCGTAAGAACAAATTCATCCTAATATAAGGTTGTAGTGAAGTGGGACATCAACGACGTCCACCTCAACCGTAACAGTTTTTTCTTTTATATCTATGGGTAAATCCTGAAGAATTCCAAAAGGGTGAAAACCTCTTCCATTGAGGGCTTTCAAAATTGTGGGTGATTGATTGATTGTTGGAGAACCAAGTTTTTTCCAACAAACCAAAGATATTATTCACGTAGATTCTCCCTCATCAATTATAAGTGAATTGAGTACTCAGGATAGCCTACTGAATTCTTGGCACAAATTCCCCCGGTGTAATTTTAGGTATTCCCTGAACAGTTTGTTGGACTTGAGTATAACCAAATGGTCTAGTTGGATTAGTATGTTGATTGTAAGGAATCTGTGGGGTAGATTGTGTTATCACTCAGTAATTTCTCAAGCTTAAAGAAAGAACTCATCAAGGTAACCACAAAACTACTTTTAAGCCTTAAGATCTAGCCTTCCTAATGCTCAGAGAGGGCTCTCTCTATAAGATTTAACTTTGTTGTTTATATTTGATTTTAGGCTAGTTATATAGAGAAAATTGGTTTTGGGGTTTTGATTTGGTTTGGTGGGAAAATCACTTACTCAGATGGATAGCTATAGATCTGAATTCGATTGGGGAAATGGATTCAATGTGTCAAGAATTCAGATCAGGATCAAGGTCTAAATTCAAATTTTTACAGGGCAAGATAGCAGAGTCACTTCAGATTTTCAAGGTTGATGGTGAAAATGGTTTTGATTGGGATAAAGAGCAATTAAGGGTTCTTAAATCTGGATTAGGAGTGAAAAAGTAGAGGTCAATCAAAATCAGGGAACAATTAAGGGTTCCCTAATCTGGATATCAATTGAAAACATGTAAATGATAATCAGTCAAAACAGAGTGCTTTTAGTAAATTATGAAATACAATTCCCGATTTCTCATTTAAATTTAGAACAAATTCATGAATAGATGGAAAACATAAGAGAATTGACAAAATGACAAGTGAAATAATTCACTGCAGTGGCCCAACACATGAACCCTGTAATATGATGCTTTATTTCTTGTGATCTAGTTTGTTGACTTGAAATTGATAGAATAACCCTTCACGTTCAGAAAAGTATAAGTACAGAAATGTTCAACAATTAATCCACACTAATACTTCAAATGATGAAGTATTTATAAAAAATGTAATAATAAATATCCTAGAACTGTCTTAGGAATATTTTTTGGAAAATAAAATATCTTTTTACAAAAAGATAGTGTGAGTTGCCTAACAAATTGCAATCTGTCCTATTTATTGAAATAAAATATTAAGTTGTTGGATTTGGGTGCAGCTGGACTGTTGAGGTGTCCCTCATGTTGGCAATATGATCTTTACTCAATTTTAGTCTTCCTCTTTCATCTGATACTCCTTTTCAATTGATACTCTTTAATCTGATACACTTTGACTGCTTTACTGCCTAAAATCTGTTTTACTATGTAAAAAAAAACAACTCTGTTTTTATCCTTTCTCACTGTAAACTGGTTTTTACAAAAAATCTGTAAGATTCTCCCAGAATTCTTCCTATGGTAATTTGATCTTTGTGAGTTTCCTAAATATTTCATCTGCTTCTGTGTATCTTACAAAAGTTGGCTTGACTAGAAAAAGGTGTTTTATCTCATGTTGTAAATAAAACAGATTTTCAATGCTTTTGTGTAAAACTTTACCTGTTGGAATCCCTTGCCAATCTAATTTGTTCACCTATTCTTTGGAAAATTCCATTATCTTCTTATCATAATATTCTTGTTTCATCAACTTATCATTGATTACTAGAATATGAGGAAGTCCTTTTTGCTTTAAAGTGTCAAATTTAACCATGAATCTTGTGATGGCTACATCCATATTTTGGCACTTTTCTTCCAACTGTTTCATCATTTTTTTCTTGGAAAGTACTTTTCTTACCTCAAGAATTGTTTATGTCCTATCCGTTATTCCTATTTCATCCAATTCTTGCTTATTTTTAGTATTGAGGAACTTAATGATTTCTAATGCTTCTTCACGCTTGGTGCCTAATTCATCTTTGGTCTTCTGAATTTCTTCTCTAGCTGCTTTTAGTAAGTCCTTCTGTTCATAGAACACTTGTATTGATGGCCAAGTATCATTGATTAATTCAATTATTTTGGACCATAGTTGATTTTTAATGTATGACATGGGTTATTTCGAGGTCAACTCTATTTCTAACTTTTTGAGTTGTTTACTTAACCTTTTAGCCTTTTGTTCTTCTGTTTTAGAATTGATCTGTGCTAACTTCTTGGCATCTTCCAGATTTTTGTTTTGCTCTTTCAATCTTTTTATCTCATTAGTTTGTATGGAAATTTCTTCCATTGCCTTTATCAACTTTCTGACCTCATCTGATTGTTGAACTGCTGAAGTAGAAGACTCAGTGGCAGAAGTAGTAGAGGAAGTGACTGGCACTATTGTTGCTAATGGAACCTTTGTAGACAATTCTTCTGCTAAAGTAGATGGGACTGCTGTTGTCAACATAGGAATTACTGTAGGAGGGAAATTTTGTGTCTTTGCAACTTATTTTTCTTGGACTAGCTTATCCATTTCAATTTCCATATCCTTGATTTGTGCTGTCATTTTTAATATGATATTCATCATCTCATCATTTTGGTTGGTTTCCTGTATAATCTCCTTAGCCTATGGATGCTCTGTAGGAGGTAATTTCAGTTGCTTTCTGAGTGTTGCAATATCAACGTTTTTCTTCTTTACTAATTCTTCTGCAGCTTTCACATTAGAAGGGCCATAACCCACTTCAATTACTAGTTCCTCTAAATATTTGATTCTAGTGTCTTTAGCATATGAAGAAGATTTTTCAACCTTAAGTTGATCTTTCATATTTGTCAAAGTGTTTTGGAGCTTTTGGACACTCATTTCTTTTGTGGTCATGGTAGAATATAGCATTTTTGAGCTTTGTGTGTGGAATTCAATCTGGTCAAAGGTGTTACATAGCATTTTGTCACTGTCCTTGAAATCCCAATCCCGCACATTGGAGGATCATTTCTGTGACCAAAAAAAAGTGTCATGCCTTGCAAAGACCATAATTGCATCACTTTCCATGAGAAAACATTCCTTCTGATGACAATTTCCTGAACAGACCATTAGAAACACCTATTTTTTCCTTAGCGCTAGTAGACTGTTATGACCTCGCACCAATGAGGAAGATTAACATTGGGCCTTGTGCCCATTGGCGCTTTGTCCTAGTTAGCTACCTGCGCTAACCTGTTTATGGAATGTTTTTTAAAAATAGAGGCAAATTTTCCATCATAACAACTTCGTGGGCGAGTCATCTGTGGTGGTTTGATTGAATAACCATGGCCTCCCTCCTTTGGCCTCTTGTTTCCACATTTTGGGGAAACCTCCCAAGGGATAAGGCCTCCCTTCCACTATTGTAGGGATCCCAACCTCCTCCTCTCCCTCTATAAATAAATCCATCTTCCATTGATGAGCTAGTTGAACATATCATAGCTGAAAGGATAGTTGAAACACTGAAGAGATTCTTGTACATCTTGCTAGAGGGATAGAACGAAAGGGACCCCTTGTTGAGAGAGCTTAGGCTTGTGCCCTCATCCCGTCCGAATTCCCCGACGATCCATCGAGACGTGCTTTGAATGAACCCTGTTGAAGGAGGCTGCGACGTCAAGGCTTCGGTTGTAACTCTTTCTTTTATCTATACATATACATGACTATTGTCTGGTTCCCATCATGCGCTATGTGTTTCATTTGATGCAATATGCTTAACCCTCCTTGACTGGTTAGTTTATTATGAATGAAGTCATTGTTTCGTATGATGCTCTTGTTTCCTGATCTTCGTGCAGGTATCTGAGCACTATAGCAGAAGGATTGTGGCTTGTCGAAGCAGATATCAAGAGGCCATCACCACCACATCCACGACAGCGTTGGACTCCAGGTAGGTCTATCTACCCTTTCCTATTCATTCATTAATTAAGGAACCTAAACTTTAGATTATCCCTTTGTTGCTAGACCCATTCTAGGGCTAGAGGGATCGTATCTGTCCGAAGAGAGGATTTACTTTCCCAACACAAGGGATGAATGTCCTCTATTGGAACTTCAATATCAGCCCTCTTATAATCTGATGATGTTGTAGGTTTAGGCACTGTTGGTTGTAGCACTGTCATCAACAATTTCTTATTCTTGTAATCAAAGGCTGAAAGCAGCCTATTTTGAATCCCTGGAGTCTGCTTCAAATATTGAAAATAGATTTCATTCTTAATTTCCTCATTCTTAACTTTTATCTCTTTATATTTTTCTTTTATATCCATGTCTTTATCCTCTGGATGTTTTGATGAAGATACTTCCACAATGTTCTGATTTTGAATTAATTGTGTGTTGGAAGTAGTAGGTTGCTGCTCATTTTCAACCTCTGTTGGTGTCACATTGTCTTTATCTGGATTCTCTTCATCTAAAACCTCAATTGTTTCCTTTTCTTTATATGTTGTATTTTTCTTTGGCTTCTTGGTATACCTTAGTTTAAACTTGGTTTTTGTAGTGGTTTCAACAATGTATGAGCCTTGTTCTCTTTTTCTCTTTATGCTTCTATCCTCCTAAACTGGATTTTGCAAAGTGTGACTAGTATCACCTTGCTTGACAAATTCTATCAATGTATTTTCCAACCATTTTGTTTGGTTTGAAAACTTTTCAATGTCAGGCTTCTTATCATGAACATATGGGGTTAATTTACATTTCACCCTCACCTTGCTGATTATACCATATGGATCATAGTACCAAAGAAAACTTTCACTGAACTTATACTCTAACAACTGCTTTGTTGCCTCTGCACATGCTTCTCTGTTGTTGCATATGTAGGGACCCACATGGTTTTTCAATTTAAACTGGGTTTTATTTTTGGCAGCCAAAAAATTTACAGAATCTGAGTTCAGAATTTGTCTAATATATTCTAAGGCAAACAATCTCATTGGTAAATTCTTTAGAAATTTGTAGGGCAAGAGGTTTGACCCATAAACTCTTACTTCAGTGTGATTTTGGTATAAATACCAATCACCTGTCCTGCTCTGCTATGACAACTGTAAAAATTTCTTAATTTCATCACTGATACTAGGTTGCACACTTTTTTTGAGAATATTTACCAATGGGTGAATGAAACAATTTGTGAAGTCTGCATCTGTGAACTCAGTTCACTCCTTTCTGATTAAGGAAGTCCAGAAAATAACTGACAGTGGATTTCCTTCTACATCCATCCTTTGAAGATTTATTGGAAACTTATCTGACTGAAAGTAGAGAAACATATGGAAGAGAAATGAGGTGTATCTAAAAAAACCTTCAGTAGGAAGTTTTACAGGTTGTTCATGCATACTATTAGCAATAATTCAGCAAAATTATAGATCACTGCAGGGGGCTAGCCTGGCACAAAAATAGATAGGAAACCAAGTATATATTCATCAGTATGTTCATCAGTGAAGTAATCAAGGATAAAAGACAGAATTGAGATAATGTGTCTTGTTCCTTTTGGGAATTTGGAGGATGAATATGGAGGGTTAAGCTTGGGGATTTCAACATAAGAGAGCATGAATGTTTGAAAGATTTGAAATCTTTTAGGAAAGTCTAAATCCACATAAAACTTTGTAAGAGCCTCAATAGACAAAGGTACTGCATTAGGCTCTAGTTGCAACTTAAGCATTTGGTTTATGGATTCAGCAGTGATAGTACATCATCATACTTCTTTCTCAGCATTGAAAATTTCTCTTTGATCTAGGGAATAGTGAGTTTGACACAATTTGATGACCTAAGGGAATTGATGTGTATGAGGAACTACATATTTGGGCAAATTAGACTCACAAAAATTTACTTCATCTACTTGATCCAAATATTTCTCTTGGCTCCAGTAGTGGAGCTCAAGAAGATTATATTCAATTACTGGATCAGTGATTTTATAGTCTACATCAACCAATGGAGTATGTTCAACATCTACAACAGGAGGTTTTAGTGGATTGATGACAATTGTACTTTTAGATGCCATTGATAGGTTCTTTTTTTACAATTTAACCCTTTTGATCTTAAAAAATCTGTTTTTAGGTATTAAAACACTTCTGTAAGATTAAACTATTTACAAAAGGTATTTTTAGTATAACAGAGGTTTTTCTTGGACTGCAATAGGTAAAATTTGGGCTTTTCTGCTTGAGACTGCCAATTCTACTCTAAAAGCTAGTTTCTTAATCTTTTTCATACTCATGAATAGCTAGCAAGGGTTTACTGCAAACTTCTTTGATAAAACATCCCTAAAACAATCAAATTCATGCATAATGGGTTTTTGAGCACTATAAAAAGGCTTTGAATATTTCAGAGGGTTTCCAAAGGTCTGCAAATGGCTAAATTCTCTTTAATTTTCTTAAAAATATATTATAGTCTTCAAGAAATGTGAATTTCTTGAGGTTTGCAGCAAAATATGAATTTTGGAGGCAATAAGGCTTTTCCTCAGGCAAACAGGTTTAAAGAAGGCTTAAATTCAGCAGTATACTTCTTTTTAGATGATGGATTGATAGTTTTCTAGAAAAATAGCTATAAATTTATGAATTTGACTTGAAAGAAGAGTTTGCTAGGAGTTTGGAAGCTTTCAAAAGCTTACTGAGGTCTTTTATCTACAGACTGGAGACTTTGAGCACTTGCAGGAGAAAATTTGATGGAATTTTGTTGTTTTTTACCTTCAAAAAGGGTCGGAAACGTCTTTTTCTCAGTTGGGAATGGTTTAAGAGTGAAAATAGCAACAGAAGGGTGAAATGCGTACATTCTGTTGTTTTATAAAGATTTTGGTTTTAAACAGTATTCACATTTAATAACAATCAATTCGAATTGGAGTGGTTTAGGCACAGGGAATTTATTTACCACTAAGCAGTTTATCGCATGGATAAAAGGTGGTATATGGTATTGCTTGAACGGATGTGATCCTGTAAAAAAATGACGCATGGAGGAGAGAGAGCAGGACAAAACCGCTCATATCACAAATCTCAATTCATTTAAAAATCGCGCCATTAAATTTGTGATATGGATTTTCGGTTGTTGGATCAAGCGAGGTGATGCGAACAGTTAAGATTAATTGATGGAGATGCGGGGCAATGGGCGTGGGGCCCGGGGGTCTTTTTATGCAGTGGGTTTCGAATTTATATTTTAAAACATAGTTTTAAGATAAAGTTCTTTTGTTAACGGAATAAGCAGAATAAACGGGTTTAAATGCTTTATATAGCCAATGTAATATATACAGGTGTAATGTAAAACATTTAGGTGGATTAATATATAAGAGGATAGTTTTAAACCTATGGGGGATTCGGGTGATTATTACGTAGGGATAATTAAACCATAGGATAAACATAAAATATGGGTTGGGCTATTTTAATATAAATGAATTAATATAATATGGGATTGAAGGGTTTAATAAAGGATTTAATATATTAAATTAAATGTTAATGAAGAAACGAATGAGCAGAAATACAAAAATACACTAAGTAAAGTGTAGTTTTAAGTCTTTGGGCGACATTTTCATAATGGTGGCCCCATATTTAACATTCCACACTTAATACTTCAGATAAATAGAATTTTGTGGGCTTAATACTTCCTAGGTAAAAATGTGTTTTAACTTAGGAAAAGGGGTTTGAGTAGGGAAAATGAGTGATATTAATGAAAAGGGTTTTTATGAAGGGCAAGGGTTTTAATGAATTAGGATCCAATACTTAGTGTCAATCAGTCATTAAGATGTGGGTCCGGTCCCACTAGAAGTCAGAGAAATGCTCTGAGTCTTTATAACTGAAGGATTTTAGTACTGGAGCACATTATGGGGAGAGAAATTAGTAATTTTCCAGATGATGTTTATCCATGCCTTGTGTAACTGCTTTCTACCTACCCATCATTTATTCTACAATTTTTTCCTTTATTTGCATGGGGTGCATTTGAGCTTGCAAATCCTAATCCATTTTTCTTTTTAAAAAAAAAAATTGTCTCATTCTATCCTTATTTCATCCCAGGGCTCAGATTAAACTTTTGAGCTCCTCATTTATTCTCTACCTAAATACTGATTTGTCAAGTTTAAATTGTTTGACAAGAAATTTATTCTCTATCTATAAGCATGAAATTTAAAGCATGAAAAAGTTAAGATTAAACTATTTAACTCATCGTGGATTATGGCATTTTGAACAAGCTACACAATCATTTATTTGCAGTGAAAAGTAACTAGTACTGCCATTTTGACTTGCATCACTTTCATGTCTTATTCTTATCTCTTTTTGTGTTTAGGGTTCATTTTTCTATTTTTTTTTTTATCCTTTTCTTTTCAAGTCCTTTGGTTTTTCTTTTAGGACTTTTACCCTCTTTTCATTTTTTTATTTTCTAATATGGGAAAACAACTTGCAGAAAGCAATGTATGTACATATTACAAGACTAATTAAATTCAATTCAAAAATTATTAACCCTATTATTATAGGACCCTAACAGTGGCTCCACAGGGGGATTGCATTTCTAGGTGAAATGTCAAGAACTTTAAGACTAGTAGCCTCTGAATTCTGACTGTGTTGGCCTTATAAATTTTTTCGGAGCTTTGAAATTATTCATACTTATGATATTTTACCTTTCAAAGATTAGGGCCTTCTCTCTGGGCTTCAACTTTGTTAGGAAAAAAATCCAATCCAATCTAAAATCTGCAATGTTATTTACAATGAATAAAGTAAACATGGTTAACTATTGGTTATTTCTGAAGAGTAGTAATGCTTCACCATTCTACCACTGACAGGTCCACCTAGCAGATCTGATCCATCCATCTCTTTCAAAAATAAAGCATTGTTACCTCTGTAACCATAAATAACATAAGGTCCTTTCCATAGAATATCAAATTTCCCATGTTCACTTTTCTCTTCTCTCATTGAATCCCACTTGAGAACTTTGTCACCTATATAGAAATCATCTTCTTTACTCTTCTTGTCAAACATTTTCTTAATCTTGTCTTGGATAACTTGAGACTTAAGATAAACCTTTTCTCTTGTTTGCTGCAAGTGTATGGTTTGGTTAATCCTTCTTTGAATATCATTGGTTTCAACTTGTAGCTCTTAGATTATCTTCATAACTGGTACTCCTAAGGAATATGGAAAAACATCATCCATCTTGTTAGTGACCTATAATATAGGATTCACAATTTTGATTTGATTGCCAGTAATCTTGTAAATCTGTACATACTTTGTCTTCTGAAAGTTGTATTCACATATTTTGTAAAAAATCAAAAAATCAAAAAGAGGGTAAAAAGTCCTAAAAAGAAAAATCAAAGGACTTAGAAAAAATAAAAGACCCCAAAAGAAAAATGAATAAAAAATGAAAGTGTGCAAGCATAATTGCCACTACTTTTTAACTTTTGACTATGGCTGAGTGTCAAGAAATGCCATAGTCCATGATGAGTTAACCAGTTTAATATTGACTTTTCATGTTTCAATTTCACTTGTTGTAGATAGAGAATAATGAACTGTCATACAGTTTAATCATGACAAGTTAGTAGTTATGTAGAGAAATAATTGAATCCAATAGTTTAATCTGGATTCATGGATGAAATAAGTGTAGAATTAGATATTTTTATTTGCTTTTAGAAAGAATAAATGCTGTAAAGGTTGCTAGCTCAAATGCACCTTACTAAAAAGGAAGAAAAAATGTTAGCATGATAAGTTGGGTAGGTAGAAGAAGGTGAAAAGTCTCAATGTAAATATCACTCATCACGGGCTGCAAAATAGCTAACTTCCCCTTTCCATAGTCATGAAACATTCTAAACTATCAGTCAGAAAGGCTCAAGGCATTTCCTTGACTTTTGTTGGGACCGGACCCAAGGCTCTATGACTGATCAGTTTAAAGTGTAAAATGCCTATATTAATCCCCAAAACTCACATCATTATTCCATTTCATGCATTCATTCCCTTAAATAATCCTACGTAAAACTCCATTTTTACTTAAAGACACTATAATTCCCATTTGACTAATTTCCATCATCACATGAGAAACATTAAACCCTCAAAATTACATTATATCTTAAGTTAAAGTGATAAGATTAATGCAAATTATCTTTTAAACTTCACTTTACTTGGTTATGTTTATGTATTTTGACTATACCTTGTCCTATTTTCATATTAACTTTAACTTATATATTAAATCCCTATTGAAATAACCTTTTCCTATAGTATATAACTCCTTTTATATAAATAGCCCCAAAAAACCCATATATTTTAATTTTAGCCAAAGTTAATAAATCCCACATGTTTAAATAAAATACCAAAATTACAACCCCTATGGCTAAAATATATCTTTATATAATATCCCGCCCCCTATGGTAAGGAAATCGCTTTGATTTAATTACCATATAATAAAAATATATGAAAAAGTCTTTAAACATGTTTAATTATATGTTTAAAAAACAAAAATAACGAAGTTTTGTTTAAACTAAAATTCAAATAAACTATCCCCTTTGCTTATTTTTCCTTCACCGACTCCCTTTACCCAAGGTTAAAAGCACAACCTAACCCAATTCCCAATACATATCCCATACACCAAACTTTAACCTTGGTTAAATCCCTTTTAAAACCATCCTGATCGCTTTTTTCATTGGAAAAAGTCTGCTTGTACATAAAACTTAACCATATCCCTCTCTCCATCGGATTGAATTTCAACCCTCCAATATCCAAATCCCTTTTAATCCGACGATCCATATTCAACGCGACATATCCGCTCCATTCCCATTTTCCCTTCGCATTGAATGATAACCGTCAGATAATTATTCATTTCAAAATCCAACAGCCTAAAATGAACCCGATGACTTTCATTTCCCCGCTCCTTTCCTTTTAAATCGTGACCCTTCGCTTGTCAAAGCCAAATCCAACGGCCGATACCTCATATCGCGCCCATAAATTAATCGACCAAAGTTTTGTAAAATCTGCGTGATATGGGTTGTTTTCCAAAACCACCCCATATCGACGTGTCATAAAATAATTGAATCACGTTCAAAAAATGATTTACCACTTACCACTTCAGAACTACGCGAAAACCTCCCTGGCAAATCCAAAACCGCTCCCGCATATATGAAATAAATGCAATTAAATTTTGATTCGACTCAAGGTTTAATGCATTAAAACGTATGATTTTCCATTGCATTTCATATATTCGTGCCTGCAATCCTGTGTAAACCTTTGCCGAGCCTTTTTTCTCCATTTCCTCTGCAATTCAAAACACAAAGAGCCACCATACCCTCTGATGGCCCAATTCAACAGAATTGAAGACTGCGTGCAACCGTGAACTTCTTCGACTACAATTATATCTTTTAAAGGTATTTTTTCGTCGCTCTTATCCTTAAAAACTTCAATTTCAAAGGAAAAACATTTTTTTACTAGCCATTTCCTTTTTTACTGAATTATTCACATAGAGAATCCAAAAAAACCTCCAAAATACAAGGGGAAACGATGTCAAATTTTCCCTAGAATACCTACTTTCCGTTTTAGCAATTTTATCCATTCCCTGGTCATTTCTCACTGCTGAAATCGATCAGGATCACCCTCTGAGCATTAAAAATCCTTTTTCCATCCAGAACCCTGCTCAAAACCCTATTTCACCAGAAAAATCATTCAAAATTCCCTTGTTTCCAAAAGAAGAACTTAGCAAACAGTCTAAGCTTGCTCTGTTCAGCTAAAAATGACGAAGAAACAAGTAACCCCCAAATCAGGAGGCCCAAAACCTCAAAAGAAAGCCTCTGCTAAAATCCCTCAGCCTGAATCTTCTAAACTTGATAAACCCACCCCTACACTCATTGTGGATTCCACTGAAGTTGTTAGGCCTGTACAACCTCCAGTTACTTTGCAAGAAAATAGTCCTCTTGTTGATCTTGATTACAGAATTTTAGACCCTTCAGTGGAGTTCAATTTACTTGATGTCTATAATTGGTGTTTTGGCAAGTCTGTAGAGAAAAGTGATAAAGATATACCAGTTTGGGATTCCAATTTGCCAAAGTACATTGTCCCTCTTACTCATTCGGCCCCTAATTTTGTCAGATTGTGTCAATCTTATTATCTTCCAGACCAGAGGTGCATTTTCAATAAAGATAGAGAAGTCATATTTTATATTAATGCTAAAATCATAAACTCTATGCTGCAATTAAACCATGACCCCAATGCTGCTTCATTATCAATAGAGGATTTAACTCAGCTTTACCTAGACCTAGATTTTGCTTCCAAATTAAAAATCTTTCAGACTTTTTGCCCCACACAGGTTGATATCCCTAAGATTAATCCTCCATTTGATACATTTGACTTTTCAAGTGAAACAAGGCAGATTGTCTCCATGCTGTCATTCATACTGGGATATAAAAATGAAGAGTTCACTGATGTTGCTATCTTAGGTTTTCTGTCTACTTTGAGCCCTGGCCAGCCTCCATCCATTGTGTACAATTTTGCCAAGTTCATTGCAGAAAACATGCACTACCAACTATCCATATTTATAGAAGAAGGAGTCTTTAGATATACTTCATATCTACTTCATCTCTTTTTGTATTATCAAGCAGACAAGTTTCCTATTGAGTTTCAGAAGATAGATCCAGAAGGGAATGTACTTTCAGTTGTGTTTTGGTCATCAATTTTGAGAAAATGGAACAAAGAATACAACTA
This sequence comes from Pinus albicaulis, assembly GCA_034641835.2. Taxonomy (NCBI): domain Eukaryota; kingdom Viridiplantae; phylum Streptophyta; class Pinopsida; order Pinales; family Pinaceae; genus Pinus; species Pinus albicaulis. The sequence continues at coordinate 1,529,656,885 of CM076579.1, forward strand.
TGCAGACTTCAATGACTTGTTTATAGTACCTGCCATGAATTTATTGAATAAGGAACAGACCCCTAGAATTAATGAAGAAACAAAGAGAATCTTACAGCTATCTGAAAGCTGTAAAATAGGGGATTGGTACTTGTACAAGAACTACACAGAGATCAGAATATATGGTGCACTCTTTTCTCCATATAAATTGCCTAGATTTGTAACAATAAGAATTTTTGCTCTAGAATATTTGAGGCAGCTGTTGAATGCAGATGAAGTCAATTTCATGGCTTCCAGAAAAAAGACTCAGTTTAAACTAAAAAATCAAGTTGGGCCATTCATTGTGAACAACAAAGAAGCATCAAATGAGACTAATGTCAAGTTGAAAGAATAAAAATTCCCATACAACTTTATGTGGAATTATGATCCTCAGGGTGTTTTAAGTCAAATCAGATTGAAATGAAAATTTTCTACTTTCTTGCATGATCCCAAGCCTCAAATTGAAAAATATGCCAATAAAATTGAGTGGGAGCCAAATACTTTATTTGATGATGACTCGCAAGGCATGCAGGGAAACCGTGGAAAAGATAAACAGGTTGATCAAACACAGGTGGTGACAGTCAACAAAGAAGCTAAAATTCTTCATAAAAGAAACAGAAAGGAAGATAGTTTCACAGCTAAAACTATTCTAGATAAGAGATTCAGAATTCCCTACAATATGAAAAGTAAATTGACTGATGAAGAAAGGGACAAAGAAATTAATGTTGAAGATAACAATGGTCATGAAACTGATGATGAGGCAACAAATATAGTAACTGAAACAGTCAAAGAGCTTCGAAATGTCCAACTTGAAGCACAACAGAAAGATATTGTCATGGTTGATAAACAAACAAAAGTTGATATGCCCTCTTCTTCTAAAGAACCTGACAACACAAAGTCAGATATTCAAATCAGGTTCAGACAAATCAGAGAAAAGAATGAAGAAATCAAAAGTGAAGTATATTCCAAGTTCCTTAAAGAAAAGCCTGGGAATAAAGATAGACTCCTCTCAGCTTTTGATTATTCTTCAAACAAATTGGTAATGTCATTTCTCAAGTCCATAGTGGCTGATCCAAAAACAATTGCAGATTATTCAAAGACAAACCTGGAAGTTGATGTAGATGTTGTCCATGAATTGGACCAAATAGAATTCCACAGGAGCAATACAGAGATGTTGTATTCTAAAATAGTAAATAAGACTATGAATTCTATTAGGCTTGAGAAAACACTAATAAACCTTCAGAATCAAATGAAATTGGATAATCTCGATGCGGGAGAGGGAAGGATATTTTGGAGGGAGACGTTGGGCCTCTTGTGGAGCTGCTTCAGTTGTATCGCGCCTTCCTCTATCCGGTCTTTGGTCACATTGTTGCTTTCAATCGGTTCTGTGTTGGCTTTAACACGCCCGGGGTCACATTTTTGCTTTCAATCAATCTAGAAGGGGAGGTTCTTTTGAAGCTGTGCTCTAGTCACACAGAGTCGCTTCCTCCGTCGGACCCTGGGCATCTCGCTCGGGCCTCTGGCCTCCTCTCGATTTGCTTTCTCACTGCCATTGCTACTGTTTGGTTCCAGTTTGGTTCCCCTATGCCTCGTCTCCACCACATAATGCGGAGTCGCAGGGGAGGCACCAAGGGACGTCCCTCGAATGCACAGTCTAGCCCTTCTTCTGTCTCTCCTTCTTACACCAGTGGATTGATGGCCGGCCATTACCCTCGCACCCACAGTGGGAGAGGGTGACTCCTTGACTCTCACCTTAGCTCAGGTTCCCATGCTCGTCGCCCTCTGGCTTCCTCGCTTCCTCCCACCACAGGTTCTGCATGCTTCACATTCAACAACGCTCTGCTTCGGCCAAGAATCACTGCCATTTTCATAGTGGACTTCCAAGAGGAAGCCCAACAGGGGGAGGCTAGTGATCATTCTGCGAGTCTCGATGTGGAAGGTGCCCAGACTTCGAACATCCCAACGAGGGTTGGCAGCATGATGATGCAGGCTTCGGTTGACCAGGCTCGTAGCATTCCTGAAGTTGAGATGGCTCCTGCGGATCCTGGTCCCTCAGTTTCTGAAGACGCTCTGGCCAGGGATTTGCTCGCTTTAGGTTGGTGTCGTATTGTGGAGGAACCCACAGATGATTAGTCTGGTTACTTTGATGTTTTTCCTTTACTTGCGGCCCATAGCAAGGGGCTTGTCTCTGTGCAATTTGATAATTGGAATTTTGGCTTTTTGTACTGTTGTGGATCCATGCAAACTTTACATCATCAGAAAGATCACCTCTTGTTACCCTGAGTGGGTTTTGACATTTTTCTTCAGACCGGTTTCCCTGTTAATGGGCAGTCTCTTTATGTGTTTTATCATGGTTATTATGCCTTCTTCTAGGGCAGTAGTTTCGACCTCGGTCACGATGTAATTATATTTCCTTGTTAATAGATCAATCTTATGTAGAAAAAAAAAATGAAATTGGATAAAGCCTCATTGTATGCCAATATCTTAAGAATCAAAGCATTGGAAGATATAGTAATTGAAGCAGGAGCTAACCCATAAAACGTTGAAGGGGCAAAAGCCATAATCAAACAGAAGAATGAAGACATAGCTACTCTCAGAAAGCAACTGAAATTGCCTCAAAGTGAGAATCCACAGGCAAAAGAAATCCTTCAACAAAAGATAGAAAATGATGAACTAAAACAGCTTGTTCTAAAGATGATAGCCCAAATAAAGGAAATGGAAAGCCAAATAGAAGCTTTCATGAAATAAAATTAAAATCTGAAGAAATCTCAGCTGGTTTGCATTCCTACAGTTATCCCAACTGTAAGTACAGTTGTTCCCTCTACATTGGAAAAACATTTGGCACCACAAGGAGTATTGGCAACCGCAGTGTAAATTACTTCTAAAGATATCTCTGCCACTTCCTCATCAACATCACAGATAAACACATTAGGAGAAACAACTGCAATGATCAGGGCCATGGAAGATATGTCTATAAAAGATAAACAAATACTCAGTTTAAAAGGCACCATCAAAGATCTGGAAACATCTAAAAGAGATGCCTTAATCACTTCCAAAGGACATGAACAGAGGGCTGACATATTATAGGAACAAGTGAAAATTCTTCAACAGCAAGTAAATCTTACTAAATAGGTTGCCTACATAAAAAATCATTTGTGGAAAAGAATCACTGAAGGAATTCACTCACAATGGCCTTCTATTCAAATAATATATGAACAAAAAGATCAGCTACAAGCTGCCTTAGCATAAATTGATAAAACAAAGAAGGAACTTGGCAAAAAACCACCACAAGCAGTTCAACTCATATCATTTTTGAATAGTAAAAACAAGGAATAACTAGAAGAAATGAAAATTCCAGACAGGACAGAGGCTATTCTTGAGATCAGAAAAGTCCTAACAAAAAGAAACATTATGAACAATCTAGAAGAAAAATGTGATAATATGAACATATCAACCAGTAAAGTCAAAACCAAGTATGACTCACTGATAGAAGCAGGACTTCCAGATTTTCATGCACTGAATGAAAAATTAATGCCACAGAAGGACTATGACCAAAAAATTAGAGTCCATGCTAAAGAGCAGGCTAAAAAGTCTTTGCCACAAGGATCCCCAAGTGGCAAAGTACTACTTCAATATTTTGAGAATTTATTCTTTTTGGAAAATGAGATTAAGCATATATTCATAGTAAAGCCAAAATTTGCTAAATACATAGAGGCTGATGAAAGCTACAGAAAACTGAAGAATATAAAGATCCCTACAACCCAACAATGGCAAGAATTCACAGATCTGATGTGAATCTGACAAGTAAAAGAGCAGGAAAAACACATGAGAAAAGCATATTTTACTGTTACCTTAGGGTAAAAATTCAGGGTCAAAGTGTATCAGATTGTCAAAGAGTATCAGTAAAAAGAATGTTACTGCTAGACATTTTTCAATTACAGCAGTAAAACAGTGAATATCAGATGATAAAGAGTATCAGAGTCGAAAGTGAAAAGAAAGAGTGATCTACAAGCTATCTTCTACTAGATAATGCATCCAATGCCAGCAATTCTTACGGCACATCATAAAACCTTTTTAATTAGAATAATCGGTTCTATATTTCCTTGTAAAAGAGAACAACTTGCAAACTGTTTTGCTGCTCTCCCTCTTCTTATGTTACATTTCCTATTTTTCCTTAAAACATTATCTCAAACGTTGAGATATTTTGTAAACAATTTATTTTTATAAATACTTCATCATTCGAAGTATTCAGTGTGGAATAAAATTTATCAAGACTACTATAGTCATTTTTCTGGATATATTGAAGTTGGTGTGAGTCAAATAGCGAAGCAGCAGACTAGAATTGAGATTAAATACATCATAACTCAGGATTCTCGTGATGACAAGATAAGTCTAGTCTTTTTCCTGTTTTCATTGTTTTTCTTTCAAAAAATTTCCATACATTCATTTTAATGTGTTTCTATCTTTAATGATCAACTAGGAGAATTTAGACAGGATTAGTGATTAAAAGCTCCCTATTTTTAACTAGTTGGCATTATTATGTTTTCTTCTTGATAACCGGACTATAGAATTCTTAATTTCTCTAGGTCCCTGTTTGATCCCCTCCTTCAATCTTCTTTCTGTAACTTAAGGATTCTTAAGTGCCCTTTTGTTCATATTTCACCCATTCCATCAATAAATCATATTCAAAGCCTTTGAAGGTCATCTACCCTGCCCTTAGTACATTTGCATCTTTAAGTCTTATTTCCTAGCTCTGCTTGCCTAGAAAGTTGACTCCATATCCCAATGTTCTGGTAGATCCATCTGGTTTACCTTGAAACACTTTTTATTCCCACCACACTTTCAAAACAAGTCCCACTGTCCACTCATAGCTAGCCTAAAACCCTTTACCAAAACAAAGCTAAATTTTAAGGAGAGATCCCTCTCCGGAACTCAGGAAGGCTAGATCCTTAATTCTCAAAGCGGTTCTTGGTTACCCCTGGTTTTCTTAACTACAAAAATCATCATCCCACAACCTGAGAATTACTAGGGTGATAACACATCCCATAAACAAGCTAATAAGGAGATGTACCAATAGATTTTTTAGTGGTAATTCTATCTGCCCATAAGGCATTAACTAACCTATTGTTCCAAGTTTTCTTGTTGTCTTCTAGTAATCTCTTGATGACGTTCAAAAGGATTTTATTGGAAGATTCAGCAAAGCCATTGCCTTGAGGGTAATATGCAGTAGAATGGATAAGGGTAATGTGGTATTTATGGCAGAATTCAATCATGTTTTTTTATTTGAATGCAGCTGCATTGTCAGTGATAATCTTTTGGGGGCATCCAAATCTTGAAATTATGTTGTTTTCTAAAAATGAGATTATGATAGTATCAGTGGCTTGCCTGGAGGGTATGGCTTCTATCCACTTAGTGAAATAGTCAGTGGCCGTTAGAATCCACTTATGTTGGGCTGAGGATGGAGGGTGAATCTCACCAATGAATTCAAGACCCCATTGTTGAAAAGACATTTCTGTTGAGATGGGTTTTAAGGGAAGGGGTAACAGCTTTTTATTTCCTTCAAAAATTTGGCACTTGTGGCAGGAAGTCACATACCTTTTTAATCTACAAACAAATTATGCCAATAAAAATCAGCTCTCAAGATTTTTTCTGTAGTAGTCTTCCAGTAGAGATGTCCTCCACAGTCACCTACATGAAATTCTTCCAAACATTTGCCAGCTTATTCTTTAAGCAAACAATTCAATAAAATTCCACCATGATCTTTCCAAAAGGGTACATTGTTTATGATACAAAACCTTACTGCCTTTAATTTTAAAAATCTAGCTTTTGTTCTTGATAATCTAGGAGGAGCTTGTAAATTTAATAATACAAATACAATATCTGCATACCATGGTGAGTCTGAAAAGGCTTCACTGATCTCTGGAGTCGCCATCTCTCCTTGATCATATATTTGGGCAATAAAATTAATATCTAAAGCTTGACAATTTGATTCAGCCATGAGTTTGGCTAAACCTTGACCTTTTATGAGTTTGGTGGATTTGATTTCTATGTCATATTCCGAAATTGTGGCGATCCACTTGCTTCTTTTACCACCAGGTCCATTATGTGTTAGAATGTCCTTTACAACTGCATTTGGAACATATGCAATGATATGTGAATAAATAATATACAGTCTAAAGTCTTTGACAACCTTTACTAAATCTAGGGCTTTTTTTTCCATTATGTTATACTTTAACATGACATATCTGAGTGATTTTCTAAAGAAAGCAAAGGAGAAAATAATGAAATCCTTTTTAAAGTCAGGACTTATAAGGACTAGTGTTTTTGTTAAGGCTTATTTAATAGATTCGAATGATTGCTTGGCTTCAACAGTCCATTTAAGTACTGAGTCTTTTTTCAGCATATTGTTAAGTTCTCTGATTATTTCAGCTAGATTTGAGATGAATCTTCTAAGAAAGTTAATTTTACCTAAGAAATATTGTAATTATTTAATGCTCCTAGGAGGAATAATATTTAGAATTGCCTCTATTCTAGCTAGGTCTATCCTAATTCCATATATATATATATAATATGTCCTATTAATTTACCTTCTTCCAATCCAAATAAAGTCTTCTTAGGATTTAGAGAGATGCCAAATTTCCTGCATTTAAGAAAGAATTATCTGAGATGGTCTAAATTTTCATTATCAGTGTTTGAAAATACAGTAATGTCATCTAAATAAATCACTAGGAATTCATGAATTTCCTTTGAAAAGGCTATATCCATAGCTCTTTGAAAAGTGGCTCCTGAATTCATTAACCCAAAAAGAATTTTTACATACATAAAAGTGTCCCATGGAGTAGTAAAAGGAGTTTTGGCTAGGTCTTCTAGTTGAACTAGAATCTGGTTATATCCAAAGAATCCAGCTAACAATGAAATTATAGAAGAACCAACCACCCTCTGTAAAATGTGGTTAATTTTTGGGAGAGGGTAATTGTCTTTTAAGGATACTTTATTTAAATTTCTGAAATCAACACACAGTCTGATTTCTCCTCTCTTTTTCCTAGTGGGAACTAGATTAGAAACCCAATTAGAATATCTGATTGGTGCAATTATTTTGGAATCATACATTCTTTTTACCTCTTTCTCAATTAAAGCAATCAAAACAAGATTGATCCTTCTTAACGTCTATTTAAAAGGTTTTTTATCTTCTTTTATAGGTATTTTATGTTGTATTATGCTAGTGTCATAGGATTTTAAGTCCTCGTAACTCCAGGCAAATACATCCTGAAATTCTTTAAAAAGAGCTATGTATTTTTATTTCTCTTCATGAGGTAAAGCTTTTGAAAGTTTAATCATCTTAGGTTTTAATTATGTACCTATATTACATTCCTCAATATCATACCTTAATGGCTCCATCTTAGTTTTTCTTGCAACATCATTAGAGTCAAATACATCTTCTAAAGGGGTTAATCCTTTTGGTAAAAAATTGTCTTTGAGGTTCAAAATATCAGATTCATCATCTACTAACTCTTCAATTTCTACTTTCTCTAAACTATCTATGTATAATTAACTAAATTTAGTAGGTTTAGAAAAATTTAAGTTATTTACATCTACATTATTCAAATCAATCTCACTATCTAAGTTCTGATCTATTGTACAACTGTGTCTATAATACAACCCTGAAATTCTCCTTCATTGTTCATGAAATGATAAATTTGTTCAACCTGTGAGAAAATTTGCCAATATTTAAGATTGTCTGGAATTATAGGTGTACTACCAAAAGTTGCTAAGCAGTGAGCCTGTATGTTTTGTTTTCTTGGTATTGCAAAGAAATCACATTCTAACAGTTCCTTAATGAAATCTAAAACAATGTCTCTATATCAACTTAATCTTGGATTATAAAAAAAAAATTCTCCAGTTATCTGTTTCACAATTAACTCTGAGTCTCCCATAATTGACACTCTTTTACCTCCTAAATTCCTAACAATCTGTAGTCCTAAAATAAGAGCTTCATATTCAGCCATGTTGTTGGTACATTTAAAATTTGGTCTGAAAGCATGACCTTCTGCATGATTTTTTTCCATATTATGTATCCAAACTCCTGCTCTTGCTCCTAATTTATTGACTGATCCATCAAAATCTAGGTGCCATAATGATTCATGAAAGATGTTTTCACTCTCTGGTGCTTTGTTTTTCTCTTTTAGTTCATTTTTGTTTTCAATTCCAGTTTCAGAGTTGCGTAAAATGAATGAATCCATGTCAGTAGATGTAGAGTAAATATGATAATTTCTTGGTCTTTCTACACTACTCACCATATATTTCATCAATGTTTCTCTATAGAGTTTCTTTGGTTGGTGAAAAATTGATATTGTTGCATATGACATATGAAGTTGTAGAGATCCCTGCAATTTAGCTCCCCATGAGTGAGATAAGATCATTCCATACTTGGGACAGATGTCAGCTACTACAATGTCCATGAATATATACGATTTTACCAAGATATTGAACTAAATTAACACATAAATCTTTAATCAAACCTAAATATTTTACTTTGCTAGAATCAAATGAAAAGAGATCTTTGTAAGGCATAATGATATCTAAATTCAGGGTTTCCATTCTTGCTTTTGGCATCAAATTGTGTGAAGCCCCTAAATCTAGCATTGCATTATGTAATATTTGATCATGAACATTTAAGCTAATGTAAAACAGTGGAACTGCTCCATCTTATTGTTTTCCATTAACCTCAGGACCAAAAATTAATTCAAGTTGATCATCACTCTAGTTTGTTGAATCCTCTCCATCATTCATATTCAAAGTTTCAGTGATAGTTTTTTTGTATAAATCATGTTTTACCAATTCTTTCAAATGAATTGGAATCTTTAATTTGGAAATTTTAGCTTGGATATTAAACGGAGCTTGTGTTTTTCCTAGCTGTATTATCTCTTATTTTGTAGCTGTAGTTTGGGTAGGTTTGTCTTCTTTTTCTACAGCTGTTTTCTCATTCTCTATTTGGGTTTCTACTGTCTTATTGTTTTTAGTTTTATTTTCAGGAACAATTTGAGAAGCAATAGATGTTTTTGTAGATTTTTTATTTTCAGAAGATGTTTTAGCAGTGGCAGCTTTTGGATCAGCAGTGGGTGTCTTGGAGTCTAAAATTGTTGTTTCAGAGGAATTAATTGTCTTGACAGCAACAGATTTTTATGAATCTATTGATGTTTGAACAACATCATCTGTTATGTCAACAATTTTAGGACTAGGTGAAATTTTACGACTTGAAACTTTCTAAGATGAACTAGAGTTTTGTTTGTTTTCCCTAGGGAAAATTTAAAGAAATTTAGTGCTAGGAGCCTCTACTGTTTTCTTAGTTTGTGTTTGGAACGATTTCTTAGTAGAAGGCTCTATGTTTTTATTTCTCCTAAGGTTATATTTCTTGTGTACTTCATTGATAGCAAACTCATAACCTTGCTTGTAATCAAATGATTCACCGGAATCTAATTGCAGTTGTTGTAAATAATATAACTCTTGATCTTCTCGTGTAAGAAAAATAGTGTTATCATCATTAATACCCATTAGATTTATGGTGTCTTCATATTCTTCATTTTGATGAGAAATTTCAGCATAGTTCTCTTGGAAAGGTGGTCTTATTGTTTGGTCAGGTGTTGATTCTCTAGATTTTCCAGTATTAGTGTTTTTCCTGAAATTGGAATTTATAATCTGAGATCCTTGTTGTTGTTTATCCCATTGTGGCTTCCTTTCCATATTATCTAACCTATCCATCACTCTCTCTAGTGTTTTTTCTAATTGATCTATTTTTAAATCTGAAGTAGATGTTTCTTCTTTTATTGTTACTCTTCTTTCATTCCTTAATCTAGCTTTCTTTGCTAACAGATTTGCCTCTACACTAACATCATTACTTTGCATCTTCTCTAAAGTTTTAGGATTCCTTTCTCTCAATTGATAAGCTATGTTTGTATCAAATCCATCAGGGAATTTGAGAAGAATAGAATCTGGAGGAGGTTTAAGATTAGCAGGAATTGAATTATAAATGTTGTTGTATCTAGTACAATAATCTTGGATTGTTTCATTCGGTGCTCTTTTTATGCTTTCAAATTCAGATAAGATTTGTAGTGGATTTTTCTTCTTTTCCCATATATTAAGAAATAATCTATGAAAAAATGTTAAATTAGCAATACTACCAGCATTTAAACCTTTAAACCATTTGTTTACTTCACATGTTAATGTTTGAGAAAAAAGTGTCATTTGTACATCAGACTAATCTATTTCATGAAGTTAAAAATAGTCGGTCATATTATTAACATGTTGTTGGGCAGTGTATTGAGTGGTTTCATCAAATTGAGGTATTTTGTTTTGATAATCCTGGGGCATGTCATGTAATTGTGATGGAAGGACCAAGGGAGCATATCTAGTAGCCATGGCTTCAATTCTAGCTCGGCTAGGAGGTAAGTTGGAAGTACTTGGGGCAGAACTAGAAGTACTTGCTGATGAAGTTAAAGAACTTGCAAATGAGATTGGAATATAAGAAGATGTACTGGAAAATGTGGTTGAGATGCTAGAATATGAAGTTGGGATATATGAAGAGGTGCTTGGGAATGAGAATGATGTATTGGAAAATGTAGAAGAAAAACTAGTGGATGGAGTTGAGGTGGTGGAGGATGGGAATAATATTCTAGGTTGAAATGGTTGCTTAGGAACAAATGGATCTTTAGAATGAAGTGTGGTGGAAATAATGGATGAATTAGTAGTGAATAGGGATGAACCTACAGATTCTAAAAGGTTGGTATCTAAATGAGTGGTAGAGGGCTTAGGGGTATAAGCTGATAAAGCACTCAATTCAACTAAATGTTGAAAAATAGATTCATCTATTTCCTTAAGTATAGTAGCATTTATTGCATCAAGTTTATCATAAACCTCAAAAATATTTGATTCAGAATCTACTGAAACAGTTTCCTGCTTAGTTTCAAGAAATGAAATAAAACCAGGATCTATAATAGTACTATTTAAGTCACTTTCTAATTTGTTTCTGAATAAAGAATGTTCAAAATTTAAATCAAATTCTATGTCTTGTATACTTGATAATTGTTTTGGAAGGGAATTTTCTCTGACTAAGGAAACTTTATTACCTAAATCCTCTACTTTTTTATTCTTTTTTCTAATTCTGTTAGGATTATCTACTATGACAGCAAGCTGTGGATCTGGATTTGACCTAGTATAGTAGACTCTTCTGGAAGCGAGAATTAATTTTTTTATGAAAATATACTCACAACTTATGAAAACAGTCTTAAGGTGAAAAGATAATAAAAATATTTCCTTTAAGACCTATTTTAAAACTGAGGATTGGTTAGTCCCCAGTATGTTATCTCTCTAATAATTCCCAAAGTTGTGATATTTTGATTTATATTTTAAAGAATATTAGAGGTAACCACAAACCTACTTTTAAGCCTTATGATCTATCCTTCCTAATGCTCAGAGAGGGCTCTCTCTATAAGATTTAACTTTGTTGTTTATATTTGGTTTTAGGCTAGTTATATAGAGAAAATTGGTTTTGGGATTTTGATTTGGTTTGGTGGGAAAACCACTTACTTAGATGGATAGCTATAGATCTGAATTCCATTGGGAAAATGGAGTCAATGTGTTAATCAATGAGATCATGATCAAGGTCTAAATCAAATGTTTACAGGGCAAGATAGCAGAGTCACTTTAGATCTTCAAGGCTGATGGTGAAAATGGTTTTGATCGAGATAAAGAGCAATTAAGGGTTCTTAAATCAGGATTTGGAGTGAAAAAGCAAAGTTCAATCGAAATCAGGGAGCAATTAAGGGTTCCCTAATTTGGATATCAGTTGAAAACATGTAAATGAAAATTAGTTAAAACAAAGTGCTTTTAACAAATTCTGAAACACAATTCCTGATTTATCATTTAGATTTAGAACAAATTCATCAATAGATCGAAAACATAAGAAAATTGAAAAAATGACAAGTGAAATACTTCACTGTAGTGGCCCAACACATCAATCCTGTAATATGATGCTTTATTTCCTGTGATCCAATCTGCTGACTTGAAATTGATACAAAAACCCTTCAGGTTCAGAAAAGTATAACTACATAAATGTTCAACAATTAATCCACACTAACACTTCAAATGATGAAGTATTTATACAAAAATTAATACAAAATATCATGGAACAGTCTCAGGAATATTTTTTGGAAAATAAAATATCTTTTTACAAAAATATAGTGACAATTGCCTAACAAATTGCAATATGTCCTATTTATTGAAATAAAATATTAAGTTGTTGGATTTGGGTGCAGTTGGACTGTTGAGGTGTCCCTCACGCAAAAAATCTGATCTTTACTCTGTTTAGTCTTCCACTTTCATTTGATACTCTTCTTCAACTGATACTCTTTAATTTGATACACTTTGACTGCTTTATTGCCTAAAATATGTTTTACTGTGTAAAAAAAACAGCAACTCTGTTTTTATCCTTTCTCACTGTAAACTGATTTTTACAACAAATCTGTAAGCTTCTCCCAGAATTCTTCCTCTGGTAATTTGATCTTTGTGAGTCTCCTAAATTTTTCATCTACTTCTGTGTATCTTACAAAAGTTGGCTTGACTACAAAAAGGTGTGTTATCTCATGTTGTAAATAAAACATATTTTCAATGCTTTTGTGTAAAACTTTACCTGTTGGAATCCCCTTCCAATCTAATTTGTTCACCTGTTCTTTGGAAAATTCCCTTATCTTCTTATCATAATGTTCTTGTTTCATCAACTTATCATTGATTACTATAAGATTAGGAAGACCTTTTTTCCTTAAAGTGTCAAATTTCACCATGAATCTTGTGATGGCTACATCCATATTTTGGCACTTTTCTTCCAACTATTTCATCAAATTTTTCTTGGAAAGTACTTTTATTACCTCAAGAATTGTTTCTGTCTTGTCTGTTATTCCTATTTCATCCAATTCTTGCTTATTTTTAGTATTGAGGAACTCAATGATTTCCAATGCTTCTTTGGGCTTCGTGCCCAATTCATCTTTGGTCTTCTGAATTTCTTCTCTAGTTGCTTTTAGTAAGTCCTTATGTTCATAGATCACTTGTATTGATGGCCAAGTATCATTGATTGATTCAATGATTTTGGACCATAGTTGATTTTTAATGTATGACATGGGCTCTTTCAAGGTCAACTCTGTTTCTACCTTTCTGAGTTGTTCACTTAACCTTTTAGCCTTTTGTTCTTTTGTTTTAGCATTGATTTGTGCTAGCTTCTTGACATCTTCCATCTTTTTTATTTTCTCTTTCAATATGTTTATCTCATTAGTTTGTATGGAAATTTCTTCCATTGCATTCATCAACTTTTTGGCCTCATCTAACTATTGAACTGCTGAAGTAGAAGACTTAGTGGCATAAGTACTAGAGGAAATGACTGGCACTACTGTTGCTAATGGAACCTTTGGAGCCAATTATTCTGCTAAATTAGATGTGACTTTTGTTGTCACCATAGGAATTACTGTAGGAGGGACATTTTGTGTATTTGTAGCTTCTTTTTCTTGGACTAGTTTATCCATTTCAATTTCCATCTCCTTGATTTGTGTTGTCATTTTTAATATGATATTCATCATCTCATCCTTTTGGTTGGTTTTCCGTACAATCTCCTTAGCACGTGGATGATGTTATTCATCAGTATTTTTTTTCCTTCATAGATGAATAAATGATTTCCCTAGATTTCTAGAAACAAAGTTCATGAACATTGTGAGTTCTAGAAATCTCACTACCTTCATTATCCTTAAGATAAAGTTTCACTATTTCATCATTCCATCTTGTCGAGCTCTGCTTACCAGTACCAGAAAACCCATTAAGGGCTCATGTCACTCATTTTGTTTGTGTTTTTTCACCTTTGGCCCAAATCCCCTATTTTTCTTTACTTAAACCCCCCCCCCACCCCCCCACTGCTACCTGATGCCACCAATCAAACAGCTCTATTGTGTCTTCCAAAAATACCCCAAACATTGATGGTCTCAAAAATGTCTCTGTAGGCTTTTTGGATAAATCAAGTACATTGGATTTTGGATCTTCAATACATCAGTTTGTCATAAACTCTGTTTTACACTTGATGACCCCAAATTCTAAGTTTCAGTCCAAAATCCAAGTCCTAGGAACCTCCCACTAGGTCACCTAAGGTTTCACAGGTCATAGGGTGGATTTGGTGTCCTAACAAGCTGTGTTTTTCTTGTGTAAATATACTGCTTTAAAAGAAGAGAAGGGACAAGTAACTTTGTCCAAAATTGATTAAAGGGTCATTCAAGAAAGGCCTCCTTGGCTTAATGCACAAATTTTACAAGGGACAACTGGCCTTGATCATATTACTGCAAAAAGATCAAGATGTCCATCAACCTAGAAAAGAGGTAAGGTAATAAGGTGAAATCACCATTGAAGGCATCCACAACAAAGAAGAAGGTAGCAAGGCCTGTGTTTGAAGAGAATCAAGGTTTATGAATAATTTGGAAAAAAAAGTGAACCAGAGCAAGTGTTAGTATGAATCCTTTGTCGAAGCGTACGAAAAAGGACCACTTTAGCTACGCATAACTAATAGCCCTAACAACAAAAGTGGCTGCCAATATCTTCAGATCTGCGGTTAGTTAGACAAGAAAAGAGCTGCAAAATACCAGATCTATGTATGAAAAGACATTAAGCAGTAAAAACAAGGGTTTGCTCCATATACCAATAGACAAGACAAGAACAATTTTTGAAAGAATTTTTGTATTAATGGGGCACCTGTGAGGAAAACCAGAACGAGTATCCAATTCCCCTCAGTGGGATGGGTTCTTGGAAGTCCTCAGCACTTCAGATCTAAGATTATTCTCTCTAGTTGATGTAGAAAACCCAATGCAAAGAGTAGAGCTCAAAGGGAGCAAAATGGCAAAAAATGGTGACCAAGTGTATAGATCCAGAGTGATCTAATAGGCAACAAAAGGTGAAGAATGGTAGGAAAAACCCTCCTATTTATAACAAAATATTGGGTGATTCTAGATCTTGGTGCATGGGTTAACCAGATCTAGATCCACTTTTTATGAAATATTTTATTATATTTGTTGGAGGGAAAAGGTATTTGACTTGGGTCAAATCCCTTAATTTGTCAAAAATAAATAAATAAATGATTTATTTATCTTTTTAAGGAAGCGATTAGAAGATAATCAAATAAATAATGATTTATTTAATTATTTAAGGAGGTGGTTGAAAGATAATTAAATAAATAGTGATTTATTTAATTATTTGTGGGTGATTTGGTCATATTTAGCAAGGAATATCATCTAAATAAGGTTTAAATGATTATTCCTAGAAAATAATAAGATAAATAAAGGTTTATCTAATTAATTTCTTTGATTTTGGGTTAAACATGACTGGGAATAATAATTAAATTATGGTTTAATTAATTATTCCATGAGAAAAATCAAACAAATATGGGTTTGTTTAATATTTCCTTTTGGGGTTTCCTGTTTTAACATAGTGAAAGCAGTTTTACTTAGGGTAAAACTGGTCTTACATGGTGTACTTGGGTTCATCTAATGATAATAAGTTAGATGACCAAAAAATGGTGTAACAGATTGCCCCCCAGCATGCGAGTGTCAGGAGCAAATCGTATGACCGAAGTACGTTGTAAGAACACAATCACTAGACAACAAAAGGGGTGTCAAAGAGAGAAAGGGGAGGTAGATAGTGTGCTGAAGGACTAGACCCTGAGGAGACGAGACTCGCAGGTGCAACAAGTCTCTTTTTTATGAGAGGGTACCTGTGCTGAAGGCGGCGGGGGAGGCATACCTATGCCCGCCGAGACAAAGTACAAAAGAATAGTGTGTCCAGTAAACAAGGGACCGAACCGTAAAGTACAGCTGGCATAATCATGAGCGAGATAAAAATACAATGAGGAATCCCACATACATGTTGTGCCTGGGATAACAGCCAGGACTTGTACAATAATATCTGAGTACATGAGATACAAATACAACCCAAATGCCCCCTGTAAATGGGGAAGGGCTCACAAAATCTGACTGATACATGCAAATCAAAGAGGCGCTGCAAGTGGCTAAGGCTAACATCATCAAATATCTGGAGCTGCATCGAAGGCTGCAAGGAGGAGGTCATCCGGGCATGTGGGGGGCTACCTGCAGGGCCACCCCCTCATGAGGGTTGAGACATCTCACACACACCCGGGAATCATCAAGAGCTGCTGCTAGATCACTGGACCATCAAGTATACGAATCTCAATCATGCTGAAAGGAGCTGGAGAAACAATCAAGTCAAAGGGAAATGAGAGATCCCTTGGCCTGATCCGAGGCACCGAACAAGAGTGGAAGCTGGAACCAAGGTACACCGCCCTCTAGACCTGGCTTCTGGAATGAATGAGCTGATGTCGACAGAAGGAGGTCTGCCATAGTTGAGGCAATGAGAGACCCTCAACTAAGGCACGAGAGAAAAGAGTAGAGCGACGGACAGACTGACACTAATGATGATAGTGAAGTGGAAAGGACTGAGTAGCTAATGGACGACTTCCCTTGCTAGAGCATAAAGGGCATGAATGACATGGTAGTGACTGACACAACATCATCGGGGATGGGCGACAGTGGAACTGAAGGTCATAATGTGCGACACAAGAGAGAGACCAATCAATGACGGATGGAGGGCTATAGTGGGGTACAAAGGGACTCGGTATAGACTCCATGGAGGGAATGATGACTCAACTTGGATGCTCTAAACAAGGGCGACTCGATGGTGCTGCCACACAGTAAAGGCCCCGATGGGGGACCGTGGAAACATGAGTACATGATGGGAACTCATGACGAAAATCGACACGAACAAGGACAAGTAAGGGGGCAAGATGGTGCCCCAAGTACAAGTGTCGTAAGTGAGGAAATTCGATTTTTAGGAGGGGTGAAGTGACCCTTCTTGGACAAAATGTGTCCTGGTGGAGTATCAGATCTCAAAAAACTAACAGATACCCATTTGAGGGCTCGGTGAGAGCTTTCCAACGGTGCAGACGGTTCGTCAAACGGGGCTACGGTGTGGTCACAGCAGTCGAAAGAAGAAACAGGGGTTCTCTTTTAATAAGGCAGTTTTCCCTCCAAAATCACTCATTTGCTATTGTTGCTGTGGTGAATGTAGAAGGAGAGAAGGCCCTAAATCTTGCGGAGAACGTAGCAGACAAACCGACCGTTGGAATCGTGATCCGTCAGTTGCAGGTAAGAGGTCTAACTTTTCTCTTGCATTTTGATGGATTACATTTTCAGTTTAGGGCCCAGAATCCCAGAAACAGCCCCTCTTTCATCTCTACGGCCGGGTCGCACTTTTTGGGGCAAAAAGTGCGACCTAGGACGCAGGTATCAGGGAAAAAAGTGCGACCTGGTCTAGAAAAGAGCAGAAAACTGCGACCTGGGAGATGAGGGGGTTTTGGTGCTGTTTTATGGCTGGAAGTTGGGTTTTGGTGTTTGGTTATGGTTTTCCCGATCTGTACGCTGACAAAAATGATGTGTTTGTGCAGGTATGGCAGAGTTACGGGTCAACTGGAGAGAGAGAGATCTGGGGACACTACGGATAGAGATCCAGGCGGATCAGGGCGTCCGCCGTGTATTAGCCAGATTTGGGGTTCTCGAGTTTTTGGAGAACCCGTTGATGAGAGTAGGGGAACCGTTACTGGCCCGGATTATCAGTTACTGGGATCCAGATCAGGAAATATTTGTAGTGCAGGGGCACAGGATCGAGCTGACGGTCCAGGACGTGTACTTCCTGACTGGTCTCCCGCCACTGGGGATGGTGGGAAACACACAGCCAGTGTTGCCGCGGGGGCGGCATATCATGGAGTTCGTGGAACGCCATTGTCAACCGGGTCTCCAAGTCAAGGGGACTCGAATACTGATTGGGGATCTAGAGAGGCTAGAAACCCGTGCAGTGGCCGCAGCTGTGCTGCGAATTCTGGGCATCCAGGCGTTCCATCACATCACTGGGGGGCAGATGATGATAGTGGAAAGTGTGTTGGGTGGGACCTACTATGGGTGGGCCCAGATGTTATTGGTGTCGCTAAAGCGACAGTTGTCGCTATGCAGGCAGTAGGTGAATCATGACTGCTCATATGGGACTTTGTTGTACGCCTTCTTCTTTGAGAAGATCCCGACCTTGAGGCCTCATGTACAGCTTCCAGATGGGGGCCCGAGGGAACCCACGATGCGCCGTTGGGGATGGCTACTGTGCAGAGGAGGAGGAGTGGCGGTCGGGCGGGTGTTTCGACCGGAGTTTTTTGCCCATTAGTATCAGATGCCGCTGTACATAGACGACTACCCCTATAGTGGGATGAGCTACTGTGGGGATCCGGATCTGCCACTTCTGCCTGGTCGAGTCTGGGGGCCCGATGGTAAGTGACAAATTGCTATTCTTGTGTGGGCATGTTAAAGTTTTTGAATAGTAATTGATGATACTGATTCATGTACTTTTGGTATGCAGATATAGCACCGGTAAAACCGGCCGGATATATGGGACGACCGGCAGCGTCTGGAGCTACAGGTCCAAGTGGGTCGAGAGCGACGCAGAATGAGGATGCAGCCGCCCTGCTGGAGGACATCCACCGTAGATGCAAAAGGTTGTTAACCGGAGTATCAGAGCGCGGGTGGCAGGACTTAGACGACCAGTTCATAGAGCCATGTGTTGGTCTACCCTCGGAGTGGCGAGGTGTCATGCGGCGCATGGCGATGGCCGGTCAGGCTATGCGCGATCTACATGCTGCAGGGGCAGAGCCATTGGACCGGGAGCCTCCAGATAGTGATTAGGGGTGGGGCATGTGGTGCCCCCTATGATGTATGTAGGGGCAGGTGGTGCCCCCAGTTTTGGGTTTGGGTTGTAATATGCTATGGGCATTTCATATGTATCAGAGTAGATGGACTCTAAACACATGTTTTGCGACACATATTATGGATATGCATCGTTTTTTTGATGGTTATTAATGTTATTGTCTTGTATGAAATGTGTGTGATAAATGCCAATCTAGAACATGGTTTGCAATACTATCTACATAGTGATTCTGTTCTCGAGGTACATGGTTGAAAGTTATGGTTTCAAACGCACGTATTAAGATTTTCACTCGTAAATAGCGTCTAAACGGCACAGGGTTATGCACACGATAAACACCATTTAGTTGCATTACAAGAAGCAGGGAATCCAAACGAACGTGCAGATGGAGGATGCGATGAAAGAGGGCATCAGCTAATAGACCACGCACTGCATCATATTCGGCCTGATTGTTGGTGGCAGAACCAATGCATACCCGTTAGAAAGAACAAGGGCATGCAAGGGGGTGAAGATGGCCCAACCTGCCGAGGCTAGATTCCTGGAGTAGCGACTTGCACCATCGGCGTAACCGATAAAGGGTGTGGACGGGGGGTCCTGCAGAATGGTGTGACAAGACAATAAATGAGGGGAGGAAAGGAAATGACGGCAACGTGAGTGTACAGAAGTCATCGGGCGGCAACCGCAGGAGGGAGTGCAAGGGGTAGGATGACCATGACTCATACAGGGTGGTATATGAGGGCTATCGGAAGCATGGTGAGGACTCGGGCTGCGGAGGTCAACAGAGACACAGGTGGAGTGATCTCGTGTATGGGGAGGAAAAGGGTGATCAAGGGGCACAACAGGGGAGGATGCAGATAGGCTAGGCTCCGAGTGTCTCGCAGAGGAGGATAGGTAAAGAATGGTTACAGTAGACTCCGTCATCTGAACATCAGGGGGGGGAATGTCGATGGGAGCGGGGGGATCCTCATGCTGACCTGAAGCATACTGCGCGAGGATAGGAGAGGCGGATTGATTTTGTTCAACCTCATACTCTTGGATTACCTCTAAAGAGGCGCGGTAATGCGTCAGGTGAGGACAATGGTGGGAGTAATGGCCATGAACGCCGCACAAAGCACAAGGCTTGTTGGTACGGAGAGTCTTGGGGTTCTTGGTTACGGACGGAGAAGGAATGGGGGCTTCAGGGACCGTAGACTCGGGGAACGCGACTTTAACCATGGGCTGAATACGGGGCAACTCGGGACAAGCATGGGTGGCATGACCGTCCCATGCTCGAAGGGTGATCGTGGAAGGGGCCAGTTCAGGGGATCCGAGTTGCTTCCAAACCGAAGCGGACATCACGCAGGTGGATGCTCCCTCATCAATGATACACCGGGACACGTTGGCGTTCTGGATTTTGACTGGGATTTGGAAGGCGACGGAAGGAGGGAGAGGAGGATGGTCCGATTGAGTGGCATCGAAAACAATCATTTGGTCATCAGCAGGATCTACAGCGCCCACGGCAGATAGTAGAGCCTTCTTTTGGGAAGGGCACGACTGGAGGAGCTCTAGTGTGGAAATGGCGGCAGGAGATTGCGCCAAATCATCTACTATGCTATATGAATGGGCAGCTCGACTGGGAGCAGCATTTCGACGTAGTGGGCCCTTAGGTATCTTGGTATGAACCTCAAATTTTGGTTGAGGGATATGTAAGGGGCCACTGGGTGACAAAAGAGGCTCTGGAGAACCTGAAGAAGGAGGCTCGGGAGCAGACTGAGCAGGAGGCTTGGAGTACTGGCGAGACCGAGTTTGAAGGTGAGGATCGAAGGATGGGTTAGGATCGGAGTGCATCATAAGGATCTGGTAATCAGAGGAACCAGAAAGGGAAGGGGGGGTGGCTACCTGGCTGTCGGGCGGTTGGGTAGCCACGAATCCTTGCTGAGGGAAAGGATCAGTAAACACAGGTGGCTGGGTAGTGGCCACATTAGGAGGAGCATGAGGGGAGGCGTGCTGTCCGCGCAATGTGGCTTGAGACTCCCACATCTGCCGCATCTAGGGTAATAGGGGACAATCGTGGGTGTAATGACCATAAACACCGCAACACGAACAAGGCTTACTTGTGCGAAGCGGCCTGTCCGGCTTGGGCTGAGTGCCCTGTTGCTGGTTGGCAGTGTTAGGGTCCACACCAGGATTGGGACCACGGGTACCAGGGGCAGATTGGTTTTGATTGCCTCTCCGCCTTCTTTGAGAAGAAGGGGGATTAGTTGTGCCCTGTTGTGCAAATACTTGCCCTAGAGGGGGCTGTAGGTGCTGGTGCTGGGGTTGAGGAGGCAAGGGAGGAGGAAGCGCATATGCTGGAGGAGCTGGCGCACCAGGCTGCGGATAAGGGTAATGGGTAGGTTGGGCAACATTGAGGTAAGCAAGAGGTTGGGCAAAAGGAGGAGGCATGCCGTATCCTGGATACATGTTATCGGGAGGGGGAAGAGTGCTAGAGGCGTTGGCCCCTCCGTGAGGGAGACCATAGCCCATAGGAGGTTGAGCATATGGATGGGAAAGGGCTCCAACGATACCGTCGGCGGAATGAGATGCCCCCGGGGCGTTAGCGCCACCGGGCCTGGGGAGGTCAGGAAGAACGGTATAAACATAACCAGACTGAGCATAGATCAGGTCATATTTCAAGGCTATTTGGAGGGCGGCTTCTTCAGTTTGAGGAAAATGAGAGGCGACATCTTTGCCGATGGGAGCGGGAAGGGTGCGAAGGAACCAGTCCATGTAAACCCGATCTTTGAAGGGAGGGGCTCGACATAAGCTCCGTCTTCGTCGCCATTCCTGAACATGGGCGGAAAGGCGTGTTGAAGAGGATTGCTTAAAGGAAGTCAAGAGCTCCGTGCCAGTATCGTATCGGAGAGGGAGCTGGAAGTACGACAAAAAGGCTTGGGCAAGAGTCTCAAAGGTGGTATGGGTAGAAGTGGCTTGTTCGACATACCATTTAGAAGCTTCGCCGGTGAGCGTGTGTTGGAAC
Source organism: Pinus albicaulis (assembly GCA_034641835.2). Lineage (NCBI taxonomy): Eukaryota > Viridiplantae > Streptophyta > Pinopsida > Pinales > Pinaceae > Pinus > Pinus albicaulis. The sequence continues at coordinate 1,529,678,735 of CM076579.1, forward strand.
AAACGAAGACGGATGGAGTCATCGGTAATGGAATTGGAGGAACACCACATGTGGAAAGATCGGACATGATTGGTTGGATCTTCGCCATTAAGGCCCTCAAAGTTAGGGATGTCGGAGGGGAGCTTGGTTGGCATAGCAGGCCAATTAGCATTGTGGTGAATGGGGTCATTGATCAACTGATGGAAATCGGGGAGGCTGAGGCCTGCAATGTACGGCAGCACAGGGGTGGCCGGGGTAGTTCCTGTGGCGGTTCCACTAGTAGTAGGGCCGGCATTAGGGCCGGGAGAACCGCTAGTGTTAGGCCCTGGACCAGACATAGTGAAGGTGACAGGGGGAGAACCAGGAGGAGAAGGAGGACCCGATGAATCAGGAGAGGAGTCGGAGTGCGGACTCGAAGGTGGACTGGCTCGATGACGGCGGGGCAGAGCAGGTCGATCGACCGGAAACTGAGGATGAAGGCCAAGAAGTCTCCAGGAAAGGCGCCTTGGGGGCGCAATGATGACAGGAAGAAGGAAACCGACAAGGGCAGAAAGGGACAGAATCAAGCGATGTCAAGGGCAGATAAGGTGCAGTGACAATTGATTTTAGAGTCTTTGCCAGGCGGTGTTAACCAGGCGCTTCTTCACTTAGGTTCAATGTGTGGTGTGCGTTAATTTTAATTTTTAAACCCTTTTCGTTTTGAGAGCAAGAAAAAGTGTGCTGCGTAACTGAAAAGAAAACTGCGTAGAACAATATAGATTGCTGAAAGGATAGAACATTTAACAGCTAACTATGCATCAATCTAACCCAACAAGGCGGGTCTCTCAAAACTACTCTAAAAGAGGGCAAAAATCTAGTCAAAACACACATAAAAAGAGGTCAATAGATCTAGGGTCGAAAGGGACAGGGATCCAGAGGATAAAGCTGCTGAAAAGAGGTGCAGATCACAGCCAAGAGACAGAGGCAAGGTGGCTGGAAAAAGGAAGGAAATCAACAAAAACGGAGGGGGCAAGGGGGAGGCCCAGAAAGTAGGTCCAAACAAAACGACAGGAGGTGATTTGAAAGGAAGAAAGGCTGATTTCAAAGGATCTGAAAGGGAGGTAACAGATCTGGAAAAAAGGAGGCTGAAGCTCTGAAAAACAGACGGTTGAAACAGCTTGAAACTCTTCCACAAAAAGTGGAGGGTACTAAAGCCCTAAGGGGATAGGTTCCCACTTAGATGAGTAAAAACAGATCAGAACTTGGTCAAAACAGGCTGAGACAGAGGCTGGAGGACCTTGACAGAAGCTGCAGCAAAACCCAGAAAAATTGCAGAAAAATTGTTGAAAAAATGGCAGGTCGCAGTTTCTAACCTGATTTCGGTGCAGGTCGTAGGAAACAGGCTGAAAAGTGCGACCTGGAGGTCCAGGTCGTAGGTTTAGGGCCAAAAAGTGCGACCCCTCGTTCCGGTTGTCTCGGCGGCAGATTTTCAGAAAAGTTGCCGTCTCAGTTGCGGCTGGTGTCGCTTACCTGCGCAATAGGGCCATAAACACACGGAAGTTAGAAATGTTAATGTTTTAGGGTTTTATGTGAGAAAAAAAACATAAAAATAGGAAAAATAAACAGCTGAAAAGAAACCCTAGGGTCTGAAGTAGCTGGATATGCAGGAATATGAAAAACGACAGCGGTCGTAATTTAAAACTCGTGTGGAGTCGCCATTTGTTAGTATGAATCCTTTGTCGAAGTGTACGAAAAAGGACCACTTTAGCTACGCATAACTAATAGCCCTAACAACAAAAGTGGCTGCCAATATCTTTATATCTGCGGTTAGTTAAACAAGAAAAGAGCTGCAAACAACCAGATCTATGCATGAAAAGACATTAAGCAGTAAAAACAAGGGTTTTCTCCATATACCAATAGACAAGACAAGAACAATTTTTGAAAGAATTTTTGTATTAATGGGGCACCTGTGAGGAAAACTAGAAGGAGTATCCAATTCCCCTCAGTGGGATGGGTTCTTGGAAGTCCTCAGCACTTCAGATCTAAGATTTCTCTCTCTAGTTGATGTAGAAAACCCAATGCAAAGAGTAGAGCTTAAAGGGAGAAAAATGGCAGAAAATGGTGACCAAGTGTATAGATCCAGAGTGATCTAATAGGCAAAAAAAGGTGAAGAATGGTAGGAAAAACCCTCCTATTTATAACAATATATTGGGTCATTCTAGATCTTGGTGCATGGGTTAACCAGATCTAGATCCACTTTTTATGGAATATTTTATTATATTTGTTGGAGGGAAAAGGTATTTGACTTGGGTCAAATCCCTTAATTTTTCAAAAATAAACAAATAAATGATTTATTTATCTTTTTAAGGAAGCAGTTAGAAGATAATCAAATAAATAATGATTTATTTAATTATTTAAGGAAGTGGTTGAAAGATAACTAAATAAATAGTGATTTATTTAATTATTTATGGGTGATTTGGTCATATTTAACAAGGAATATCATCTAAATAAGGTTTAAATGATTATTCCTAGAAAATAATAAGATAAATAAAGGTTTATCTAATTAATTTCTTTGATTTTGGGTTAAACATGACTGGGAATAATAATTAAATTATGGTTTAATTAATTATTCTATGAGGAAAATCAAACAAATGTGGGTTTGTTTAATATTTCCTTTTGGGGTTTCCTGTTTTAACATAGTGAAAGCAGTTTTACTTAGGGTAAAACTGGTCTTACATGGTGTACTTGGGTTCATCTAATGATAATAAGTTAGATGACCAAAAAATGGTGTAACAGCAAGGAATCAATACAAGGGCTACAAGGACAAAGGTCACCTCCACTCCATCCAGTGCACATTGAAGGTTTTTAGAAATAATTAATTAGTTTTGAAAGGTTTTAGAAAACTTAGAAGACAACACTATTTAATTTTTTCTAATAGCCCTAAAACCTACGAGTTAGGGAAGAATTCCAAACAAGTCAAATAATGATGATAGGGCCTCCTTCATAATAGCAGATGACATTTCAAGGGGTATTCAAGCTGCCCTCTTGGGTTTTACAAAGAAGCATTGATTCCACCTCACTAAAAGGAAAAAAGGGCAAAGGGTATTAGTATAAGGGCTTGACTTTTCAAGGTACAGTCAGAGGCCTTCAAAAGGATCAGAAGGAGGCAGACATAAGGTAAAGTGCCAAAGGATAAAATCATTACTAAGAATGAGTTTACTATTGGGAAAATAAGGTGTCAAAATTCCAAAAAGGGCACTAAGGGATCAAAGGCAAAAGTTGTGTAGGCACCTACAAAAAACAAAAGTGGCCAAGGGGAGACACAAAATGGTTTAAACTACTAAATTTTCCCACCAGAGATATATCATTGTCAAAATGATCAAAGGAAAAAACATGTAATTGGTCTAAAAAGATGAGAAGCCTCCGAAAATGGTTTCCTTATCAAAATTATATTCTACAAGAGATAGATTAGCCATGAGTGACACTTATGTAGGAATTTCAAAGATGGCTACCTATAGGAAGATTGATAAGGTCAAACAAACCTAATCTATCTCACAATGGTGGCACATATGAAGACTAAAGGAGTTGTTGATGCCAACTGCTAGGGTTTTCACACCAAGAGGTTTTTCACTACTTCACAGGAAAAACATGATAGAATGTCAGTTAAAGGAAGGTCAGAATTCTTCTATTCAGTCTCATCCACCAAGCAATCAAAGGCATCAAAAATACATGACTGAAGATTCCAAGGTAAAGGTGCCAAAATGATCACAAGTTTACTATTTACAGGTGTTGAAATTCATGAGAGAGATATAGTGAAGAAAACCTTCAAAAAAGAGCACTAATGTCATTGTCTTCCTTCTTTCCTCAAAAATTTTTCAAATGACCTTTTTTTTTTCAAGAATTGGTTCAAGTTTCCAAAATCTGGGTAAGAGTCAAATATTAAGCTTGTTAAAGAGTTTGTGAATATAAGGGAAACATCAAAATGCTCCAACCAAGGCAAAAAACCATTTTTTCTCAGAGTTTTGTCACCTATAGAACAAAAAGACCAAAAATTCAAGGAAAAAGTAAGAAGGGGAAACAAACATTAGCAAGTGGGTTTGATCATGAAATTATTTTTTCAAAAACGAGTATAAAGGTCTTCTTTCCCTCTCCCCAATTTTTGTCTTTGAAGGAGAGATAGAGAGGCATTGAAACGTTTTTAAGGGTTTTTTGCAAACTGGTTGAAGTTTTCTCCGGTGCTGTGCATAGGTAGAGGCGCTACACACAGAGCCTTCGGTGTTGTACATAGAGGAGAAGAGGCAGTGCTAAAAAGCACTGCGCTACACATAGAAGGGTTGACGCTACAAACAGGCGGTGGTGTTGCGCACACGCCCAGTTCAGATCCCGACTTGCCCATAGCCTCCCATTGCTACGCATAGGCCTGCCAACAACCCGATCCGACCCAACGCTACGCACAGAGGGCATGACAATAACAGCCAATCGGGTGGCGTTGCGCACAAAAGAAATTTGGACAGAATTGCCAAAACATTAGTCAAAATCAGTTTTTTCTTCCTTAAAAATTTCCCCAGGCTCCTGCACAAGTTAAGAAGGACCAAAGGTGGTAATAAAAGTGAAGAAAAGGAAGAAACAAAGAATGATGAAGAGGGCATCCAGGATAAAGGTTGAAACAGTAAGGAAAATGTAGATGGCTAAGGGCAAAAATGACACCCAAGAAGTAAGCCTCAGTGATGCAGAGCAGAACAGTGACCAAGAGTTAGAATATATGAACACAGATGAAGATGATGACAATGCCAAAGACAAAGAGGAGAGTGGTCTTCATGATGAGCAAGATGATAGTGATGAAAGTGCAGAGGGTGCCAGTGAAAATGATGACCCCAACAATGAAAATACAAGTAGCTCAAATGAACAAAAAAATGATAAATAAGAAATCAGTGAAGAGGATGAGAGTGATAATGATGTTAAAGACAATGATGGGGTAGAAAATATGATGATTGATGATGCCAATAATGAAAATGAAGAAGTTGAGGACCGCAACAAGGATCATAGCCACGATCAAGGCACCTACAAAGCCACCATCACACCTCTTCATTGAAAATTAAGCACTCAAAGAAGGTAAAGTCCAAGAAAAACTTATAAACATGGCTCAATATTTTCCGCAGACTTCTCAAACCCCTTGAAGAAGTTGTCCACCAAATTTGAGGGAATTCTGAGCAAAATTTGTTTTTTTTGAAATTTTGAGGCCTCTGTGCGTAGCACCCTTGGCGCTGTGCACAAATATCATGCATCCTCATCTTGAAAACTTGACATTTTTGGATTCCTCTCATCATCAGCAGTCTTCTCACAAAATTTCAGACCATTTGGAGCAGTTTTGACCCCCCAAAAGGTCAAAAAACACCTAAATTTTGACCATTCTGCCTCATTTTCAGGCAAGGTGTTGCGCACAGAGCAGTGTTGGGAGAATGGATTTTTGGATAGGAAAATGGCACTCATTAAGGAAAAATCAAGCATTTCTGGAAATTATACTCATCAGGCTTTCCAACGAGCCATCACGGAGCCAAATCCAGCATCAGGAAGGGGGCCAAAACGTAGTCACAAAAGACCCTATTTTCTGTTGAAGTGGCACTGCGCACATAGATTGTCTAAGTGTGTTTTGGACCAAAAGTCAACAAAACACACTCATTTATTGCAAAATGATATTTTTGAGTTTTTTGAAGAAAAAAACTCTAAAATTCAGTGCAAATAGTTATTATGGAATTTATTTCTTAGGATATTATGTGCCTTGGGCCTTGCATGGTCTCTTGGCCATAAATGACATTTATGGTTGAATTTGACATTTTCCTACCATATTTAGGGTTTTAGTCCTTCGTTGCTCCATAAATATAGCATGAGGCCCTCATGTATTTTGTTGGCTTTTGATGAACTTGGAGAGCAATACATGGTTTCTATGAGCTTGGAGAAGAAATTTGTTTTGTGAAGTTGATGAATGGCTTTCTTCGATTGATGATGGAGAAGCTTGTTTGTAGGATTTCTTAGCTTGGTGAATGGTGATGTCTTCTTAATTTGTTTATGTTTTCTTGTTATCATTATGTTTCATCCTTCTTGGTTTCTATAAATTAGAAAAGTATAGGTTGAGACATGCTCTTTGAGGCACCTCAGTCCTCCTGTTTGTTATAGCCTTGATGTTTTCCTCCGTTTGGTCATCTTAAGGAATTCTTGATTGCTCCTTAGGTCCACCTAAACTTATTTTGTTTCATATATGGATTAGAATGCCAGTTTACAAGTATGATTCACAGTATGCCTTGCTTACTTGAAGTTGTCCAAACTCTGTCTTGAAACCTCTCTTTGGAATATTGTTTGCCAGGTTAAGTTAAAGAGGTCTCGTTCGATCTTTCCCTTTGTCCATGTCTACCAACTTGTTTAAGAGTTCTTTATATCCTGATTTATGATGTTTAGGAGTTACCTCTTCATAGATTAAGTTATTGTACTATCTTATATATTTTCCCAAATTCTGAAGGTGAATTTACTAAAGTTAGAATCTCTTATGCTTTCTATGTTTCATTGGAATGTTTATCTTGGATATTTATCAGTTTAATTATTGTTCATTGAGCTTAATAGTTTTCCCTACCTCATGAGTTGTAGCTTTTAACTATCTGTATTTAAGACCTCCTGGTTTTTCCCAAACTTGATGTTCACTCCCCCTCACACATTACCTTAAGGATCCATTAACCTTACTAGATTGGCCCTGTAACACACTCTAATTCATCATTGAGACACTCATGACTTTCATTGATTCCATAGCCCAATGATTTAAAGACCTCTCACTCCATCTATTCCACTTGACCATCTTACCCAACCAAAACAATCAACAATCCCTACACTTAAAAACTAGCCTAAAATAAAAACCCTAAAACAAAAAGAACACATCCTTTGCACCCAATAGAGAGATCCCTCTCTAAGTCCAAGAAGGCTAGGTCCTATGACTCCAAAGACTGGTTCCATGTTATCCTGTCATTTGGTATACCAATCTGCCAAATCACGGGACCCTAACATTCTGGTGATCATGGTGGGACCTTCTGAGTATATAGTTGCCTAAATACCTCTTAAGACTCTTTAGACCCTCAATTTGACTTAGAAAATCCAGTGAATCTGCCACCTCAAGTCCACACTAACATTGGCGATCACGGTGGGACCTTCTGAGTTAGTGACAATCTAAGTATTCCTTAGGACTTCAAAAACCCTTCTTACACAATATCTATTTATTTATCACCACCTCATCGTGAAACTAACATTCTGGCGATCACGATGGGACCTTTTGAGTGAATAAGAAGTTTATACCTTCTTAGAAAATTCTGAAGCCCTTGTCAAAATATATTCTGTGATTTGTAACCACCTCATCAATATCACTAACACAATGGTGATCATGATGGAAAATTTGAGTTAGTGACAAACTAAGTACCCCTTAGGACTTAAGATACACTTATCAAATCATAGAGAACTAAAACTATCAGCCATAGAGTAGACTCTATTTGTTTCACCATCCTAGAAAAATGATGACTCAGTTGTAGGGCACTCTTACAAACCTTAGGACTACCTATAGGAACTCAGAAAACCCCAAAACACCCTTAGATTGGTTTCTTGTCAGTTATTGGTGGTGGACCATAAACATACATTCTTAAAACAACAAAAAATATCCACCTGGAAACTCCACTAGCCTCTAGTAGGCCTATTACTTCATTAACACTCATTTGACTTCCTAGATTTGTTTCAAACCAACCCTAAGAAGTTTATAAACCCACTTATATACTGTAAGAGTTTACCAAGAATTCAGAGAGGTAAGCCTTCAGAAAACAGTACTAAAAATTTCAGCCTCTCTAAATTTTGAAATTTTAAATCTAGCTTCACATAGGATCAGTACCAGATCTCATCCGGACCCAAACCCTCCCAACATAGTTGACGACCCAGAGAAGATTTTGTGGCAAACTTCTAGATCTGGAAACTTAACCACTGTTAGGACCATTCTGTACCTGAACATCTTACAACTTTACAAGATACCCAGTTAGACTTGCACCATACAAGGAACCTCTTCATAAACAGGTCTCAAACTGATATTGACCAAACTGACCTTGAACCTTTAGATTTGTAGCAGAGTTCTAGTAGAGAAGCCTCTCCTTCCACACCACTTGAATTTCAGCTTCTCCATCACTTCAACTCTTTCCATACCAAATCTACTCAAAATCATTTTGTTGGTCCAAGTACTTCCACCACACCCATCCATACCGCCACTGTGCACACTAATCCACTTCATCATACACCTCCTTTCACTAACCCTCCTCTTGTAAATCCTCCATTAGCTCCCATCATGGCAGCCTGGTATGCCCCCTTGGTTTTGCCTCAACCCCTAGTGCCTTTTCCAAATGATTATCAGTCCAAGATCCCTCATTTCACAGGGGCCGAATCCATCACTGCCCAACATCATGTAGATAGGATCAATGATGCTTTTTATTACATGAATATAGAAGAAGAAACTATTAAGATGAGGATCTTTGCACAAAGCTTAGGAGGAGAGGCCAAAAAATGGTTCAAAGCATTAAATCCTAACACAATACATGATCTCCCTTCCCTTTATCAAACTTTCATAAACAAGTGCGAAGTCAAGAAAAATTCCCTCCAAATTTTGTCTGAATATAACAATCTTAAAAGGAATGTATGGGAAAGTGTGCAAGAATATTGCACCAGATTTAATAGTGTATACAATGCCCTCCCACCTCAAATGAAACCTCCACAAGGCCTAGCAATAGTCAAATTTCCTGAAGGTTTTGACCCTGAGGTGACATTCCAATTGAGAGAAAGAGACCCTGAAACCTTAGAAGAAATGAAAAAAATAGCTATTAGTGCAGAGATAAACTTAATTGAAAAAAGAGCTAGGTTGATATCGGAATGGAGAGTGACCTACAAAGATGAAACCATGCCCTCAACCTCCTCTTATGATACCAAAATAGACAACCTAATGAGAACTGTGGAGAGAATGATAGAAAGGATAAATTTGAATGAAAGAACACCTCCTAGGGAAAACCAAGCTAATTCCCAAAATAGAAACAGAGCTCAGAACTTCAGAAGAGACACTCCTCAAATCAAACCAAGGGAAAGTGACCAACAAATTAGACCTCCCTTTCAACAAAACTATGTAGATGAAGAAGAAGGGTAAATTATAGAACCTGAAGAAAGCCATATTAACCTAATAGGTACTGATAATGAAGATGATGTTTTTCTCACCGAAGAAGAATAAGGTTTATTTTCCTTAGATCAAACTAACAAAAAATATGAGTATTTTGAAGACTACTGCTTGGGGTTTGAAAATGCCATCATGGAAATCCATAAGCAATATGATACTAGGAGAAAAAAGTACTTAGATTCTGTCAAAAAAGGCCAAATAAACCCTGCTGTCATGAAAGTACCCGAAAACACCCTTAAGAAGACAACAGAAAATGCCAACACTATGGCTAAGAAAGCTGAAACAAACAAAGGAAAAATCAGCAAGCCAAACAATGACCCTAGCTGTCCTAGTACCTCCACTAGTGACCCTGAGAAAACCATTCTACCTAAAGCTCCAAATCAAAATCACTAGATTAAAAATATGGAAAGTTTCATGGTTGATAAAGCTGATGTTAATATATCCAAAACACAAGTACCTTTCAGCTTTGAGGGAGAGATTTCCAAAATCAAGATAAATATGCCCCTCACTAAATTGGTTACTCAACAAGTATATAAGTCTCAGATTTTGAAGGTACTAAACATAGGAAATGATGATGACACTCTACACTTGGCTAATGACACACCTGAGTTTTTGTTTGGACCCAAAATAGAAGGAAAGTATCAAGAAGGAGCCATTCCCCCTTTTTATGTTAGTTTAAACATACATGACAAAATTTTACATAATGCCATGCTTGATTCTGGTGCCTCCCACAATATCATGCCAAAAGTAGTGATGTATAGATTAGGCCTATAAATAACTAAACCTTAAAAAGACCTGTACTCTTTCGATTCAAGTAGGGTCAATTGTTTGGGCCTGATCAAGGATCTTTGTGTCAACTTGGCACAAGTGCCTACTAAGAATCTGGTCATGGACATAGTAGTGGAAGATATTCCTCCCAAGTATGGCATGCTTCTATCCAGCTCTTGGGGAGCCAAACTTCAGGGGAACCTTCAACTAGATATGTCCTATGCTACCATCCCTGTTTTTAATCAGAAGAGAAGATTATACTGGGAGTCACATATGAAATATATGGTTAGCAATCAAGACAGGCTAGACAATACTCCTCCTTATTCTATTCATTCAGATCTTGATTCTTTCATCCTATATAATGAGGAAGACATTGATGATCAGGTGTATGAAGTTGAAACACATCAAGACACATTACAACAGCCAAATCGGTCTCTACATGAAGAACTCAACATTCAGAACTATAACAGACCTGAACAAACATATAATGATAAAACTAAAATTGACTTTCTGAAAACTAAAAAATGAAACCTCAAAACCAATAGTCAGTTTACAATGTGAAACAGGTTTCTCAAAGGCTGGACAAATCTCATAAACACAACTATTCCCTTTTGCCTATCCCGAAATGCTAAAATGCCCTCACAGAATAAAAATCTTGGGGAATATGAATCAAAGGAATCTTATGTTTTTACCTTATCTATACACTTCATTATCATAAATTTTTGTCCCTCCAGAAAAGCTTTTAACTCTCACAGATGTTGCTATGAATCCTAAAAGGATGTCTGTTGAAACTGATATCGAGGAATACAATGTAGGTAGCCTAAGAAGGCTCAAAGTGATTAAGCTATCCAAAGTCTTGTCATTACACAAAAAACTGAAATACATAAGGTTGTGCAAGAAGTTTCAAGATTCTCTTGTGTATAGGAGTAAAAGCTCAAAGCCTGAAGACATAGACAGTGTTCGAATGGGGCCTTTTTCCAAGAAGAACTATGAAACCCTTGGGCAACTTGTATCACTAACAAAGAAAGCCAAAGGATGCAGACTATGTATGGACTTTAGACACATAGACAAAGCCTCCATGGAGTTCAAATACCTTTTTCCCAAGATAAATCATCCTATGCCAAGGATAGGAATTTCTAATAAGATGACATTGATTGGTAGTGTTTCAGGTAACCATGAGATGATACCACTTCATATCAGTCAACACAAAGACATTTTCAAAATTACTTGGAATAGCTACATGTTTGACCAAAATTTTCCTGGAACAAGGAATGCTGAAGACACCTTCAAAAGGGCCATGACACATGTTTTCAACTTCTTCACCATGATGTACATTGATGACATCCTCATCTGTTTCGGGGCTAATGAAGAATGCCTTATTCACCTAAACAGTTTCTTCCATAGAGACAAGTTTTGGAAGCAAGACTCAAGAAAGAAATAAAGGAGAACTTGGCTTGTTTGAAACTTTTTGGCAGAAAAATTGTACCATGCCTTCAAAAATGGATAGCCATGTTCCTTATCTATAAGAGCTGAATGAAAAAGGGTTGGTAGATGATATTGTGGATGACAGGGTGATCAAATACCATGGCCATTTAGAGTATTAGTTATAATTTCTCACTCATTGTACATACCATGATTTAAAGAAAGATTATAAAGAGAAAAAACACAAAAAAAACAAAAAAGAAAAACAAAAAAAATGGAAAAGAGGGAAGATTTGAAAAGAGGTAAAGCCCCATACCCAAAAAATAGTACTACTAAAAGTGAGCAACCTTAAATGCCACTAATGGTTCAAAAAAGAAAGTCTTTTTTCAGTCACCGCCTAATCATGGCTAAAACATGTTTTAAATTTATTGTTGATAAGTTAGTGAAATATAGTTAGTCAAATTATGCAAACATGACTTGTCAAAATATAGATTAGGGAAGAAAGATATTGGTTCCACATGTTTAAAACAGAACCAAGGAGAAAAATGGGGATGAATAACAAACAATGTATCACAACCCTGATTTTTCTAGTCTTATTTTGTACAAAAATAAGATTCGTGTGCAGCTTGTTCTTATGCCACAAATCCATGGTAAGTCAGAATGTCTAATCTTGATTTAAACCATGTTTTCAATTTCATGTTTATAGCTTAGTGAATGAATCCTGTCAAATAGTTTAATCTTGACAGTTGAGTAGTCTAGGTAGAGAATCAAAGGAGTTCATTAGCATAATCTGAACTCCTGGAAGAAATAAGATAGAAGTAGATAGTTTGTTTTGTTTTAAAAATAAAAAGATGTCAAGGTTGTTAGTCCAAATGCACCTAATGAAGAAAAAATGTTAGGCAAATAGATTGGGTAGGTAGAGATGAAGATGATTTGATCATGTTTTTCAAATCTATTAAGATCGTAACTTCATAACAAGCATCAGCAAGAGAAAAGAGGTAAAAATATTCCCAATGGATGAGGCACTGGTCTCCATTAAGCCAGAGATCTGAAAGTTCTGGACACCTCCTGAAAAGGAGTTGCCCACCCCAAGTGGAGCCACTGTTAGTCATCAGTAATTTTTTACCTTCATAGATGACTAAGTGATTTCCCTAGATTTCTAGAAACAAATTTCATGAACATTGTGAGTTCTAGAAATCTCACTGTCTTCATTATCCCAAAGATAAAGTTTCACTATTTCATCATTCCATCATGTCAAGCTCTGCTTACTAGTCCCAGAAAACCCATTAGGGGATCATGTCACTCATTTTTTTTGCATTTTGTCAAATTTGGCCCAAATCCTCTGTTTTTATTTTCCTAAACCCCCCCAACTACTACCTGAGGCCACCAGTCAAACAACTCTATTATGTCTTCCAAAAATACCCCAAACATTGATGGTCTCAAAACTGTCTTTGTAGGCTCTTTGGATAAATCAAGTACATTGGATTTTGGATGTTCAATACATCAATTTATCATAAACTCCGTTTTACACTTGATGACCCCAAATTCTAAGTTTCAGTCCAAAATCAAAGTCCTAGGAACCTCCCACTAGGTCACCTAGGGTTTCATAGGTCATAGGGTAGATTTGGTGTCCCAACAAGCTCTGTTTTTCTTGTGTAAAGATACTGCTTTCAAAGAAGAGGAGGGACAAGTAACATTGTCCAAAATTGATCAAAGGGTCATTCAAGAAAGGCCTCGGCCTAATGCACAAATTCTACAAGGGATGGCTGCCCTTGCTCATGTTACTGCAAAAATATCAAGATGGCCATCAACCTAGAAAAGAGGTAAGGTAATAAGGTGAAATCACCACTGAAGGCATCCATAGCAAAGAAGAAGGAAGAAAGGCCTGTGTTTGAAGAGAATCAGGGTTTATGACTGATTTGGAAAAACATGTGAACCAATGCAAGGAATCAGTACAAGGGCTACAAGGACAAAGGTCACCTCAACTCCATCCAGTGCAAATTGAAGATTTTTAGAATTAATTAATTAGTTTTGAAAGGTTTTAGAGAACTTAGAAGACAACACTATTTAATTTTTTCTAACAGCCCTAAAATCTACTAGTTATGGAATAATGACAAACAAGTCAAATAATGATGACAGGGCCTCCTTCATAACAACAGATGGCATTTTAGGGGGTATTCAAGCTACCCTCTAGGGTTTGACAAAGAAGCATTGATTCCACCTCACCAAAAGGAAAAAAGGGCAAAGGGTATCAGTACAAGGGCCTGACTTTTCAAGGTACAGTCAGAGGCCTTAAAAAGGATCAGAAGGAGGTAGACATAAGGTAAATTTCCAAAGGATAAAATAATTACTAAGCATGAGTTTACTATTGGGAAAATAAAGTGTCAAAATTCCAAAACAGGCACTAAGGGATCAAAGGCAAAAGTTGTGTAGGCACCTACAAAAAATAGAAGTGGCCAAGGGGAGACACAAAATGGTTTAAACTGCTAAATTTTCCCACCAGAGATATATCACTATCAAAATGATCAAAGTAACAAACATGTAATTGGTCTAAAAAGTAGAGGAGCCTTCAAAAATGGTTTCCTTATCAAAATTATATTCTGCAAGAGATAGATTAGCCATGAGTGACACTTCTGCAGGACTGTCAAAGATGGCTACCTATGGGAAGATTGATAAGGTCAAACAAACCTAATGTATCTCACAATGGTGGCACATATGAAGACTAAAGGATTTTTTGATGCCAACTGCTAGGGTTTTCACACCAAGAGGTTTTTCACTACTTCACAGTAAAACAATGACAGAATGTCAGTTAAAGGAAGGTTAGAATTCTTCTCTTCAGTCTCATCCACCAAGAAATCAAAGGCATAAAAAATAAATGACTGAAGATTCCAAGGTAAAGGTGCCAAAATGATTACAAGCTTACTCTTTGTAGGTGTTGAAATTCATGAGAGGAGTATAGTGAAGAAAACCTTCAAAAAAGAGCACTAATGTCACTGTCTAACTTCTTTCCTCAAAACTTTGTCAAATGACCTTTTGCTCTTTCAAGAATTGGTTCAGGTTTCCAAAATTTGGGTAAGAGTCAAAGATTAAGCTTGTTAAAGAGTTTGTGAATACAAGGGAAACATCAAAATGCTCTAGCCAAGGCAAAAAACCATTTTTTCTTAGAGTTTTGTCACCTACATGAAAAAAAAGACCAAAAAGTCAGTGAAAAAGTAAGAAGGGCAAACAAACATTAGCAAGTGGGTTTGATAATGAAATTATTTTTTCAAAAACAAGTATAAAGGTCTTCTTTCCCTCTCCCAAACTCATTTTTGTCTTTGAAGGAGAGATAGAGAGCCATTGAAATGTTTTTAAGGGTTTTTCTGCAAATGGGTTGAAGTTTTCTTCGGCGTTGTGCACAGGCAGAGGCGCTACGCACAGAGCCTTCAGCGCTGCACACAGAGGAGAAGAGGCAATGCTAAAAATCACTGCGCTACGCACAGAAGGGTCGGCGCTACGCACAGGTGGTGGTGTTGCGCACACACCTAGTTCGGAGCCTGACTCGCCCATAGCCTCCCAGCGCTACACACAAGCCTGCCAATATCCCGACCCGACCCGACACTGCACACAGAGGGCCCAATAGGAACGACTAGTTTGGTGGTGCTGCGCACAAAATAAATTTGGCCAGAATTGCCAAAAAATTGGTCAATATCAGTTTTTTCTTCCTTAAAAATTTGCCCCAAGCTCCTGCACAAGTTAAGAAGGACCAAAGGTCAGTAATTAAAGTGAAGAAAAAGCAGAAATAGAGAATAATGAAGAGGGCAGCCAGGATAAAGGTCAAAACAGTAAGGAAAATGTAGATGGCTAAGGGCAGAAATGACTCCCAAGAAGCAAGCCTCAGTGATGCAGAGCAGAACAGTGACCAAGGGTTAGAAGATATGAACACAGATGAAGATTGTGACAGTGCCAAAGATAAAGAGGAGAGTGGTCTTCATGATGAGCAAGATGATACTGATGAAAGTGCAGAGGGTGCCAGTGAAAATGATGACCCCAGCAATGAAAAGACAAGTAGCTCAAATGAACAACAAAATGATAAAGAAGAAATTAGTGAAGAGGATGAGAGTGCTAATGATGTTAAAGATATTGATGGGGCAGAAAATATGATGACTAATGATGCCAATAATGAAAATGAAGAAGTTGAGGACCGCAACAAGGATCATAGCCCTGATCAAGGCACCTACAAAGCCACCATCACACCTCTTCATTGAAAATTAAGCACTTGAAGAAGGTAAAGACCAAGAAAAACTTAGATACATGGCTCAAGATTTTCCACAGGCTTCTCAAACCCCTTCAGGAAGTTGTCCACCAAATTTGAGGGAATTCTGAGCAAATTTTGTTTTTTTTTTTTAATTTTGAGGCCTTTGTGTGCAGCACCATTGGCACTATGCACAAATATCATGCATCCTCAGCTTGAAAAATTGACATTTTTGGATTCCTCTCATCATCAGCAATCTTCTCACAAAATGTTAAACCATTTGGAGCATTTTTGACCCCCCAAAAGGTCAAAAAACACCTAAATTTTGACCATTCTGCCTCATTTTCAGGCAAGGTGCTACGCACAGAGCAGTTTTGGGAGAATGGATTTTTGGATAGGGAAATGGCACTCATTGAGGAAAAATCAAGAATTTCTGTAAATTAGCCTAATCAGGCTTTCCAACGAGCCATCATGGAGCCAAATCCGGCATCGGGAAGGGGGCCAAAACTTAGTCACAAAAGACCTTATTTTCTGTTGAAGTGGCGCTAGGCACATAGACTGTCTAAGTGTGTTTTAGACCAAAAGTAAAAAAAAATACACTCATTTATTGAAAAATGATATTTTTGAGTTTTTTGAGGCAACACACTCTAGAATTAGGTGCAAATAGTTATTATGGCATTTATTTCTTAGATTATGTGCCTTGGTCCTTGCATGGTCTCTTGGCCATAAATGACATTTATGGTTGAATTTGACATTTTCCTACAATATTTAGGGTTTTAGTCCTCCTTTTCTCCATAAATAGAGCATGAGGCCCGCATGTATTTTTTTGGCTTTTTATGAACTTGGAGAGCAATACATGGTTTCTATGAGCTTGGAGAAGAAATTGGTTTTGTGAAGTTGATGAATGGCTTGCTTGGATTGATGATGGAGAAGCTTGTTTGCAGGATTCCTTAGCTTGGTGAATGGTGATGTATTCTTAATTTGTTTATGTTTTCTTGTTATCATTATGTTTCATCCTTCTTGGTTTCTATAAATTATAAAATTATAGGTTGAGAAATTCTCTTTGAGGCACCTCAGTCCTCTTGTTTGTTATAGCCTTGATGTTTTCCTCTGTTTGGTCATCTTAAGGAATTATTGGTTGCTCCTTAGGTCCACCTAAACTTTTTTTGTTTCATATATGGATTATTATGCTATTTTACAAGTATGATTCATGGTATGCCCTGCTTAGTTGAAGCTATCCAAACTCTATCTTGAAACCTCTCTTTGGAATATTGTTTGCTAGGTTAAGTCAAAGAAGTCTCATTCAATCTTGCCTTTGTCCATGTCTACCAACCTGTTTCAGAGTTCTTTATAGCCTGATTTATGATGTTTAGGATTTCCCTCTTCATATATTAAGTTATTTTGTTATCTTATATGTTTTCCCAAATTCTGAAGTTGAATTTAATAAAGTTAGGAGCTCTTATGCTTTCTATGTTTCACTAGAATGTTTATCTTGGATATTTATCAGTTTAAGTATTCTTCATTGAGCGTAATGGTTTTCCCTACCTCATGAGTTGTAGCTTTTAACTATATGTATTTAAGACCTCCTGGTTTTTCCCAAACTTGATGTTCACTTCACCTCACACATTACCTTAAGGATCCATTAACCTTGCTAGATTGGCCCTGCAACACACTCTGATTCATCATTAAGACACTCATGACTTTCATTGACTCCATAGCCCGATGATTCAAAGACCTCTCACTCCATCTATTCCACTTGACCATCTTACCCAACCAAAACAATCAAAAATACCTACACTTAACAACTAGCCTAAAATCAAAGCCCTCAAGCAAAAAGAACACATCCTTTGCACCCAATAGAGAGATCCCTCTCTGAGTCTAGGAAGGCTAGGTCCTAGGACTCCAAAGACTAGTTCCATGTTACCCTGTCATTTGTTATACCAATCTACCAAATCACGGGACCCTAACAGATGCTCTGTAGGGGGTAATTTCAGTTTCTTTCTGAGTGCTGCAATATCAACATTTTTCTTCTTCACTAATTCTTCTGCAGCTTTCACATTAGAAGGGTCATAACCCACTTCAATTACTAGTTCCTCTAAAGATTTTATTCTAGTGTCTTTAGCATATGAAGAAGATTTTTTAACCTTAAGTTGATCTTTCATATTTTTCAAAGTGTTCTGGAGCTTTTGGACACTCATTACTTTTGTGGTCATGGTAGAATATAGCATTTCTAAGCTTTGCTTGTGGAATTCAATCTGGTCCAAGGGATGAATGTCCTCTATTGGAACTTCAATATTATCCCTCTTATAATTTTATGATTTTGTAGGTTTAGGAACTGTTGATTGTAGCATTTTCATCAACAATTTCTTATTCTTATAATCAAAGGCTGAAAGCAGCCTATTTTGAATCCCTGGAGTCTACTTCAAATATTGAGAATAGATTTCATTCTTAATTTCCTCATTCTTAGCTTTGATCTCTTTATACTTTTCTTTGATATCCATGTATTTATCCTCTGGTTGTTTTGATGAAGATACTTCCACACTGTTCTGTTTTTGAATTAATTGTGTGTTGAAAGTAGTAGGTTGCTAATCATTTGCAGTCTCTGTTGGTGTCACATTGTCTTTATCTCAATTCGCTTCATCTAAAACCTCAAGTGTTTCCTGTTCTTTATCTAATGTATTTGTCTTTTTCTTCTTGGTATACCTTAGTTTAAACTTGGTTTCTGTAGTGGTTTCAACAATGTATGAGCCTTCTTCTCTTTTTCTCTTTATGCTTATGTCCTCCTGAACTGGATTTTGCAAAGTGTGACTAGTATCACCTTGCTTGACAGATTCTATCAACGTATTTTCCAACCATTATGTTTGGTTTGAAAACTTTTCAATGTCATGCTTCTTATCATGAACATATGGGGTTAATTTAAATTTCACCCTCATCTTGCCGATTATACCATATGGATCATAGTACCAAAGAAAAATTTCACTGAAATTATACTCTAACAACTGATTTGCTTCCTCCGCACCTGATTCTCTATTGTTTCATATGAAGGGACCCACTTGGTTTTTCAATTTAAATTGGGTTTTCTTTTGAGCAGCCAAAAAATTTACAGAATCTGAGTTTAGAATCTGAATTCAGAATTTGTCTTATATATTCTAAGGCAAACAATCTCATTAGTAAATACTTTGGAAATTTGTAGGGTAAGAGGTTTGACCCATAAACTCTTACTTCAGTGTGATTTTGGTATAAATACCAATCACATGTCCTACTCTGCTCTGAAAACTGTAAAAATTTATTAATTTCATCACTGATCCTAGGTTTCACACTTTTTTGAGAAGATTTACCAATGGGTGAATGAAACAATCTGTGAAGTCTACATATGTGAACTCAGTTGACTCCTTTTTGATTAAAGAATTCCAGAAAATAACTGACAGTGGATTTCCTTCTACATCCATCCTTTGAAGATTTATTGGAAACTTGTTTGACTGAAATTAGAGAAACATATGGAAGAGAAATGAGGTGTATCTAAAAACACCTTTAGTAGGAATTTTTACAAGTTGTTCATGCATACTATCAGCAATAGATTCAACAAAATTATAGATGACTGCAGGGGGCTAACTAGGCACAAAAATAGACAGGAAACCAAGTATATATTCATCAGTATGTTCATTAGTGAAGTAACCAAGGATAAAATACAACATTGAGCTAATGTGTCTTGTTCCTTCTGGGAATTTGGAGGATTAATATGGAGGGTTAAGCTTGGGGATTTCAACATAAGAGGGCATGAATGTTTGAAAGATTTGAAATCTTTTAGGAAAGTCTAAATCCAGATAAAACTTTGTAAGAGCCTCAATAGACAAAGGGACTGCATTAGGCTTTAGTTGCAACTGAAGCATCTAGTTTATGGATTCAACAGTGATAGTAAATAATACTTCTTTCTCAGCATTGACAATTTCCCTTTGATCTGGGAAATAGTGAGTTTGACACAATTTGATGACCTTAGGGCATTGATTTGTATGAGGAACTACATATTTGGGTAAATTAGACTCCCAAACATTTACTTCATCTACTTGATCCAATGATTTCTCTTGGCTCCAACAGTGGAGATCAAGAAGGTTATATTCAGTTACTGGATCAGTGATTTTATAGTCTACATCAGCCAATGGGGTATGTTCAACATCTACAATAGGAGGTTGTAGTGGATTGATGACAATTGTACTTTTAGATGCCATTGATAGGTTTGTTTTTAACAATTTAACCCTTTTGATCTTAAAAAACTATGTTCTTAGGTTTTTAACACACTTCTGTAAGATCAAATTGTTTACAAAAGGTATTTTTAGTATAACAGAGGTTTTTCTTGGACTGCAACAAGTAAAATTTGGTATTTTCTACTTCAGACTGCCAATTATACTCTAAAAACCAATTTCTTAATATTTTTTAGACTCAGGAATAGCTAGCAAGGGTTTACTGCAAATTTCTTTGATAAAACGGCCCTAAAATAGTCAAATTCATGCACAAAGTGTTTCTGAGCACTATAAAAAGGCTCTGAATCTTTCAGAGGGTTTCTAAAGGTCTGTAAATGCCTAAATTCTCTTTAATTTGTTTAAAAATAGATTACAGTCTTCAGGAAATGTGAATTTCTCGGGGTTCACAGCAAAATATGAATTTTGGAGGCAATAAGGCCTTTCCTCAGGTAAACAGGTTTCAAGAAGGCTTAAATTCAGCAGTATACTTATTTTTAGATGATGGATGTGTATTTTTCTAAATACCTGTAAATTTATGAATTTGACTTGAAAGAAGGGTTTGCTGGGAGCTTAGAAGCTTTCAAAAGCTTACTGAGGTCTTTTATCTGCAGACTGGAGACTTTGAGCGGTTGCAACAACAAATTTGATGGAATTCTATTGTTTTTTACCTTCAAACTGGGTTGGCAACGTCTTTTTCTCAGTTGGGAATGGTTTAACAGTGAAAATAGAAACAGAAGGGTGAAATGCGTACATTGTACTGTTTTATAAAGATTTTGGTTTTGAACAGTATTTGCATTTAATAACAATCAATTCGAGTTGGAGTGGTTTAGGTGCGGGGAGATTATTTACCACTAAGAGGTTTATCGCATGGATAAATGGTGGTATATGGTATTGCTTGAACAGATGCGATCTAGTAAAAAATTGACGCGTGGAGGAGAGAGAGCGGGACAAAATTGCTCATATCACAAATGTCAATTCGTTTAGCAACCGCGCCATTAAAATTTCAATATGGATTCTGGGTTTTTGGATCAAGCGGGGTGATGCGAATGCTTCAGAATAATCGATGGAGATGCGAGGTAATGGGCGTGGGGCCCGAGGGTCTTTTTATGCGGCAGGTTTCGAATTTATATGTCAAAACATAGTTTTAACATAAAAGTTCTATTGTTAACGGAATAAGCAGAATAAACGGGTTTAAATGCTTTATATAACCAATGTAATATATACAGATGTAATGTAAAACATTTAGGCTTATTAATATATAAGAGGATAGTTTTAAACCTATGGGGGAGGCGGGTGATTATCACGTGGGGATGATTTGAACTATAGGATAAACATAAAATATGGGTTGGGCTATTTTAATATAAATGAATTAATATAATATGGGATGGAAGGGTTTAATAAAGGATTTAATATATTACGTTAAATGTTAATGAAGAAAGGAATGAGCGGAAATACACAAATACACTAAGTAAAGTGTAATTTTAAGTCTATGGGCGATATTTTCATAATGGTGGCCCCACATTTAACATTTCACACTTAATAATTAGGATAAATAGCATTTTGTGGGTTTTTGAGGATTTTATATGAAAAAGGAAATTAGTCTAGGGGTTTTTACTTTTCCTATGTAAAAATGTGTTTTAACTTAGGAAAAGGAGTTTCAGTAGGAAAAATGAGTGATATTAAGGAAAAGGGTTTTTATGAAGGGGAGGGTTTTTTATGAATTAGGATCCAATACTTAGTGTCAATCAGTCATTAAGACATGGGTCTGGTCCCACCAGAAGTCAGAGAAATGCTCTGAGTCTTTATAACTGAAGGATTTTAGTACTGGAGCACATTGTGGGGAGGGAGATTAGTAATTTTCCACATGATGTTTATCCATGCCTTGTGTAACTGATTTCTACCTACCCATCATTTATTCTACCATTTTTTCCTTGATTTGCATGGGTGCATTTGAGCTTGCAAACCCTAATCCATTTTTCTTTTTAAAACAAAAAACTATCTAATTCTAACCTTATTTCATCCGAGGGCTCAGATTAAACTGTTGAGCTCCTCATTTATTCTCTACCTAATTACTGATTTTTCAAGTTTAAATTGTTTGACAAGATATTTATTCTCTATCTATAAACATGAAATTTAAAGCACGAAAAAGTTAAGATTAAACTATTTAACTCATCATGGATTATGTCATTTTGAACAAGTTGCACATAATCATTTATTTGCAGTGAAAAGTAACTAGTAGTGGCATGTTGACTTGCATCACTTTCATGTCTTATTCTTATCTCTTTTTTGTGTTTGGGGTTCATTTTTCTATTTTTTTTTTATCTTTTTCTTTTCAAGTCCTTTGATTTTTCTTTTAGGACTTTTACCCTCTTTTCATTTTTTTATTTTCTAATATGGGAAAAAAACTTGCAGAAAGCAATGTATGTACATGTTAAAATAATAATTAAAGTCAATTAAAAAATTATGAACCCTATTATTATAGGACCCTAACAGATTGCAAAGGTTATTGAGTAAACGAGGGATTACATATAATGTTCGTCCCTCGATAAGGAGTTCCCACTAAGGGTTGTGATGCATAATTTTAACCATAACCAGTTTCATTAGACCATAGCTTTGATAACTACCGGGTAAAGGTTGCTCTACAACCGTAGGATAAGTTCCAACATAATATTGTCTTCCTAGAAGAGGTTCCCCCCCCCAGGCGGAATGTAACCTCATGATGAATTAACTTGAGGGGTATTCCCATAAATCATATAAATATAGTCCATAGTCAAAGTTTGGGCAATAGGATTTGTTAAACCAGTTGACACAATAGAAGCTTGAGGGGAAGGAGATGCTCCTGAAAATTTTCCAATAAGTGACTGGTACCAGCAGGAACAGAAGGACCACCGTACAATAAGTTTTCTGGAGAAGATGAGAACATGGATGAATCAGTAGACATGTTTCCAGAAGCCATTTCAGACATACTATATCTAGGTAAAGAGTAAAATGGGAGTCGACGATGTGGATGCCCATAAATAGATGAATGTATAAAGTTATGGATGATAAGGTGCCAAGGATCCGGTTGAAAGGCAGAAAAAGGTAAATATAAAGTAAATTTCGATTCATCGGGCCGTAAGTCTAAATAAATCGAAGTAGGATTTTCTTGTTCTTCTTCATCGTCAGATATATCTTCAATGTTAATAAGGAAAGGAGGAATATTCTCAGTGATGGTAAGTTTTACTCCAGGGAAAATGAGGACGACAAGGAGTAAGGGCTATAACATTCGAAGGCGATTCAGGTTCTGTAAAATCAGACTCAGGTTTAGAAATTTCTGGTTCAGTGAATTGTGTATCTAAGAGTTCACCAGTAACATATTCTACTATGAATGCTTTATAATTTTCTGGTGGATCTTGTTCTAAATCTGTTTCAAATTCCTGAGGTATAGTTACTTCAAAATCAGGATGAATCACAATAGATGATTATGGTTGTTTTGAAGACCCAGTTCCTATTGATTGTGTCCTTTTATTTTTAAATTTCTCCAAGTGACTTGGTGTGTATTCAGGGGGTTTCCCATGCATTCTATGTGAATTTCTCGGTAATTCAGCCACGATTAATTTTTAACACACAAAATCACTAAATTTCAATAACTCACACCTAAGGCCTCTAAAAATAAACAAACAAGTGAACACGCACTATAAACTCTAGAATTCAAACCACACAAACAATATGTTTCCACAATAAAATCACTAGTTGGTGATGAATTCCAACCTCATAGAGATCAATGTGGAATACTAGAGGTTGGAACAGTTACTCTAAAAACATGCTTAATGAAACAGTCTGGTGCAAGTAACTCCACTATGCCATCTCGAGTGAAGATTACCCTCCAAAACGTCCAAGTGAGTCTAGTCAACATCTGCTCCAGGTACAGTGGGACCTTCCCTCCACCAGCACCTTGGGAGAAATCCTAACATTATAGCCACTAAGGTTACCAACTCAAACAATCAAACCTAGGGGAACAGTTTATGGCCCGATGTACATGCAAGGGAAGAGTAACAAAGCTCAATCCCCTTGAAATCTCCTTGACATGGTAAATTTGAGGTTTACTGACAATTGATCCCAGGCTCCTCGACAATGGTTAATCTGAGGTTTATCGTTTGTAACGTGTTCACATCTTCTATATTTACCAATGAAGTAGTTACGATTACTCCATTGGGACTGATATGATCTTGTGCTTGACTCTTTTAGGAAGCGCTTCCCAAAGAAAAATTGCAACAATTATAATTTTTCCTACCACAAGATACTATTTGTTTGTTTATTTTCTTTGGAAAGTTAAGTACTTCCCTATTCCAAAGCGCTAAACCTGATCTAAATCGGTGGAATGAGCCCTGGAAAATAAAAAAAATATCTAGATTGATTTTAATTAGCACTATGTTAATTTGGTTGTTAGTTACGTAGAGGGGTACGAAAGTGAAACTTGATGATGTTGCAACCGACTCAAAATACTATAATGCACTCAGCAATGAATATGCAACTTTTCATTTTGATGAATTCCTAGTTAAAGGAAAGTTAGAGGTCCTTTGAAATTGAAAGTGAAAATTTCCTAAAAAACCCCAAAAAATATATTTCATAAATATACCAATTCATTTTGAAGTCTATTCAATGAAACTTTAATAAAAATTTTAATTCTCCTTTATCCAAAACATGCGATTCTTTTTTCAAACAATTGTTCCCAATTCCTCAAAATTGATAAGAAACACAAAAACCATAAAATTTATGAAAAAAATTCAAAACAAAATATCTTAATGAAATATTTAACTAATGATGCCTACAAATGTATTTTTTATGATTACTTCAAGCTAAAAACAAAAAAATCACTTTTTCCCTCAACAAGTAGAAGTAATTTCACAAAACACTACTTTTTTTAGACAAACTCTACTTCACGAATCTAGAAGCTTTCTTTCAAAAAATGAGAAAAACAAATCACTAAAATGTGAAATATTAACAACACACTTGGTATATCTGGAAGAAAAATACAGAAAAACAACCATTTAAAGAGGAAATCTATCTTTATCAATAGAAAAATTAAACCAACCAGGGTCAAACCTACCCGAAAAATGCAAAAGGGATGAACTCTAAAAAATTGACACTAATGAAAACAAAATAAGCTCATAAACAGGTCTTGAAGGTTTTCATAAGAAAAAATGACCACTTAGAAATTAGAAATCAGCCTCTGACAAGAACGAAATTCATTTTTTGAAAAAAATCCACGAGGTGTAAGGGTAACCAGTGTAATCCATTGTGCATGTGCATTTTGTTTCCATGCAAACTGCGCAATACTGTGCTCTATTGCTAAAACAGAACCGCGTAGGGGCGAGGATTTTTAGAAAAAATAAAAAAAAGGCACCCATCCCAGTGGATCTAAAGGTTCATCAATTACATAACATCCAGAGATAGTCAAACTATTAAAAAGGGAA
Organism: Pinus albicaulis; assembly: GCA_034641835.2. Lineage (NCBI taxonomy): Eukaryota > Viridiplantae > Streptophyta > Pinopsida > Pinales > Pinaceae > Pinus > Pinus albicaulis. Next base: position 1,529,704,043 of record CM076579.1, read on the forward strand.
AGTTAAACCAAAGAAAACTAAGAGAACTATGACGTTCCCCAGTGGAGTCACTGATTTGTTACCTGGATAAATCCCTCTTGCAGAAAAGAGAGATCTCCTTGGAATCCTAATGGAGAACTAGAAACAAAAAACACACGAGGATGTATCTTTCCCTAAGCTAAAATTTTTCATATTACTAAAAATAGGAGAAGAGGATGATGCTCTTACCTTTTCCATGAAATTCCTAATGAAGACCCTGTATTTTTCTCCGATGAAGCCCCTAAACGCTTAGAAGAAACCTGCAACCACAAACATGCAAAGGATCAAAGGAGTTTGCAACATAATAATAATATAAAAACCAACTTAACCTAATCATCAAGGAGATTATGAAATGAAATTATTTTAATGAGTATATGAACACAAATCATTCACAAATCCAAGAAAACAAATCAGTGATAAAAGTTACTCAAATGTGTTGTCAGAGAATAGAGAGAACTCTTACAACCAAGCCTTGATGTCTTATAGGCTCCTCCTGAATGCCCCCAATCTTCCTCCTTGGTTAATAAAATCTCCAATCCAAAAATACCAGCACAAGACTACTATATGTGAGTTTTTCTAACCCTGAAGTCTTAGCTCAATTTATACAAGAAACTGATGAGGTTTCAGATCCACCAAAGCTGGGTGAGATCCACAAATGAGGGGATTAGGGTTCCATGATCCAAGGGAATTAGCTCCATTATTAGAGGGGTTTGGCTTGAACTGATATGACTCAGAGTCTTCTAGTTGGAATATATGTGCCCAACTATGCTTCTAGAACTTACTTTTATTGTTTTACTTTACTTTTAGCCAGTTGCACAGTTTTTAATGGAAAATAGAACACAAAACTGTGCAGGGAATCTTAGCAGTATTAGCGCATGTGCAATAAATGACTATATAAAGTGTGCAAGCCATCTTTAAAGTTTTAAAGAGTCATTTTTCCCAAAATTCATGACTTGGTCAAGGAATATGAATGTTTGACTTGCAAGGGAGCATGAGTATGCATGGTGATAGATCCATTTTGAGTGTGAAATGTCGTGGTAAAAAAATGATGTGTAACAAGTAGGAAGAGCTTTCTCAGTGTTCTCGATCAGTGGTGCCCATTATTCGGATGGGCTATGTCCATTAGTCCAAGTTTCTCTCTAAATAATAAGAACTTTCCTTTTGGTAATCCCTTGGTGAGAATATCTGCAGTCTGATCATATGTTGCAATTTGTTGGAGTTTAATAGCGCCTCTTTGCACCATGTCACAGATGGAGTGATATAAAAGCTCTATATGGTTGGACTTGTCATGGAATACATAATTCTCTGCCAAAAAAATCCGACTCTTACTATCACAATATATCAGTGTAGTATCCAACACTTGACCAAGGAGTTCGCCAAAGAGCTTTCTTAACCACACAGCTTCAGAGCTTGTTGTGCTAGCAGCAATGTACTATGCTTCCGAGATTCTCGATGCAATTTACTTTTGTTTTCTTGCTCATCCAAGATATCATGGTAGAATGACGGATGAAATAACATCCATATGTACTCTTTTTATTGATGACATTACTTGCCCAATCAACATCAGTGAATCCATGAATTTTGATATCTCCAGCAGAGTATCTCAAATCAAGTGTGATTGATCCATGTAAGTATCTCAATACAAGCTTGGATGCTATCAAATGCACATGAAGAGGATCAGTCATGAACTGAATCAATGTTTTTACTTCACAACATATATCCAGGGAGGTGTTCAAAAGGAACATCAGGACCCCAATCAACTATCTATACTCGAATGGATCCGCTAGATTAGGTCGAGTTGTTTTACCACACAAATTCTTCAAGTTAATTTCCATCGAAGTGACCATGGCTTTGAACTCAGTCATACCAAACCTTTCTAGCATCTTTTGTTGGAAATATTGTCATTGATGGCAAAGGAGCATAAAGGAGAAGCACTGGAATTATCATTGAGAATAAAGGAGCAGATCAGGATCAGGTGGAGTATAAGGGAAAAATAAGCCAAGGAAGGAAAAATTTAAGCCGAGAAGCATAAAATAAATGTAGAGTAGCAGCAAAGAGGCATGGATCAACACCAAAATTATCATTAAGGAAAAGGAGTAGAGAGGAGCAGTAAAAAGGCAAGGAGCAGCATTAGAATCTTTATCAAGGAGAAAAGGCAGCAAAGGCAGCAAAAGGGAAAAGGCAGAAGGCAGTAAAGGTAGCAAGTTTGGGTTGAGTCGTGCAAATATCCATATAGAACAGTGTTCGGAGGCTTCACCACAAATCACAATCGCAACAAAAGACCTAACCCCACAAATTGCAAATAAATCTTAATATGCATGTTGAGATGGACAGTCATAATCTTATCGCAGAAATAAAGGTGGAGAGATGAATGGTTAAGATCTCATCGCATATTAAATAGTTAAAATGATGAAGTGGACACGTGTCAGATGGAGGTCCTTATGCATATCGCATACCGCATGCGATATGGTATAACAGTTAACGACAAAGATGTAAATTTGCAAAGTTGCGATAATGTGCATAGTTTGCGATGCAATGCGATCACATATCGCTATCGGCATTTTTTTTATATTTATATGTTAAGTTATCGCAAGTTAATTTTTTGAATTTGTGATGCGATAAGACACATAAATTGCGAAATGCGAAGTGCCGGAGATGACATCGCAAGATGACGTGGCAGTGACGTGGAAATGATGTGGAAGTGACGTGGAAATGACATGGCAGTGACGTGGTGATGACGTGGTAGTGACATGGCAAGGTGATGTGGCACAATGATGTAGAGATGACAAGGACCTGTCCCACATATCGCACATCGCAAGCTCAGGAGGATAAGCACTTAAGAATCATGTTAAAATGTTGAAGTGCGAAATGCAATAAGAGTATCAGATGCGATATGCTTCAAAGCTAAAGTCTAGAGGATTTAAAGTCCAGAGTGGGACCCATTCACAAACCGCACATCGCTATCGGCGATTCTTATGTTTATATGTCAAGTCATCGCAAGTTAATTGTTTTAAGTTGTGATGTAATAAGAAGTGCGTTTTGCGATGCGATGTGATCGTATATCCCATATGATATGAGGAAACTTGTTATTGCTATGAGCTAAATCTTCGACATATGATAAGGGGAGGATACAATGTAGCATCAGAGTTAAACTTCAGAGTATTTAAAATTCAGAATAAGGACTTTTTGTGAAGAAATTGCATTGGAGAATGGAAGAGAAATATATAAAAAAAAGAATAAGAGAAATTGTTAAAATTCTGAAATGCGATAAAGGATGTCAGATGCGATTTTATTTAGAGCTCCATGGTAATATATTTGAGGTCCAAGTCTTACAGAGTTTTATAAAGAAAAGTCTGAACCCAGGCAGTAGACTTGGGTAAGTGACCCAACACAGAGCAAAGGGCAGAGTAAGTTGAACGTCGCGGTAATGAGGAGATAGATACCATGGGTCGATTCAGGCTCAGCAACACTCTGGGCAGAATCAGGTGTTGAGACAAAGGTGAAGGTTGAATGCTACAGGCAGGAGTAGAAGAGGTAGAGTTGGGAAAAAGGAGATATGGTGGCACTGTTGGAAACGTGCTAGCTGGGTCGAGACGGGAAAAAGGTGTTTGTGCATAACTGTTATGATAAAACAACAGAAACAGAACAGACAGTGACATCAGTAGAAAGGACAAACACACAATGAGCCAAGAGCTGAAAGGGCTGAGTGAAATATACTTGTTGTAACTGTAAATGTAATTAATTGATTGTTTTATATTGTTTTTGATGCACAGGCAAGTCTCCGTAGGCATAGGAAAAAATCCATGAGTGTTGTAATGATTATTTTTGATGTAATAACCATTAGGGGAATTTTGAGGTCTAAAATGAGCCTCCTAATAAAAATGTACAACCAAAATAAACTTTATAAGAACCAATAAGATTCAAGATCATGTCATCAATCATGGGGGATGATTCACCATTTTTTTAAGTAAAAGGGTAAAAGGATTAAAAAATAATAAAATAATAAAACTACATTTTCAACTCGTATTTTCAACTTATATCCCAAAGTTTTTACTCAAATTTCGAGCGGGAGTACTCGTTGGATCCAAAATTTAATTCCCCATCCAAGGAGTACCCATGTTGCATACTTTTGATGGACCTTTTTACACAAAAAATGAGAAATAAATGAAAAAACGTGATTGTAATCACATTTTCATGTATTTCTCATTTTTCCTGTTGCAGAGTCCATCAAAACTATGAAACATGAGTACTCCATGGATGAGGAATTAAATTTTGCATCTAACGAGTGCTCCCGCTCGAAATTTGAGTAAAAACTTTGGGAGATAAGTTGAAAATACGAGTTGAAAACGTAGTTTTTTTCTTTTTTCCCTCTAGAATTTGATGATGTAATCAAATCTTATTTTATTATCTCCACTATTATTTTATAATTTTCTTAGGAGGTCCATTTTGGACCTCAAAATTCCCATAATGTTGAGCTGAAGAATGCGGATTCGAATGGGTGGAAGGCATAGGGTCAGGCTTGTTCACTTCATATTCCCTGTAGAATGCAAACATTCATGTAGTTATCTGTATAAAACATGTAATATTTGTGTGCATAAAATTTGGCAAGAGAAAGAGTAGCATAATTGAAGAGAGCTGAAGATTGTTAGAAAGCTGCAGAATGGAAGAAAGTGGAATAATGTAAGAGAGTTGCAGAAGGTTGGAGAGTAAAAGAATCAGAGAGAGCTAATAGAGATGATTGTACACATCAGGAACTGATATGAAGCAGATATGAAGGCTGAAAAGGAAACAGTGGAGAAGGATTATAACAGATTTGATATCCAGGTAAATCAACATTTTAGTTTCATGTTGAGTGAGGGGATTGTAGTCTCCTTTCAAGTTGTAGCTTGATAAATTTCTAGTTGGAGCTGGTTCAGGTAGGAGCCTCCTGTGGGTTGTAGCCTGCTGAAAATACATGGGATTTGGTGCTTCTGTTTCAAGTTGTAGCTTTATAGATGTCCAGTTGGAACTGGTTGAGGTAGGAGCCTCCTGTAGGTTGTAGCCTGCAGAAAATTCATGGGAGTCGGTGCTTTTGTTTCAATTTGTAGCTTGATAGATGGCCAGTTGTAGTTGGTTGAGGTAGGAGCCTCCTGTGGGTTGTAGCCTACAAAAAATATATGGGAGTTGGAGCTTCCTTGCAAGTTGTAGCTTGTAGAATTTGAGGTAGTAGCCTCCTATAGGTTGGATCCTACAGAAAATCAGTGGTGAAAGGGAGTTGGAGCTTGCCTTTACATCACAACAATAATAAGATATGGTTTTCTCCCTTGTGGGTTTCCACTTATATCTAATATCAATGTGCTTGATGACTATGTTTTGATGTGACGTATTATTCTGCTTAATTACTTGTTGTCCACACATTCATTTTGTTGATTCATTATGTATTAAGCTGCTTATAAAATGGAGTACTTAATGATTTGAATGAAAAGAGTATTAATGACCAGGAATGTATTAAACTGATTCACCCCAACCCACCCCCCCCCCCCCCCCCTCTTAGTTTAGCTAAGGTTTCATCAATTGGTGTCAGAGCTAAGTTCCTTTATTAACATATTAACAATTGGAAGGAGGTCCTAGGTCCCAAAAATGGCTAGCCTAGAAGGATGCTCAACAAATAAAGCCCCATTGTTTATTGGCACAAACTATGCTTTCTGGAAAATAAGAATGAAGACATACTTAATGCCTCTAGGAATAGAAGTTTGGGTTTCTGTGGAAGAAAAATATGCACCAAAGGAAACTGACACTGAGAAAGAAGCCAAACATAATTTCATAGCTAATGCAAAAGCAATGAATGCACTCTTGAGCGGTTTGAGTGAGTCAGAATTTATCAAAGTAATGCACAGTAAGACTGCCAAATAAATATGGGATACATTAGAAAATATTCATGAGGGAGATATAAAGGTGAAGATGGCCAAACTACAAGAACATAGAACTCACTTTGAAGATATAGTTTCATTATTCTTAAGAGTTGCAGAAGTTGTGAATATCATGATAGGCCTAGGAGAAGAAATTAAAGAAAATGTTGTAGTACAAAAATTATTGAGATCTCTACCACCTAGGTTTAATCCTAAGGTCTCCGCCATAGAAGAAACAACAAACTGGGAAACCTTGACCAGGAACCAATTACTTGGGAACCTAACAACATATGAGATGAGACTTCCTAAAGGGAACTCAAACATGAGGGAGGTTTCCTTTAAGGAAGACAAATGCATAAAAGAGAAGGAAGGTACATGCTCATGCTCTGATGAAGAAGAAGCAAAATTTGTCAGAAGATTAGATAGAGGCATAGGCAAGTACAAAGGTAAAATTCCATTCAAGTGCGTTAATTGTAGAAGAGTGGGGCACTATGCCTCAAAATGTTCCAATAAGATAACAGAGAAACAGTCTTAATGGAAATAGAAAAACGAGTCCTATAATATGCAGAAAGGGAAGAAATTTAATAGAAAATCATTTTATGCTCAGCAAGACAGCAATGCATATGAAAGTTCAGATGAATCCTCCAATGAAGAAGGAATCTCTAAATTTTTCTTGATGTCCAAGGAAAAGCTTGAAGATGATCTCCTGTAATCTGATGAAGAAGGTGAGGTAGACCTTGAGGGGGAGTTGGTAAGTTCCCTAAAGGAAATTGAAAGGCTTAAATTTAAGAGTAAGAAATAGAAATAGATGCTTCTGAAATATGCAAAGACAAAACTAAATTTAGAAGACCTTATTAAACTAAATGTTGAACTATAAGAATCAAGGAAAATAGAGGATATTCTAAAAGGGGAAATAAAGGAGAAAAATCAGGAGTGTGAAAAGCTGGAAGAAGTGGTAAGCCTAAGGAAGAAATCATAAAAGGCCCAAAGGGAATTAAGTATGAATATTCCACGAATGAAAAGCTCTGAATAGTTGGAAAAAATGCTAAATGTTCAATGATCTCCTCTTATAAAGGTCAAGATAGGATATGAAGGAGAAAACGGTAAGTCCAAGCTTGAAGATAACAAGGATATCAATTTTGTGAAAGCTGTAAAAGAAAAAGATAACTCTCTACAATCTGAGATTATTGCAGCTAGAAGACTGATAGAAGAAAAGACCAGGTTGTGTAAGCAGCTCGGAGACGAGATTACCTCCATGGAGAACTCAGAGAAGGCAGACATTGAAAGAGATAATGAAGCAACCCAAAAGAGATCCAAAGAGTTAGAAGCCAGCAAGACCATGATGGGTAATGAAGCAGACAGAAACAAGCAGCAACCTCAAGTGACAAAGAAAGAAATGAAGAAACAATCAACTGCAAAAGGCTTATACGCTCCTAAGGATGAACTGAAAAAATTTAGAAGATGTAGAAATTATGTACAATATGCATGTATATATCCGAACTCTCCTGATCTAACAATATTTATCTTCTTGCTAAATACAGAATCCTTCCACTATAATTCTTGCAGAATTTTAATCAACAATTGCAAAACACATGAAGTAATAAAAACACACATAACACAGTTGTTTAACAGGAAAGCCTGAAGCTGAAAACCCCAACTATCATATTATTTATGATGGAGATCATGTAACAATCTCATACAAAGTTTAGTACATCAAGCTCTCAATACAATACAATCGTCACACACTAACAAGATGAAATCTGCAAATCCATGCACTGATTTCTACCATCCTGATAGCTTGCCTCCACTGCGCAATCCAAGATGATTAGAAACACCAATTCAATGTAATCCCACTCTCCTTGACTGCATTATTATCATTGGCAACTCCAATGTATATGTAGATGCAGTTCATGCATCACTATGGTCACAACGGATAGTCCATCTTGCCCTTTCACCTATCTCTCCATTGGGTCTCCACTGGATCTGACATGCATTGTAGTTAATTGTTGTACTGTTCAGTTGATTAATGAGTTATTATTTGTGAATTAATTAACTAATTAATTCATTCCACTCTCACTAGTGTATCATTCAGTTAGATTAGATACAACTAGCTCAACTGAGTCTAACTGAGTTAAACTGAATACAACTCCATGAAATACTCTTCCAACTCTGTCATAACTTTGCCACTTCAATTCTAACTGAGTCCTCCGTGCATGAACTCCAGTAAAACCTTAGGAATTGCGTAATTCCTGCAGCCCATTGATTTTCCAAATCTGTTCACTGAAATAAAGTGCTCCAAAAGAATAAGTTGTTGTTTATTGTCTAATTATTATTAAGAGCTAATAATAATCGACATGCATCTATTTTTAGATCAGTGATCTATAAATAGACTTCGCCCAATCTTCTAAAAATAGAATCTCATCTATTTTTCACATTTGACCAACCATCTACAAATAGCCTCCTACTACATATAGAATATGCTCACCATGTCTAAAAATAGACATACACCTAAAAATAGCTTGTGTGGCCCCCACCTAGTTTAGGTGATTATTTTCCAACTAGGATCAAGGGTGATGTTTCAGGATGCCTCCTTCACTGTTTCTTGTTGCAAACTTCAACACTTCCTCTCAACAAGAAAGGATTGTCTTTGCATGCGCCATGAAACTCCATGCATTCGCCCTGCAACTCTTGCTGCAACACTTCCGAAACTGAAAGGCTCAAAACAACTTAATCAGTCTAATGCATATATCATCAAATTCTTCGACTTCTTCTTAGCTACTACACATGTCTTCAGGAACCACTGAGTTTTTGAACTCTGCACCCATGCACTCTGCACTTGCTGTCAACTCTGAACCACACTCCAGTATCCGACACTGTCACTTTGATATGCCTGCATCAATCCAACTGATCATGCTACTGCTGCTCTGTGGGTGCCTCGTAGCCAGGTTCAATTCATGAGATCCACACCATCTCAATGAATCCTGCCTAGAATCTCTTCTTGGGATTACTCATGCATGTCACCCCACCTCTCACTTGGTGGTATAACCGCATGCACTCCCTCTGCCCATCTGGCATGAAATTTCTCTGCATGAGTGGTTGCTCCCACTCCATGATCCTCATCTTGTGGTTGTTCCACATCTCGAGGTTCACTCTTACCTGCATGCAAATCCTGCTCCCTCTCAAGCTTCAATTGCATGGCTTTCTCACACTTCTCAAAAGTAGGAAGCTCTGTAGAAATCCCATCTACATCAAATCTATAAAGATTCTTCTGCATCTCCAGTTGTGGTTGCTCCACAACCTTCTAAGACTGCTTCTCACGCTGCATGTTGAGAGGCTCCCTCTCAACCACCAAGTCACTAACCCCTAATTTTCTCCTCAAAGCTTTGCATGCATCTTATACCTCAATGCATGTAGATTCTTGGCTCGTGCACATTGTAATTGTCCCGCCGTCGCAAAATTTTCTAGCAAAAGAGCTGATTTTAAATCGACGATATCTCCCTCATCTGAGCTCCAATTCGACCGATTGTTTTTTTCAATTTGGGTATTTTTTCGCAAGGAATCCAAATATGCTATTTTTTCTGAAAATATTTCACCAAAAATTTTAGGTATTCTCTGCAAACTAGCGCGCCCAAAAATTCCTGCTCTCATTCCATGTAGAAAATCTATAACACGGCTCCAATACCATGTAGACAATTATATACATTAAGCATGCATATGTCCTAGATTCCCTTGATCTCACAATATTTAACTTCTTGCAAAATTAGAATCCTTCCACTATAATTCTTGTGGAATTTTAATCAACAATTACAAAACACATGAAGCAATAAAAACACACATAACACAATTGTTTAACAGGAAAGCCTGAAGCTGAAAACCCCAAATATCATATTTTGTATCATGGATATCATGTAACAATCTCATACAAAGCTTATTACATCAAGCTTTCAGTACAATACAATCGTCACACACTAATAATATGAAGTCTGCAAATCCATGCACTGATTTCTACCCTCCTGATAGCCTGCCTCCACTATGCAATCCAAACTGATTAAAAATACCAATTCAATGTAATCCCACTCTCCTTGACTGCGTTATTATCATTGGCAACTCCAATTTATATGTAGATGCAATTCATGCATCACTATGGTCACAACAGATAGTCCATCTTTCCCTTTCACCTATCTCTCCATTGGGTCTCCACTGGATCTGACATGCACTATAGTTAAATGTTGTATTGTTCAGTTGATTAATGAGTTATTATTTGTGAATTAATTAACTAATTAATTCACTCCACTCTCACTAGTGTATCATTCAGTTAGATTCGATACAACTAGCTCAACTGAGTCTAACTTAGTTAAATTGAATAAAACTCCATGAACTACTCTTCCAACTCTGTCATAGCTTTGCCACTTCAGTTCTAACTGAGTCCTCCATGCATGAACTCTAGTAAACCCTTAGGAATTGCGTAATTCCTTTAGCCCACTGATTTGCCAAATCTGTTCACTGAAATAAAGTGCTCTAAGAGAATAAGTTGTTGTTTATTGTCTGATTATTATTAAGAGCTAAAAATAATCGACATGCATCCATTTTTAGATCAACGATCTATAAATAGACTTCACCCAATATTCTAAAAATAGAATCTCATCTATTTTTCACATTTGACCAACCATCTACAAATAGCCTCCTGCTACATATAGAATATACTCACCATGTCTAAAAATAGACATCCACCTAAAAATAGTCTGTGTGGGCCCCACCTAGTTTAGGTGATTATTTTCCAACTAGGATCAAGGATGATGTTTCAGGATGCCTCCTTCACTGTTTCTTGTTGCAAAATTTAACAGAAGATGTTAAAGGAGGTTCCTTCCTCTTGCGAGAAGTACCACATGATTTTTCTGCCACAAACTAGGACATGTTGCAGCATACTGTACGACAAAGAAAATCCAGTCCAACCAACAAATGATGCAGCCAATAAGAGGAGTACCTCAAGCAAGCATATGGAAAGGATAAGCTTTCACTAGATACACAAATCATTTCCAAGGCTATTGTTATTCATGCAATGAATTTGGACATAAATCTGTTGAATGTAAACTATGTTCAAAAAGGAGCACAAAATTATATACATCAGCTCAAACTTACCTTGGTAAAATAAGATGTTATGTATGCCACAAGCGTGGACACAAAGAAAAATATTGTAGGCTACCATATAGATTAAATAACTCCAGACAGATGATGGAGCCAAATCATATCAGACCAAACTGTGAATCAAAATGAGATGTTGACATTATGAGGAACCCCAACAAAGTATGTAAGAAGAAGAAAAGTGGGGAGCATGTTACTTCAATAACATAATGAATCCATCATAGTCTCAGGGGGATATGCTCTAAAAAGCCATGCAAATATCCAGTCAGTGATAGACAAGAAGCAACATCCCAAGGGGAGAGCAATTCATAAAAGTTCCCCATAAGAATTTTCAAAGAAGAGTTTCTTGGAATAAGAACAACTAAAAGTTCAGGAAGGGGGAGAAAAATTCCTCTGGAAAAGAACTATAGAGGAAGAAGGACACCTGAAGCTTTCAATAGCCAACAAATTGATAAAGTAAGAGAAACTAGCAAGCAGCCATGGTCATAAAGGGAACATCATTCATGAACTTGGAAAGTAAGAGGAGGATGAAACTGTGTGTCTCACTTCAAGTGTTGATAATGAAACAAGATTATCTTAAGAAGGATGAATAAGAAAAGTGTTATTATCATTATATCATTACAAATATCCATCCCAAATGTTATTATTGGAGAAGTGGTATGATACAGATCCTCAAGATTGGAATACTATGATATGCATCATGGTGGTGGTATAGTAGAAATACATCAAGGAAGTAGTCACAGCGTTATGAGCATTATAATATGTGTGGATTAAGTTCTGGTTGCTCTGATTAGTGCAAAGTATCTTCTAGTTGTGAATGCTAGAGAATGTCGAGCTGTGTTATCAAAGCATGGAAAGGTCAGTAAAATGTCAAAGCATCATTATCTCATTTCCCTTGATGTGTTATATTGAGCACTGAAGAATCATGTATTCTTGGATATGAATGTCCACCTTTTCAAGTTAGTGTTGATATAATTTCAAGGCCTCTTTCTTAAGTCATCCATAAGCTTGTTGAAGTTTGTCTGATGAAACTTCAAGTAGCCAAATTGAAGATGTTTATCGAAGAACATGGTGATAGAACAGTTGAAGTGTTTGAATTATGATGGGTTAGTTGTGTTAATCTTACTATTGAAGGTTAAGAGTCTATTATTGATTCATCTGAAACTTACTTCAGCAGAAAGGAATAATTGATATTTCACCATTGCAGAGAGTTGATAATTGAACAACATACCCCCTTGTGTCATAAATGAAAGTGTATAGTTGATAGTGAGAGCATCTAATGCATAGAATGTATCAAGCCTCAAGGGTTTTATGTTAAAATATGTAACTATTCAGTATTAAAGTCATTGGGCCTTTTAGATTGAAATATATTGTCTAATATTACAATAAATTGTAAGCTTTGTTTGAACTCATTGTTCACATCAGCATCAAAGGCTTTTGACTTGTAGTGATTACATCTTCATCAGAATTCTAGCACATATCACTATCATCAAGCAGCAAGGGAAAAAAGTACAAAACATTATATGGTGACATACCTTCCATCATTCTCATGAGTTTGGGATAGCATCAATTTGCAGCATATTCATGTAATATCTATGATTTTAAAAGTGTTACCTCAACAATGCTCATATATCTTATGAAGTCTGCAATGCAGTCACAACGATGGTCTACTACACTCTTGTAATGTTGAAGTGCACATAAAGCAATGCTTATGTGTAATATAAAGCAACACCTACTATGTATGTAGAAGATCAGAAAGCAGTAGTACAATGGTGGATTAGGTGTATTCATTCAAATACAAAAGGATTCATCAAGTGTGTAATGAATAAGATAGAGTGTTTATATTCATTTCATATCAAAATAATGGAATGAAGAATGCTTATACACAACTCAGAGAGAAGTAATGCAATGATCGAAACTACATTGGAAAATGTGTAACCCTTTTCCATTGATGTCAAAGGGGGAAGAAAAGCGAGCAGAAGAAGAAAGGCACTTCTCAAAAGCAGTAGAGGAAGAAAGGTACTTCTCAGAAAGAAAGGGAGAGGAAGTCTTAGAGGAAGTTTTGGAGGAAGTTTTGCCATCAATGTCGAAGGGGGAGAGTGTTGGAAATATTTTCATAGATGGCAAAGGAATAGAAAGGAGAAGCACTAGAATTATCATTGAGAACAAGGAGCAGATCAAGATCAGCTGGAGTATAAAGAAGTAATAAGGCAAAGAAGGAAAAATTTAAGTGGAAAAGCATTAAAGAAAGGTATAGGAGCAGCAAAGAGTAAAAGAGAGGCAGAGGAGCAGCACTAGAGGAAAAGGAGCAAGGTAGAGGAGCAAAAAGGAGACATGGATCAACACCAGAATTATCATTAAGGAAGGAGTAGAGAGGAGCAGTAAAAAGGCTAGGAGCAGCATTAGAATCTTTATCAAGGAGAAAAGGCAGCAAAGGAGCAAAGGCAACAAAAGAGAAAAGGTGGCAAAGGTAGCAAAGGCAGAAGGTTTGGGTTGAGTAGTGCAAATATCTGTACAGAACAATGTTCGGAGGCTTCACCGCAAATCATAATCGCAACAGAAGACCTAACCCCAAAAATCACAAATAAATCTTTATATGCATGTTGAGATGGACGGTCAGAATCTTATCGCAGAAATAAAGGTTGAGAGATGGATGGTTAAGATCTCATCACAGATTAAATTGTGAAAATGCCGAAGTGGACATGTGTCGGGTGGAGATCCTTGCACATATCGCATAGCGCATGCGAAATGGTATAACAGTTAACGACAAAGATGTAAACTTGCGAAGTTGCAATAATGTGCAGAGTTTGCGATGTGATGCCATCACATATCGCTATCAGCGTTTTTTTATGTAGTTATATGTTAAGTTATCGCAAGTTAATTGTTTTAAGGTGCGATGCGATAAGACACAGAAATTGTGAAATACGAAGTGTGGGAGATGACATGGCAAGATGACATGGCAGTGACGTGGAAATGACGTGGCAGTGACGTGGCAAGGTGACATGGCACGATGACGTAGAGATGACATGGACCTGGCTCGCTTGTCACACATCGCAAGCTTAGGACGATAAGTGCTCAACAATCATGTTAAAATGCCAAAGTGCGAAATGCGATAAGAGTATCGAATGCAATATGTTTCAAAGCTAAAGTCTACACGATTTAAATTCCGGCGTGGGACCCATTTGCATACCGCACATTGCTATCAACGATTCTTATATTTATATGTCAATTCATCTCAAGTTAATTTTTTTAAGTTGCGATGCGATAAGAAGTGCGGTTTGCGATGCGATGCGATCGCATATCGCATATGATAAGAGGAAAATTGATATTGCTATGACGTAAATCTTGCGACATGCAATAAGGGATGGATGCGATGTAGCTTCAGAGTTAAATTGCAAAGGATTTCAAATATGGAATAAGGCCTTTTTGTGAAGAAATCTCATTGGATAATGGAAGAGAAATATATAAACGAAGAACAAGAGAAATAGTCGAAACGTCGAAATGCGATAAAGGATGTCGGATGCGATTTTATTCAGAGTTCCATGGTAATATATTTGAGGTCCAAGTCTTACGGAATTTTATAAAGAAAAGTATGAACATGGGAAGTAGAGTCAAGTAAGTGATCCAACACAGCGCAAAGGGCGGAGTAAGTTGAATGTCGCAGTAATGAGGAGATAGACACCATGGGTCAAGTTGGGCCATTAGGGGAATTTTGAGGTCTAAAATGGGCCTCCTAAGAAAAATGTACAACAAAAATAAAATTTATAAGAACCATTAGGATTCAAGATGATTATGTCAACCATGGGGGATGATTCACCATTTTTTTAAGTAAAAGGGTAAAAAGATTAAAAAATAATAAAATAATAAAACTACTTTTTCAACTCGTATTTTCAACTTATCTCCCAAATTTTTTACTCAAATTTTGAGTGGGAGTACTCATTGGATGCAAAATTTAATTCCTCATCCAAGGAGTACCCATGTTGCATACTTTCGATGGACCCTACAACACAAAAAATGAGAAATACATAAAAAAACATGATTACAATCATGTTTTTCATGTATTTCTCATTTTTCGTGTAGCAGGAGCCATCGAAAGTATGAAACATGGGTACTCCTTGGATGAGGAATTAAATTTTGCATCCAACAAGTACTCCCGCTCAAAATTTGAGTAAAATTTTTGGGAGATAAGTTGAAAATATGAGTTGAAAAAGTAGTTTTTTCTTTTTTCCCTCTAAAATTTGATGATGTCATCAAATCTTATTTTATTATTCCCACTATTATTTTATAATTTCCTTAGGAGGCCCATTTTAGACCTCAAAATTCCCCTAATGTTAGCAACACTCCGGGCAGAGTCAGGTGTTGAGACAAAGGTGAAGGCTAAACATTGCGGGCAGGAGAAGAAGAGATAGAGTCAGACAAAAAAAGATATGGTGGCACTATTTGTAATATTCCTAAAATTCAGCTTTTAGCTAAATGAAATATTATAGATTGTTTTGTCACTAGGTAGGTGAATAAATGGGTAAGGAGGCCCATAAATCTCCTTAGTAGCAATAAAAACACTTCAAGTGTGAAAGGAGACCCTCTAAGCAGCTAAATAAAGCGCCTTTGAGTATGAATAGGGGTTGTATCATGTTGAACTAGTCAGCTTTGACCAAGTCAACAGAGCTCTTGTGGAGGAGTGGACACTAAATGAGGAATAACGTAGTTTTGGAGGGAGATTGATTGCATGGAGGAAATGACCTAATTGAGTGGGGCCAAGGGCAAGGAAGCTCATAACCTATATAAGGAAGAGGATGGCAACCATATGAGGTTATGTTTTGGGATTATTATTTTGTATGTGGTCTATTTAGACTTCTTGCATTCTTCACCTGTTTAGTTGAGATTGTTGTGTTGTTTAGCACCGGGTGTTTCCGAGCGGGAATCCCACCTCTTTCCTTGAGAGGCCTTTTGGAAGAGCATTGCATTTTATTTCATTTTCACATTCAGGCTTAAGGCCAAGCTACATATTTCTTCATCAACGCAGTTTCTGCAGGATATTGTACTGTGTTGCAAGGTGCAGCAATGGAGAATTAGATCGGGTGTCTTCAGAGCTATTTTTGCAATGGAGGAAGGTTTCCATCCATTGGAAGGCCTGTAAATAAGCCCCTTGAGCTTTATTGACACATTTAGTAGCAAGCTAAGGAGAATTATCCCCTACAATGCAGTTTCAGCCCAGATCTGTGTTATTTTAGGGAGCAATTGCAGGGGTAGTTGCAAAGGTTGTTTTGGGAGGTGTTTTCTTCAGTGGAGGAGCCATTATTTCATCCGGAGGATCTATGGGAGAATATTTGTAGGTTTCTACATCAGCTTCATCCATATCTTCTCATTTCAGTTGTTGCAACATATCTTCAGCCCTAGGGCTGCAACTTACATTGGCACATTGTGTGAATTTTCTGGAAACCCTCTTGGGTTGTCTTGGAAAGTTGATCTAGTGCACGAATCTGTATGTTTAGATTCTATTGGGGCCTATATCAGTATATTTACATCATTGTATCATCTCCAATTTTATTTATACCCAATATGATTGTGTTGTAGTTTCTCTCCGACATTTTGTTTTGTGACAACAACTGATAGTTGAGAGTGATTGCTTATGGGAGGCTTGTTTCCTCATTGTATATGATCTATGCCTCACTATTTTGTATTGATTTTATATTCTAAATACATAATGTTATGACTCCATATTGGTCTCATGGTTTAATGTGTTAAATAATTGACGATGCTTACATTTTATGAGTTATATTGCTACATTCCCCATTTGGGAATATTACACTGTTGGAAATGTGCCAGATGGGTCGAGTCGGGAAAAAGGTGTTTGTGCAAAGCTGTTATGATAAAACAGTAGAAACAGAAAAGATAGTGAAAAACGCAGAAAGGACAACTGCATAGTGAGCCAAGAGCTGAAAGCGATGAGTGAAATATACTTGTTGTAACTGGAAATTTAAATTCATTGATTTATTTATATTATTTGTGATGCAAAGGCAAGTCTCCATAGGCATAGGAAAAACTCCATGAGTGTTGTAATGATTATTTATGATGTAATAACCTGAATTTAAGAATGAGGAATTGAATGGGTGGAAGGCATAGGGTCAAGCCTTTTCACTTTTTATTCCCTGTAGAATGCAAACAGTCATGTAGTTATCTGTATAAAACATGTAATATCTGTGTGCATAAAATTTGGCAAGAGAAAGAGTAGCAGAATTGAAGAGAGCTGAAGATTGTTAGAAAGTTGCAGAATGGAAGAGAGCGGAAGAATGTAAGAGAGTTGCAGAAGGTTGGAGAGTAAAACAATCAGAGAGAGCTAATAAAGATGATTGTACACATTAGGAACTGATATGAAGCAGATATGAAGGCTGAAGAGGAAATAGTGGAGGAGTATAACAGAGTTGATATATAGGTAAATCGACATTTTAGTTTCATGTTGAGTGAGGGGATTGTAGTCTCCTTTCAAGTTGTAGCTTGATAAATTTCCACTTGGAGCTAGTTGAGGTAGAAGCCTCATGTGGTATTTAGCCTACAGAAATTACATGGGATTTGGTGCTTCTGTTTCAAATTGTAGCGTGATAGATGTCCAGTTGGAACTGGTTGAGGTAGAAGCCTCCTGTGGGTTATAGCCTACAAAAAATACATGGGATTTGATGCTTACATTTCAAGTTGGAGCTTGATAGATAGCCAATTGTAGCTAGTTGAGGTAGGAGCCTCCTTTGGGTTGTAGCCTGTAGAAAATAGATGGGAGTTGAAGCTTCCTTGAAAATTGTAGCTTTCAGAATTTGATGTAGTAGCCTCTTGTAGGTTGGAGCCTACAGAAAATCAGTGCTGAGAGGGATTTGGAGCTTGACTTTGCATCACAAAAACAATAAGATGGGGTTTTAGCCCTTATGGGTTTCCACTTATATCTGTTGTCTATGTTCTTGATGATTATGTGTTGATGTGATGTATTATTCTTCTTAATTACTTGTTTTCCACACATTTAGTTTTCTGATTCATTATGTATTAAGCTTCTTATAAAATTAATTAGTTAATGAGTTTAATGAAAAGAGTATTAATGACCAGGAATTTACTAAAACGATTCACCCCCCCCTCTTCATTTAGCTAAGGGTTCATCAGCTTTACCACATACTTTCCGTGTGAGAGAAATATCTCTCCAGGCCTTTGCCATACCTCAAGGCCCTTAAAGTAATGCATAGGACCAAGATCTTTCATTTTGAATTCAGAGGCTATCTTCCTTTGGCATTCGATAATCAATAGTTCACTTCCTGTTAAGAATAAATCATGAACAGAACCAGAATTTAAATCATACCATGAACAACCTTAAAATGGAGGTTGGGATCAACATTTCTTCTAGTGAAACCCAATTTCATTATATTTCTATCAATGCGAGCATACCAAGCTCGGGGAGCTTGCCTCAATCCATATAGTTCTTTCTTCAACCTGCACACATTTGTTGTGCGGTATTCCACTTCAAATCCCTATGTTTATTCCACAAAGACTTATTCCTATAACATACCATGGAGGAATCATGTCTTTACATCTATCTGGTGAAGTTTCTATTCTTGACTAGCACCAAGGGAAACTATCGAGTGGATAATTGTATATCGATCCACATGATAAAATATATCATCATAATATTCTACCTCTTTCTGAGAGAAACAATGAGCAACGAACCTCACTTTATAGTTTTTGATACTACCAATGATTCCATGCTTGATTTTGAACAACCATTTCAAATTCACAACAGACCTCCCATGTGGTCTCGGTACAACATCCCACACATTTTTTTTCATGATTAATTCATCTTCTTCAGCCATGGCATCCTTCCAAAGTTGTTCTTTGACTGCCTCTTCAAATGAGGATGGTTCAGATTGAATCACGGTACTCATAGCTGGAATATAACCTTGATTCTTGCAAAGTTCCTTCCTTTCTTGAAATGTTCCATTATAGGAATACCCCTTCGACTATCTTGCATAGTGTCAAGAGTCCAAAGAAGTCTTTTCCTTGAAGGAGGATCACCGGGAGGTGGATCTAATGGATGCATAGGTTCCATGGGTGTATCATCATTTCCTAAATCAATCATATAATGGATATCTAGAATATCCTTATCAACATCACCCTCCTTAGGAGGTGGAGGAAGATCTCTTTCTTTACAAAGCATTGCATCTTCATCGAAGGTTACGTCTCTGCTAATTTCAACATTCCTTTGACCAGGAATGTATATTATATAAGCCTTGGAATTTTTACAGTAACCCACAAATATGTCTTTTCTACCTGTAGCTTCTAGTTTATTTCTTTTATATTTTGGTACATGAAAGAATAAACGACATCCAAATATGTGAAGATAATTGATGTTAGGCTTGTTACCTGTGAAGATTTATTTTGGAGTGATCTGAATGGGAAAATTAGTGTTTGTTGTGCTAAATTCCAATTCAGAATATAAACAAAATGCTTGAGGATTATGAGATAAATTGAAAGTTAACCATGAGTTTTTATGTTTTTTTATGTGAATTTCTTGAGAAAATTAACATAAACAAAACATTGAACAACAGCATATAACGAACATGAACATCACCATAAATAGTAACACAACAACATATAATGAAGGAGTTCACCCTGCTTGGGCTATGTCTCCTTGGTCTAGCTTACAATGGGTTGGCCCTCTTCTACTATGCTCAAAAGTGTCATTACATATGTTTACAATGCTCAAACATCTCTTAAACCTATTTGAATGGCTCCAAAACGCCCAAAATTTCTTGTGTGGCCTCTTTCTGCCTTGAATTTGGTCAAAAACTGAGTAAGTTATGGCTTCCCCAATTTTTTTCACTAACCACTCAACAAATTCCTCCAAATCCGGCACCATCCTACAATTTCACCCTGAAATTTGCTAACAGGGCCCTAGATTTCCCAATTTCCGGGCAAACTTGTCGACGCGATAATTTCCCCAATAGCGCCTTGTTTCCGAAAAGCATGGCCATATGGTTGGCCAAATTATGGCCATATGTCCGGGGGTTGGTACCTTAACTCCCGCCCCTAAAATTCTCGTGCATTTTAAAACCCCACGCGGTTTGAAGACTGCCTTCTCTGCGGCTTGGAGTGGTCACATGGCACCAGTTTCAGAATTTGACCCAAAATTTTGGCGGCCCTCGTGTTGCCATGTGGCGGCCCCTAGTTGGGCCATGTGGAAACTTGTGATTGGCTTCCATAACCCTTAATCAAAACATGCCAATTCAAACAAATGGCAAAGTGCCATTTGGAACAACCTCATTGACCGAGGAAGATACCATTTGATTGGTCAACATGCCACATGTGCATGCCTAGTCAGTTGTACAGACTGTTGACTAGGTTGTCCTGCATTTTTTTTCCAAAAAATTGCCTATTTGAAAAAGTGGATAGAACGTGTTTGTGGGAGCATATTGTGTCGGTTTTCCGCAAAAAAAGTTGTGGCAGGTTCATAACGATGAGATCTATGCAGTCATTCAGGTTCCACACCGTTCCGAAAATTTCCATTTTTTAGCATAATTTTGAGCACCTAATCACTCCTCCCCATTAAAATATTTTGGACCCCGAAAGCTCTTTCATTTCTAAACATGTGGATGAGGGTACAACCCCCTCACCCTTCCAGTCTTAATCCACTAGAATTTACTTGAATTCAACAAATTGAGCTTTTCCTTAAAACTGGTCCTTTTCTTTGATTATGGAGAACCTATCTTACTGTCGCAGATACCATCCTGCCGGAATTTCCCAGAATTTGAAGAAAAACAAACTATCCTTGAAGAAACAAACATGTTCCTTCCTTAGTGGTCAATAAAAGGAAACTTGAATAACTTGAAAACTTTCTCACCTTGAACACTGTCGACATGGCAATTTTTATCTTGTTTTGCCTTGTACTTGTGTCAACTTTTGACCAAGTATTTTCTCCATTGCCATGTACCATTTTGAAACCCCAAAGAAGTACTTGTGGAACCTATGTCTTCTTTTTCATCTTGATTTGGCACTTTTTCTTTGATTTTTTCACCATTCAGCACCCGCATCTTGTTCCCATCATTGTTCAACAATGATGTGGACTGCTGCAAATATTTCACATCTTGTTTACCTCTTTTCAAAGGCAACATGTTCGAGCCCTGAAACATATTATTAAAACCATTATAATCTTCACTTAAATCATCTTATTCATTTGATGCATCTTCTTGAAAGGTCTCATTCAAAACATCATTATACTTAACAAAGAAATTTTTTGACTTGCATTCATTATTTTCTTCAGTTGTCCTGCATGCATAAGAGACAAACTCATCTTCTTCTTATGCACTCTAAATATGTACTCAATTCCAATCTTGAGCAAGTGGTACTTATTCTCATGGTGATGAAATAGTGCCCTCCTATTATAAAGATAAGGACATACCAAAACAATACCTGAAATCTCAAGTGGAACTACATCAAGTTCAACTTCGTCGAGAAATTTTGAATTGATAGCAAACCTTAGGATGCACTTCCTTGCTACTTGTAAGTTTTCATTCTTGCATATCCAGCCTAAAGGATAACGTATTGGATTTGGAACAGTTTCTAGATTTAACCTCAACAAAGTCTTCAGAAATCAAATTGGCTTATGAACCACTATCAAATAGTGTGTCTATTTTGGTATGCTTTGAAACAAATCTAATATGAAAGATTTCAATTCTTGTATCATCATCTTGAGTTATATTAGAACAACTTGAAGGAATAGTTCTTGCTATGTTCTTACCTTTCAAACCCATTGTTGTAATCTTGGTTTCATCTCCTAAATCTAAACCCAAGTCATGTTCAATGATTGCATTTGTTTTCTCCTTCTCTTTGGTTTTAAGCTTTTTTGGCTTCAACTTTGGATGGAGTTGCCAAAAATGGTCTTCAGCATGGCCATTTTTCAAACAATGTTTTCATATGAGTTCCTCTTTATCTATTTTAATAGAAACATTTTTCTTTCCTTTTCCCTTAAACTCACACTTTCCTTTTTCTTCATACTTAAGGAAACTATCACTTTTCTCATCTACACTATGTTTCCCTCTTGCTATAAATGTGTGGCTTGAACAAAAACCTCATCCAAGTTTGTGGGATTGAACATGAGAATAGTATGTCTAATATAGTTGTGCAAACCCCAAATATACTTTAACATAGTGCCTTGAGAAGATAAATTGACACCCAAAACTAGTGCTCTTCTCCTAAACTCTTGAGTATAATTTTGAACACTTTGTCCCTTTAGTTGTCTAAAATTCTTCCAGTCCATAATATCTTTCTGTATATAATATAGAGGGTAAAGTTTTCTTTTAATTACAGCAATACAATCAGACAAGAGATTGAAAGTAGTGCCATTTTTTTTCATCTCTTCCTGTGTCTTGGCTTCCCACCATACTAGTGTTTCACCCTCGAGTCTCAAGGAAGTTAGCTAAATATTTGTGTCATCATCTTGAAGGTTTTGAATCCTACAGTAGACCTCCAACTGAAAAACCCAATTTTCAAGCTTCTTTGCATTCACTTCACCATTATACATAGGCATCTCAAATTTAATATCAAGTTTCAACATGGGTGTTTTACGAATTCCTTTTTAGGTATGTTGATGAGTATGAGTAAGGGTTTTAGTAGTGGAAGAGGATGATGATGAAGGTGAATATGGTGGTGAGGATGATGGTGGAGTAGATGATGGTTTATCACCAGTTCCATTACCTCCTCGTCCTGGAGAACCCTCTCTTCTTAGAGGCATTGAGCTTTCACCCTGCAACCTTGTATTCCTCTCTTCATAGAGGACTTTCACCATCTCTGTCATGTCAAAGAAAGCCTTCCTATATTCCTTCTCATCCTCTGTCATGTTATCATTTCCTCCTTCATGATACATGCTTACTGGAGCCTCAAGTACAACAGAATGTAAATCTTGTGGTGGATATTGTGGCAACTGTGCCCTCCTTCTCCTTACTCTAACTTGAAAACCTACACCCACAAGCTTGCCTTCTCCTATCTTGAGCTTCAACCTTGTAAGAATTTAAGCACTTGCAAAACAATTAAATCCTCCTTGCACAAGTAAACCTAGTGTTCTGATACCAACTTCATCTAAATGGGAAAATTAGTGCTTGTTGTGCTAAATTCCAATTCATAATATAAACAAAGTGTTTGAGGATTATGAGATAAATTGCAAGTGAAACACGAGCTTTTATGTGTTTTTATGTGAATTTCTTGAGAAAATTAACATAAAAAAAAAAAAAAACATTGAACAACAACATCTAACAAATATGAACATCACCATAAATAGTAAAAAAAAACCACATGATGAAGGAGTTCACCCTGCTTGGGCTACTTCTCCTTGGTCCAGCTTCCAATGGCTTGGCCTTCTTCTATTATGCTAAAAAATGTGATTACATATGTTTACAATGCTCAAACAGATATGAAACATGTTCCAATGGCTCTAGAATGCCCAATAATTCTTATGTAGCCTCTTTCTGCCTCGAATTTGGTCAAAATTGAGTAAGTTATGGCTTTCCCAATTTTTTGCACTAATCGCTCCACAAATTCCTCCAAATATGGCACCATCCTACAATTTCTTGCTGAAATTTTCTAACGAAGCACTAGATTGCCCAATTTCCAGGTGAATTTGTTGGCACGCTAATTTTCCCAATAATGCCTTGTTTCTGAAAAACATGGCCATATGGCTGGCCACATTATGGCCATATGTCTGGGGGTTGGGACCTTAACTCCCACCCCCTAAATTCCTACGCATTTTCAAACCCCACGCGGTTTGAAAATTGCCTTCTCCATGGCTTGAGTTGGACACATGGCACTGGTTTCGGCAGATTGTTTAATGTTATGGTTAGTGTTGTGGGGGGAGGGGGCACGAGGCTAGCCTCCTACTCCCAATGTGGTGACCAGGGTTGGGGCTAGACCCCAACCTGCACCCCCAACTCCAAAACCATTACAACATAAATATATGTTGCAACCTTATTATGTTAAGACAAAAATGATTGCATATTGGTAAAGGCTTGTGTTGTGGACTATGAGGTCACGGGTTTGACCCCTGCTACTGTCGCTCGGACTGTGACCCAAAATTTTGGTGGCCCTCAAGCTGCAACGTGGCGGCCCTTGGATGGGCCATGTCACAGCCTGTGATTGGCCTCCATAACCCCCAATCAAAACATGCCAATTAAAAAAAATGACAACGTGCCACTTGGCACAACCTCATTCGCCGAGGAATATACCCTTTAACCGGTCAACCTACCACATGGGCATGCCCGGTCAGTTGTACGAACTGTTGACTGTGTTGTCCTGAATTTTTTTTCCAAAAATTGCTTATTTAACAAAGTGGACAGAATGTGTTTCTAGGAGCATACGTTGTCACTTTTCTGCAAAATGAGTTGCGTTGGATTCAGAACGACGAGATCTATGCGGTCATTCAAGTTCCACACCATTCCAACAACTTCCACTTTTTAGCATAATTTTGAGCACCTGATCATGGAGTCTTATTCTTTAATGCTTGATGAGGCACTCGGTTCTGAACATATACAACAACATTTGTTGCTTCAACCCATAGGAGCTTAGGTACCTTCTACCTTCTGATCGTCAAGCATATCATAAGCAACTTCTAATATTGACATATTCTTTCTTTCGGCAAGACCATTATGTTCAGGTGTATAAGGTACAATAGTTTCCTTCTTGATCCCTTCCTTCTTGCACAATGTTATGAAATATTTTAACATTTATTCTCCTCCATTGTCGGATCTGAAAACTTTGTTCCTTTTGCCGGATTGATTCTCAACCAATGCTTTGAATTCCTAAAAATTTTCGAAGGCGTCATCCTTGTGCTTGGTGCAATATAACCATGTCTTTATAGAATAATTTTTAGTGAAGGTAATGTAATAGAGATGGCCGCTAATGGAGTGCACATGAATCAAACCACATATGTCTGAACGGATAAGATGGAGGATATCATATGTCTTGTTCTCGCTTGAGGGAATGGTCCCCTTGTTTTCTTCCCACTAGCACACCCAGGACAAACTCATTCATGTGGAGCTTGTACATCACGTATACTTGATAGAGGCCTCTTCAGTTTCGAAAGAGCATCATAATGTAGATGTGCCAGTATGTGGTGCCATAATTCACTGAGATAATTGTTGTTGTAGGCTAATGAAAGAGTGGCCTTCCTGTGACCTTGTAGATTCCTTCAGATCTTAGTCCCAATGTGAATGCTTATTTTATATGTGAATCAGAAGGTCAAGTTAGGACCTTACCATTGATGAATGCAACCCTCATCCATTTAAATTTTAATGTAGATATAGAAATAAAAAAATTTATAAGACCTGGCACATACATTACATCATTTAACAATAATGATTCCCCATTGTTTAACTAAAATTTAACTGATCCAAATCCTTTTACAAGATGAGTCTAATTATCTCCAATAATTATCCTTAACTTAGTCTCCCTTTCTACTAGATTGGAGAGGAATTGTTTATAACAAGAAAAGTGATTAAAGTCCCCATTATCTACAAACCATCTATCCCATGAATCTAGAGGAGAGGAACTAGTAAGTGCAGAAATGAGAACATATTCAAGTTTATCTACTGTATTACTTTCATACCTAGAAGCTTTTGACCTATTTTGAGATGGACGGTCTTCTTCACGATCGTTTCATGAATCTCTTCTTCTCCTCTCTTCCCTTTTGTCACGATTGTTTCTTTGATTGTCTTTATTTCTTTTAAAATAGTTTATGTTGTTGATGTTGTATCGTGGCCTCTTTTTATTTTCAGGACAATCACGAGCATAATGACCTTTCTTATGAAAGTTCAATCATTCAATGTGAGTGAGTGATTTTTCATTCCTTCCTTTTGAGTTTTGATGAGGAGGAGGTCTTCTAGTTCGACCTCCTTTTGATGTCTTTCTCCTTATATTGTTGTGAGCGACATAAGCAACAGGCTCTCCTTATTCATGTTTTTGAATCCTTCCTCTTGCTATCATTCGAGATTCTTCCTAAGTCAACTTCCCAACAATTTCATCAAAATATGGAAGAATGTTTATATTGTTGATAGTAGTAATGAAGGTTTCCCAAGCCGACGGGAAACCTCTAAGAGTCACGATAAACATCTCTATGTCGGTTATATTCTCACCAACCCTCAACAGTTTATCTTTGAGACGAGATATCCTCGTGTAAGACTCAACAATATCACATTTTTTCATAGTCACTTCCTTGAGTTGGTCTTTCAATGTAATAACTTCATTCAGATTGTTAACTTCACACATGTTGGCTACTTTATCATACATATCTTTAGAATTCTTCAAACTCCCAACATAAGCAAGTAATTGATCTTGTAACCCATCAGCTAAGATTTGTTTATATTTGGACTCACCTTTCGTGTACCTGTTCTTAATGACGGCAGAGCCATCTTCTGAAGGTTTGGGAAATTTTCCTTGAATATATTCTAGCACATCATTGTTATCAGCAATAATCTCTAATCTGAATTTCCATGCAACAAATTTTGAAACTTCTCCTAGCTTCTCATGTTGCTTGAAGGTAGAGAAAGACATCTCGACCTTGGCTTTTAGATATACTCTCTGATGGACTTGCAGATCTACAACCTGTTAATGTGGGCTTCACTACTTGTCTTCTATTGGGCTTGTCCTTCACCTCAGCTCTGATACCATATTAATTTTTCAATATTTCCCTATTTTGTATCAGTTACTTAAGCCCAAATCAAATTTTCATTAACAGTATATTCAGATCTATTCAATATAAATAACCATAAACTATAACTGAAGATAGAACAATGTACGGAATGACATAGAAGACAATATCAAAACCATGAGACATAGAAATTGGTCCAAGACCAGGTAAAAACCCCATTGTGGGGGAAACCCTTTCAAATATTCTTCTTATTCTATAGATTGTCTTCAAAATATTTCAACAGAGAGTACAATGAGCCCAGAACAATAATATAGTGAATAATAATCTGATCTGATCTATAGATTAGAAAAACATAAAATCAATGGATCACTGATACCAAGTGATCTTAGTTGCCTCGATTTAGGTGTGAGTCTAGAAAATTTTCAATAACTGATCTGACATTGATGTGATGCGTGATGGATGACTAATGATATTGCGTGAGAAATTGACAAAATACCAAATCTAATATTCCAAATAACTCATAGAGCCGTAACCTTAAGATGCCCTGCCCGTGGCTATACCAGCTATGATCTGCTACCACAGATTTTTGTTCCCACAACTGACGGCATAAATACCCTAGAAACTTGGTCGCACCCTTAAGCCTGTATGTAAGAAATTTTTCTAGTTGAACCGCTAGCACAACAAGCTTAGTCTATGTCCCAAGTCTAGCAGACCTACTACCTCAAGTTCTCTTGCCCACGACCTAGATCCAAAATACCCAGATATGATATGTGCCTCTATTTGTGATCCTGATCCACTGTGTAAACCTCCTGCGATGTCCTTGTGTGAGCCATAAAACAAAAATACGACCAAAAACCAAAAAAAATGAAGAAGATCTCATGAGAGAATGTGTGAAAATGAGCTTGAGGTCGCTTCTATTTATAACTTCATGAGGGACCGCTTGGGGCTTTGACCATATCAACATGCAATTTAACCAACTCATAAAATAATAAAATAATTCATAACTTAACTTTCGCTTAACCGATTGGGATGATATATAGACTGGTTTTGATCCTCTCGAAAAGAGGAATCTAGTCAACTTATTATTTTATTCATCTGAGTTGTCCGTTGTGGAATTTTACTCAAGTTGCCAAAATTTAACAGTTTACTCATTTACAGATTAATTCTCAGGATATCATCGGATTAGGATTGCACTTGAATATCGACATAAGACCACATTTTCTACAGAATGGGGCTTATATCAATACACAGTAATGCCTTTTGTATTGAAGAATTCCCCTGCTATATTTTCTAGGGTGGTGATCGCAACTTTTAAGGAGTACATTCACAAGTTTTTGGAGGTATACTTTGATGATTGGACAATAATTAGGTTGTTGAGAAAACATGTGGGAATTTTGAGACTTATGCTCGACACATGCATAAATTATCAGATCTATTTGAACCTAAATAAGTGCATACTTTGTGCACCCTTCAACATATTGTCTGTAAACAAGGACTAATGGTGGACCTTGTGAAGATTGTTATCATTGTGAGCTTTCTTCCACCTGAGACAATAAGACAGCTTCACACTACGTTGGGACATACTGGGTATTACAGGAAGTTCATCAAGGGGTATGCTCAGATCACTATACATATGAAAAAAATGTTGAAGAAGGATGTAACTTTTCAGTGGAATGAATAATGTCAGAAGAGCCTTGACATATTAGAAGAAAATATGGTATTTGCACCTATACTAGTGTTCCCTGATTGGAACAAGGAATTTCATGTCCATGTGCATGCCTCTTTCATAGCTTTGGGTGTGGTGCTGGCACAACCTGGTGAAGGAGATATTGAACATCCTATATCTTTTGCAAGTAGGAATTTTTCTAAATCAGAAAATTATTACACAATTACAAAATGGGAAGGACTGGCCATGGTGTATGCTTTGCATAAGTTTAGACATTATTTTCTAGGGTCACATTTTAAGATGTTCAAAGATCATTTTGTACTGAAGTATTTGGTTAATAAGCCTATGTTAGGAGGAAATATTTGTAGATGGTTGTTGTTATTATAGGAGTTTGACTTTGAGATCATTGCTAAAACAGGGAGGCTGAATGCAAGACTTGACCATCTATCAAGACTGGAAACAGGGGAAGGACCAACCAACATAGAAGATAATATCCTTGATGGACATTTATTTGCGATCAGAGTGGCATATGATCACTTCGCAAATATCATTCATTTTTTTACTACAACAATGGCTCCTCCAGAGTATACTACGCAACACAAGAAATAATTGGTGGTTAAGGTAGCTGAATTTTCAATAGTAGGAATACACTTATATAATATGGTGTTAGAAAATTATATATATTATGGAGCAATGCAACACATAAAATATGCGGAAAATAAAATCACACAAAACACATAAAATTAGAGAGACAGATATACGTGGTTCACCTAATTTGGGCTACGTCCACCCCGAACAGCCAGTCCTTCCTTTTTATTATCCAGCAAAAAATGAAGAGACAGAACCTACAGCGGATCCGCTATAATATCCTCTGTTCTCTCTCACAGTCTCCCTCTTTGTTTCTCGCTCTGAGAATACACAAACAAAATACACAGCCGCAATACAATGCCCTCATAAAAACGAGGGGTTGCCTTCTAGGGCAAAAAACCCTAAACTAAACATAACTTCTACCATCAGATCATTTTCCTAATGAACGGCCCAGATTGACTAGAAATTACTATACTTTTACAAGGCAATTTTACATCTGTTTTTAGCTTCGGGGGCGCTGCCCCCGAAACCCCCGGCCCAGGGGGGGGGGGGGGGGGGGGATCGAAAAGCGTGCCGCCCCCACGGATCCCCGACCTTTGGTCATTACGGGCGGCATTGCCACCCCATTAAGATACAGGGGTCCAACGTTGTGATACAAGATAAACAAGATAATCGGGCTCCACACCCAACAATCTCCCACTTGGAGACTGATTGTAGCAACTCCACCGCTGCTTCATTTGCTGGACAATGACTCCTCTTTGGACCTGGTTGTTTCTCATCTTCATCGTCATCCTTGAAGACCAATTGAAACTGAGCACATTCTCATTTTCTCCCTGGTTACAACTTTTGTTAGCATATCTGCAGGATTCTGGCTAGTGTGTATCTTTTCCAGCTTCAACTCTCCATCTTCCAATATTGACCGTATGAAATGGTACTTGAGATGTATGTGTTTAGTCCTGGAATGAAATGCTGAGTTCTTTGCAAGATGAATAGCACTTTGGCTATCACTATATAGTGTTCCCATATCATGCTTCTTACCCAATTCATCCATAAACCTTTGTAACCAAATCATTTCTTTACTAGCCTCTGTAGCAGTAACATACTTTGCTTCTGTTGTTGAAAGTGCAACAACACTTTGGATTTTTGAAACCCAACTGACAACTGTTCCACCTACAGTAAATACATATCCTGTAGTGCTCCTCCTGTTATCTCTGTCACCTGCCATATCTACATCAACATATCCCTGTAGAGAAATGTTTGAACCACCAAAGCATAATGCTTGATTTGTGGTGCCTCTCAAATATCTGAGAATCCATTTTACTGCCATCCAATGTTCTTTTCCTGGATTGTTCATGTACCTGCTTACAACTCCCACTACATGTGCAATATCAGGCCTTGTGCAGACCATTGCATACATTAAGCTTCCAACTGCTGATGCATATGGAACTTTAGACATATAATCCATGTATTCTTGGGTCTTTGGGAACATCTCCTTACTAAGTTTGAAATGGCTAGCAAAAGGTGTACTAACTGGTTTTGCATTCTGCATATTAAATCTTTTCAACACCTTTTCTATGTACTCATTCTGAGACAGTGTTAATTTGCGAATTTTCCTGTCTCTAGTTATCCTCATACCAAGGATTTGTTTTGCAGCTCCCAAATCCTTCATTGCAAATGAATTTGCCAATTTTCTTTTGAGCACATTTATTTCCTGCATGTTAGACCCTGCGACAAGCATGTCATCTACATACAATAACAATATAATATAGCTGCCATCATTTTGCCTTTTTAGATAAACACAATGATCAGAGTGACATCTAGTATAACCTTGTTCAGACATAAACTTGTAAAATTTTAGATACCACTGCCTTGGAGCCTGTTTTAAGCCATACAAGCTCTTCTTTAACCTGCACACCAATTTTTCTTTCCATTTTACCTCATATCCTTCTGGTTGCTGCATGTATATCTCTTCCTCCAAATCTCCATGGAGAAATGTTGTCTTTACATCTAACTATTCAAGATGTAAATCTTCCGCTACTACAAGACTTAAGATAGTTCTGATTGAAGTCATCTTAACAACATGAGAAAATATTTCATCAAAATCAATACCTTTCTTCTGTGCAAACCCCTTCACCACAAGTCTAGCTTTGTACCTTTGTTTTCCTCCATCCTCTTCCTTCAGCCTGTAAACCCATTTATTCTGCAATGTAGTTTTACCTGCAGGCAACCTGACTAAGTCCCAAGTCTGGTTATGCATTAAGGAGTCCATCTCTTCTTCCATGGCTAGCTCCCACTTCTTCCTACTTTCAACTTGCATTGCTTCTTCATAACATTCAGGTTCACCAGAATCAGTCAGCAATAAATAATATAATGAAGGAGAGTATCGTTCAAGGGGTCTACTTATCCTGGTAGATCTTCTAACACCACTTTCAGGTGTTTGAGGTGCCTATTGCTGTTGTGGTGGTTGTTGCTGCTGTGGTTGTTGATTATTATTATTTTCAGGCACCTTTACTTTTTCAGTTATCTCATCAAGAACCGTGTATTCCTTGCTTTCTTTTTTCTGTTTCTTTTCCTGCAACTGATTCTTATACAAGACCTTTTCATTGAATATTACATCTCTGCTCCTAATGATTTTTTGATTTTCATAATCATATAAGCGATAACCAAAATCATTAGCACCATATCCAATAAAGGTACATTTCTTTGATTTTGCCTCAAGCTTTGTTATGTTTTCTTTATTAATATGGACAAAGGCCTCACAACCAAAAGGCTTTAAAAAATAGTAGTTTACCTTTTTACCTGTCCATGCTTCCTCTGGAATACCACCATCCAAGGAACTTGAAGGCCCTCTTTTTATTAGATAAACAACAGTATCTACAGCATCTGCCCAAAATTGTAAAGGCAATCCTGCATGCAATCTCATGCACCTTGCACGCTCCATGATTATTCTGTTCATCCTTTCTGACACACCATTTTCTTGTGGTGTTCTTGGAACTGTCTTCTCTCTACGAATTCCATGCTCTGAACAGTACCTATCAAACTCTTTGCTGCAATATTCACCTCCATTTTCTGATCTGAGACACTTCAACTTCTTTCCTGTCTCAATCTCAACCAAAGCTTTCCATTTCTTGAAAGTATCAAATACATCGGATTTATTTTGAATACAATAAATCCAAGTTTTTCTAGTTGCATCATCAATAAACGTAACATAATAGCGAGAGCCACCGAGAGATGATACCTGAGCAGGTCCCCATACATCTGTATGCACAAGCTCCAATTTTTCACTCTTATTTTCTTTCCCAACTCTGAGAAATCTGACTCTCTTTTGTTTTCCATAAATTCAATTCTCACAGAAATCCAAATCAACATTCTTCAAACCTGGCAACAAATTTCTTGAGTGAAGAATATTCATTCCCTTCTCACTCATGTGTCCGAGCCTATGATGCCATAATGCTGCATCTGCTCCTTTGGAAGTTAAAGCATTAACAGAGTTAGAAATACCATTGCATAAATACAATGTACCAACCTTTTCGCCTTTTGCTATTACCAGGGATCCTTTGGTGACCTTCCAAGTTTTATCTGTGAAAGTTGTCACACAACCTTCACTGCCTAACTGCCCTGTTGAAATCAGATTTTTCTTCAGATCTGGAACATGCCTTACCTCCTTTAGTAGCCATTGGTTTCCATTCTGTTGTTTTAAAAGAACTTTACCCATTCCAACAATTTTACAGGGTTTATCATCACCCAAACGAACTTGTCCAAAATCTCCTTGAACATAGTCATGAAAATATTTCTTATCAGGTGTGGCATGGAATGAAGCCCTTGAATATACAACCCAAGAAACAGTAACATTTTCGAAAGAAAGAATCAAAGCATCTTGTAACACATCACCTATCACATTTGCTTCATGATTTTTTTCTTGCTGTGTGTCTCCTTCTTTTCCCTTCCGAGATCTACAGTCTTTCTTTAGGTGTCCTTTCTTTCCGCAATTCCAGCACACTATCCCCGATCTAGACTTGGATCTACCTTTCCTTGATTTACTACGATATCTCGAGCTCTTTCCTCTTTCCATTCTTCTTCCCCTAGACTCTACACTCAAAGCATTACCCGATGTTTCACTGGAGCTTTTTCGTCGCATTTCCTCGCTAAGGATAGCACCCACAACATCATCAAACTTTAAAGTACTAGATCCAGAGACAGAGTTACTAATGGCCATAACTAAACCATTCCAGCTTTCTGGTAATGAGCACAGGAATAACAGAGCTCTAACTTCATCATCAAAGTTTACCCCTACAGAACTTAACTGACTGGTAACTGTATTAAATTCATTTAAATGGTATGCAACAGATCCACCTTCCGACATCTTCATATTAAATAGTCATTTCATAAGAAATACCTTGTTTTAGGCCGAGGGTTTTTCATATAGTTTCGCCAACATCTGCATCAAACCCTCTATTGTTGTTTCCTTCGAAATATTGAAGGCGACGGACACCACAAGGCACAACCGTACTGTTTCGAGTGCCTTTCTATCGAGAATGTTCCATTCTACATCTGTCATGGCTGCCGACTTCTTTTTTTTTTCTGCATAATGGTAGGTACAGATCTTTTTTATATAGATAATATTCCATCTGCATCTTCCACAGTGGGAAGTTTTGGCCGTTAAATTTCTCGACCCTAAACTTACCATCGTTCGCCATTGCTCCCACTCGAACCAGGAACCCTTCTTTCCTGCGAGTTTATCAGCCAAATATACCTTTGGCTCTGATACCAGTTGTTAGAAAATTATATATATTATGGAGCAATGCAACACATAAAATATGCGGAAAATAAAAGCACACAAAACACATAAAATTAGAGAGACACAGATATGCGTGGTTCACCCAGTTTGGGCTACGTCCACCCCGAACAGCCAGTCCTTCCTTTTTATTATCTAGCAAAAAATGAAGAGACAAAACCTACAGCAGATCCACTAT
Organism: Pinus albicaulis; assembly: GCA_034641835.2. Lineage (NCBI taxonomy): Eukaryota > Viridiplantae > Streptophyta > Pinopsida > Pinales > Pinaceae > Pinus > Pinus albicaulis. The sequence goes on from CM076579.1 coordinate 1,529,737,982, forward strand.
AATATCCTCTGTTCTCTCTCACAGTCTCCCTCTCTGTTTCTCGCTCCGAGAATACACATACAAAATACACAGCTGCAATACAATGCCCTCATAAAAACGAGGGGTTGCCTTCTAGGGAAAAAAACCCTAAACTAAACATAACTTCTACCGTCAAATCATTTGCCTAATGAACGGCCCAGATTGACTAGAAATTACTATACTTTTACAAGGCAATTTTACATCTGTTTTTAGCTTCAGGGGTGCTGCCCCCAAAACCCCCGCCAGGGGGGGGGGGGCTCTGAAAAGCGCTGCCGCCCCCCCTGGACCCCCCACAACAGCGATTAATTATGGGCGGCGTTGCCACCCCTTTTAAGGTACAGGGGTCCAATGCTATGATACAAAGTAAACAAGATAATTAGGCTCCACAACCAACATATGGGACCAGATGAGATTTTGCGCAAATGTGTTCCTAAAAATGAAAGATAGATGATTCTAACAGAAGCTCATGGAGGCACAACTAGTGGAAAATATGCAGGAAAAGCTACCGCACAGAAGATTTTGAGAGCAGAATTGTGGTGGCCTACACTACATGAGGGTGCAAAGGAGTATTGCAGAGCATGTTATGTGTGTCAAAGAATAGGGAAGCCTCCAAGAATGGATGAGATTCCCTTGGTACCATAAGTTACATTTCATGATTTTTATAAGTGGGCTATTGATTTTGTAGGACCAATCAACCCACCTAGAAAGACAATTGGTGTGAGGTACGTAATTACAGTGATTGATTACTTAACAAGATGGGATGAAGCACAACCAGTAAGGAACTACAACACAACAACTACAACCAAGTTTATTTTTGAGTATATACTGCCTAGATTTGGATGTCCGAAAATTTTGATGAGTGACCAAGGTTCACACTTCATGAATAAGACCATTGAAGGTTCACACTTCCTGATAAGGAATTCGAAGTCTATCATCAAAAGAGAACCCCTTATCACCCTTAGCCCAATGGAACAGTGGAAGAATTTAATAACATTTTGGAGAATGCACTTACTAAGGTATACAATATGAATAGAGATGATTGGGACCTTAGAATTCCAGTAGTGTTATGGGCTTATAGGACCACATGTAAGAATTTGACAAGTAAAACACCCTTCAGGTTGATTTATGGGAAAGAATTTGTGATTCATATGGAGTACATTGTGCCTAGGTTGATGATTGCAGCTTTTACACCCTGAGATAATAGAGGAAAGAATGTCGCAGCTGCTTGATTTGGAGGAATATATATTTATAGCATGATTTCATCAGTAGGTGCAGAAATCAAGGGAAAAGGCCTAGCATGACATATATATTAAGCAGACGAAGTTCCAGGTAGGAGACATCATCCTCCTTTATGACAGTAAGTTTGTGAAGTTTCCAGGAAAATTCAAGACACACTGGTTGGGCCCATACATTATCAAGAATATTACTGATGGAAGTGTAGTTCAGTTAGCAAAGTTGATTGGATAATTGGTTCAGGGAAGAGTAAATGGTAGTAAGTTGACTTGTACAGGGACAACCCTTCCCCTACATCTTCGCTCTGAAGCATAAAGGAGAAAATTCTTAGTGCCTCCTGCAGTTGAAAGTGGGCACTGGACTATAAACTACGCTATCGAAAGAGCTTTGACGTGGGAAGATACTTCCCTATAGCCTAGATTATGTCCAAATTGATAAGCGCCACGATGTAAGAAAGGTTGTTCACTACAATACGGGATGCTTCAAAGTTCGCCAGAAAAAATATGACCGTTAAAAGGGAAAGTTTCTGTTGAAATACACAGAAATTTGCATTTATGAAGATAGGTTGGAAAAATCAAAGGATAGATATGCAGTTGATGAACATAATTTGAACACAATTTGAGGTAATAATGGGGTTCAAAGTAATAAGATCATCTTCTGTGACCCAGGTTCGATCTTATTGTGCACCAACAAAACCCTTGATCACAAGCCCTTTCGGAAACGACCTGCAAGGGTGGATGCATAACCAGGTTTCTGTAGGTTTGAGGGACAAGGAGATGTGGCATTTTTCTACTATCTTCTACTTACAACTTATAAATCACTTCGCAACATTAAATTAATCATAGAAACATATCATATAAGTTCATAAACCATTAATGCGCTGACATATCATGAAATTGTAACACAACTACTTTGCAACAACAAATTTTAAGCAAATAGATACATAAAAAAACATAAGAACATAAATTGTTGCTTTATATAGTCAATCTTTGAATACAACTGATCTTCGACTTGTGCACTAAGCTGCAGGTTGTTGGCGCACTCAGCAACAGACTCAGGCCTTTGCTTACTCACCTACAGAGCCTCACCCTTACTACAAACCACATAGTACAAAGATACAGCACTAGCACACCATATCATCCATACATCATGTCTTCTCAAAGCTACATTGATTCTCTTTATATAAAATTCATTGAAGGGCTGCATCACTACAATACCATGGAATCCCTAAAACAATTTTATACACAATTCATTGAAGGGCCACATCACTATAATACCATGGTCCAAATACCATGGAATCCCTAAAACAATCAACTATAGCCCAAAACCCATTACAAAATTGTGTGCTTTTACCCAAATATGGGGCTTTGACACTCCCCAAAGCCCCTCACTATTGCGCAGTATATTAAAATATTCTGTTGCACGGTCCACTTCGCGCTTCATTGCATGTTCCACTATGTGCTCTGCTCCACAAAATGCAAAGTCTTTGCCAAAATTTAGGGCAAGTTTGGTTACACCCAACATTTTCAGCCTTGCAACTTCTTATTTATTCCTTCAAACTTCTCAATGTGTCTGCTAAGTCAGAATAATTCCCAACACCATGTTTCTCACCTGATCCATAGGGAGAGTCTCATGAACTATATTCTACCATCTTGCTAGTAGATGAGATATCCCTCCCTAAACTATACTGAGGTATGTTGATTATGTTATGAACATAACATAATCAACATACCTCAGTATAGTTTAGGGAGGGATATCTCATCTACAAGATTAACCATATTAGCATGATATATATATAATCATAATCATAACAATATATAAACATCATTTTAACCATTATATTGTTATTAATTCATGACCATACTGACCCTTAATTTATGCATAACAACATGTAAACACTAACATACATAACCGATGCATAATCGACATACACTCATGATGACCACATCCAAAAACAACACCATCATCTTTCACATGGTGACACAACTACAACCATGACCACCAGCATGCATACAAAACAATCACATATATCACAAGAAAAAGGAACACATATCTAACCGACATGTACGCATGACCAACACACCGCCCATCCAGTCCAAGGGGTGAACCATGCTCCGATACCACTCTGTAACACCATCCTCCCACATTTACTCAAGTTAAACGTTCCACTAGGCTAAACATGTGACGAGAGGCTACTATGATGTGATTCAAATCCCCATGTTCATTTAAGGAATTGGAGCTAACATAACAAAACCAAACTGACCTTCCACACATGCTACATAACCTTCAGGATCCAAACAACCCTTCCAGGTGATCAACCCCTGAGGTAACTTGACATTTTACTAACATGGATCCTAAGATGCTCACATGAAAACCCATGCATGCAACTGAGGCCTTCCATTCACTCCCACAATAAGCCATTCCAGTGACTATGTACTTTTCCAGGTAGTTCTATGCCGGTGACCCATGATTCTAAGCCATTTTTTTTGGGCTAGATCTCAGGCCACTGCCCAGAACTTAATGAAACTTCCAAAAATGAACAGTAACATTGAAACAAGGCTATTAATGCAAACATTGATATAAGTACTTAGGTTGACCCCTACTAGCCATGACAGGAATTTCACAAACATGTAATCTACAAGTCATAAAAACAAAATTGAGCATAGGGATCTCATTCTTATCTGATATTTGTAAAGAGGCATTGTTTCAATATCACAATAGTTGCATTATAATATATTAGGTTATATATCCATTGTACATTAATTTACTAATAAAAACATGATGAGATCCATACATCAAGTATGTCATAAAACATACTCATAATTAGCATATCACCAACAGAAATAAAAAGGATATAACAACCATAAAATCCACACATAAGACAGTACATTTACACATGAAATACCAAGGAGAATAAATTCTTATTAATGAATGCAAAAGCCAACCAGGTTTGGGACTTCCACGAACCACCCAACCATAGATTGTTAGAACCAAATATGTCTTTAAGCCAGTCAACCTCGTGTCATATTCCAAGCATGAATGTGGGACTCACAAAAAAACCCACCAGGGCTTCCTGAGGCCAAACAACCTCAACCCTCATCAATAGAACCAGGATTTGCCGCAATCCCCACCATATCACTGGGCCCAAGACAATCATGGATTCCTTTGGATATATCCACCTAAAATGTGAGGAATTTTTTTGTCTCAACCTCTCGGCTTCACCATGTATCCCATCATTACTGATCAAGGGATTCCTAAGCCTACGAGGTCTCCACCCTCTGGGATTTACTGTGTATCCTATCATTACCGATCAAGGGATTCCTAGGCCCAATCAAGGGTAATCACCACTGATATTTATTGTGTATCCCACCATTCACCAATTGAGGATTCCTAGGCCAAATCAAGGGTACTCACCGCTGAGATTTACCATGCATCCCGTCATTCACCAGTCGAGGATTCCTAAGCTCAATTGAGGTATTCACTTCCAAGATATACCGTGTATCCCATCCCAGGATTCCTATGCCTTGTGAATAAACATGAGATCACCCCACTCAACTTCGAGTCCATCCAAAAATCCATCTCAACCAAATAAAATAGAACCCACCACACCATGATTATCCAAAAATGGAATGTTAAGGCTGAAAAACACTGTCACATATGGAAAAACCCATGCCAACGAAAAAAAGACAACCAAATACACACATGCATGTACCATGCATACAAAATATAGTAAGTAAATCACACATGCAAATCGATACCTGCGAGTAATCCCGATGTAGCAGCTTGATCTTGTTATTCCATACTTGATATTTTCTTCCCTTTGCCTTCTTTGTCTTTCCTTTTCCTTTCTTGATCCAATGCTATAGTGCTCCAAGAAAACTTTGTGTGTCCAAGAGTGTGAGAGAGACAGAAGAGAGAGAGAGCTCAAGAACTGAATTCATAAAAAGTACAAACTGATCCTCAAAAGAATTTTTAATAATGAGGCATCTACTATCTTCAATTTTCCTCTTCACATGCAACATGTGACCTTTCACCTTCTTTTTCTCTTAATTTCCATTATTTTCATAAATAAATTTCCAATTAATGTCACTTTTCCTTTCCAAATCCTTTTTCATTTCCTTTGTCAATTTCATTATCCATAATAAACCAAATGAAAACCCACACTAGGATGTTTTCCCCAACACCCGAAATACGTGTCCCATGACCTTGGTTATTATTTTTCCTTTATTAACTTTATTTACATGGAATTTTGACGAGGGTTGTTACATTTTTCCAAAACAATAATGTACAACTAGCCTAAAATGTGATTAATCATAATGGTCCTATAAATGGAGGGAATCCCACTTTCAAATATAGACACAATGAGGCTCTATGTCCAAGGATAAGGAACCATTGCTTCACTAAAAAATTAAATAGCTTATATATTTGAGGGTTGAGGATGGGCCCTCATATTAAAAAAATCAGCTTGGTAGCCTTAAATGTCCTTAGCTTTCCCAATTGTGAGTCTCTTAACCCCAAACTTAATGTCTTCTATAGAAAAGATTTCATCTTCTATAGGAGCATTCAAAGTGGTGCCCATGGCATTAGGAGATTTATAAATATTTTTAATGTAGGTATTCTAGTTCTTGAAGGGAACCAAAATATTGTATTTACTTTTACAAATTAGAAATTTCCTCCAAAACTTCTTAAGATATGATTCAGATAGGTGCAACAACTACTTTTGTTTTCTATTTATATACTACGTTTTCTTCCTTTTAATAAGAAATTTGTACATATTTGTCTTATCAAGATTTAAAATATTCATTATGAGCATCTGTAATTGCTTTTCTAGCAATTTTACAATCATTATCATACCAAGGGTTGATAGTTCCATTATTCTTTTTATTAGACACCTCGATTTCGCACTTGTTAAGGGAAGTGAAAACAATTGTAGTAACATTATGATAGAGACTTTAGATATTATCATTATAAGTTAAGAGGTGTAAATACCTATTTAAATCCCTTATAAGTTGATCAATTTTACATGTTTCAAATTAACAATTAATTTATTAATTTAATAATAAAAATAATGAAAAGATAATAATAATAAAGTCTTATTATCCTAATTTTTACCATTTTTTAATTTAAAAGTACTATATTGTGTGATATTACTATTTTTTTTCCATTAAAAATAAATAAAAATACATTTTTAAATTCATAACATTATAAAGAATAAATATAATTTTTATTATTTATATAAATATAAAATTAAATTTATTACCAATCCTTCCATCATTTACAAAATTAATTTTATTTAATAATTTATATGAAATCTTCTAAATTTTCAATAAAGCTCCATAATATATACAATAAAACTCCTTAATAGTTCAATTACTTGTATTTAAGAATAATTAATTCACCTTAAATACGTGACCCAAATTCCCATATGTAATTGCTCTTCTAAACCAGAATCCTTGATGTCAATTTATTATTCCGAAAAGGATTTTCATGGTCTGGCCAATCACTACATAAAAAAATAATTTTTGTGAGTCAATGAATAAATTGATTATATTGAATATAAAATTAATAATTAAATAATAATAATGTTAGCTTTATTTTACTTTTATTTATTTTTATAATAAATAAAGTATTTATTTTGCGAGTTGTTTAGAGAGGTTTTTGGAAGCTTTTTTGGTGGATTTTTTCTATCTAATTTCTCTAAAATCCAACAGAAATTTATTAAAATCACAAGCGTGATGGGTAAGCAGTGCACAATAGAAGTGTTGTAGGGGTTTTTAGAGGTGTTAAATCCATATATGCAGTGAAAAATCAGTTTAAATAACACAAATCAAGATTTCAAAGACAACTTCATTTAAAATACACTTTTGAATACATAAATAAATTATATACTCTAAAAACACGTAAGGTACTTTCATATATATTATTTACTATAATTATTATTGAAGTCTTTCTTTTATATATATATGTGCGTGTGTGTGTGTTAGTTTAATGGACCATGCACATATCTTGAATAATAAATTTATTACTATGTAAATTTTGATGATGAAATTTAACTATCCTACATTAATATTAGTTATTTTTTATTAATCTTAACTTTTTTTATGGGTAAGTTTGGCAGGACTACATTTTTTTCATGTCCAATATATCACTCCGATAGGGGCACGGAATTGAACTAGTGATTTCACATCAAGGAGTGTCTTAACACACCACCCAATCTTTGTCTATCCAAAACCCCTTGGACAAATCTTAAATTATTTTAAAAATATTATTAAATAATGAATTTTTTAATTTCTATTAAATTAAATTAAATATCATATATAAATATCATATTGTGTTAAAGTAGCTTTTGAGAAAAGTGTTTTTGCCCATGATTTGGTTATAGCCCATGGTTTTGTATTTTATATTTATTTAATTTATTAGATTTTTTTTAATAATTTAAGATCAAGTAAAATGAAGATGAATATCAACTCTTAAGAATCTTATTATATTGTAAGTTTATTATAAGTATTAAGTTTTTATGTGTATTTTTTTTTTTTTTTTGTAAATTTAGTAGGGCCTCTCTATTTTCTATTTATATTTGCAAAGCAGGTTACAAAATTATAAATTCAGTTGGTGGCCTCAACCTGCTCATAGGAAACCAGGTCTGTTGGCCATCTGAGTGCATGAAAAGAAAACCAAAATTGAAATAATTTCATCCGTCTATAACCGTCATGAGCTATCTGTTCTAGTGCATACTTATCTACATGCTGATAATAGAAAATAAGTTCATTCAAAACTGGAAATTTCATAAAACAACATTATAAAAGGAACCACTAGCCATCTAAAGAAGAGACTAGAGTTGTGTCTTTCACTGTAGACCCTGGCATATCCACTTGTTGGAGCTGCTGGAGCTTCTTTTCCATACGACCTACGCAATCATCAAGTCTACTAATGCGGTCAGTTGCCTGATATTGGGTGATCTTAATATGATGCAGTTGGTTTTGCATATCCTGTAGCATGTCCAGGAGGCGGAGTTCTATCTTTGGTGAGTCTTTTTGAGCCTGGCTGGGGGGAAAAATCTGCATAGCCTTTGCAAGAAGGCACTTAAGTATCCAGTATGTATGGGTAGTCTGCTGGAATAACGTGAGGCGGCCTCTGGTATTGCCAGGGTCGGTTATGAAATCCAAGATTTCAGCTCCAGCATCATTGTCTTCAGGATCTGTTTGAATGTCCCTTTCCCAGCCACGAATTTCCTGTCGAATCATAGATGAGTTTCCCATGACATAATTTGCAGCGAGGTTCTCTAGAATCTCTAAATTTGATTTTCGACCGCGCTTCTTCGGGGTTGGCTCAAACTGAACCTGTTGTTTCCCTTTTGCAGGTTGAGAAGTGGACCGACACTTCCCCATAGCGAACAAAAGCCTAAATATCAACACAGACATGCAGAAAAACACGGTAAGGGAGTAAACAACATTAGGGGACCACCCAGTTTTCACCCCGTAAGCCTCGATGGTGCTTCTACACAACCAGCAGAGAACTACTAATCACTAGAACCAAGAATTACAGCAATGCATGAGGGTGGTTTGACTACCCAAGGCACAAAAGATCGAGGGCCCTGTTTCCCAACTCCACAACCAAAACCTCTGAGCGAAGGTAACCTGGAGGGAATGTAGCAAGACGAACCACACACGGGTAATTATGGTAAGGCTCTCAGAATGAGCATTAACAAGAGTGACAACAGGGCCCATAAAAAGAGCAGGAATCTTTTGGGACTGCACCCTAATAAAACCCCAACCCAGAGGATACAGGAAAGAATGAGAGCATAAACGCCGCAAATTGTCCCATTGGGCTTGAGAATTGCATCCACTACATTGACCAACCCAATATCTACCACAGTATGTAACCATGCCTACTTCCTGACGCCAAAAGCGCCTTACCCTGCCCACAAAATGCCACCGCGACACCTGTAAGGTGCCAGACGGAATTGACTTGACTCTGGTCCCAGAGCTAAAAGGATTGACAACAAAAGGATTAAGTTTGGCTAACGAGTTGCAGGGGTCACGGAAGCAAGGTTTAACCAGCTTCAAATTAGGAGGAACATAACTAAAAACCATTGAAAAAACAAAACCGCCATTTTCTACACCAAGCGACCCGAAACCATAGTGACGGCAACCATGAGAGCAAGAAGAAAGCTGTATACATACCCCCACCAGGTCGAGTAGCTGACTAAGTGAACAAAGGCCGACTTCCTCCACTGCTGCCTCCAAACTCTTGCATGCGAGGAGTGATGCGTGCACGAATGAAGGGAGGGAGGTAACCGACTTACCGTATCAAAAACATTCCGTCGGCAGTTTGACAGCACAGGCTATCCATCCCACAAACTTATTAAAGAGTGGGCTTTCACATATTGCCGTGAGGTGGAATACCAATGCGCCATTATGAACCGTGATTTTTTGGAGGACGAACAATCCGCCAACTTTCAACACTTATTAATTGCTACCAGACAGGTGTACACCCCGATCGGGGGGTTGGAGATCTTTACTCACAATAATTTGGAGAGAATGGAGTTCCATCTCCTAGATTGCATCTGTGGGGCGAGCATCTATGGAATGCTCAAGTTGTTTACAACCCCAATTAGCCAAATAATCTGCCGTTGCATTACCTTTTCACCGAATATGGTTTGGGATCAAGTATTGGATCTGTTTCAACAACTGGCTGACTTCTTCAATGAGGGCAGCTGTTCGCCAACTGTGTGAGATTTTCTCCCAAGGTGTGCCTTGCTGTAACTTGCGGAGAACTCCTGTGACCATTGTTGAATCTCCTTCAATTATGATTCTCTGATAATTTTCTCTGATTGCAATAAGAATACCTTGTTTGACCGCTATCAATTTAGCGTCATTATTTGTGGCATAGCCCAGGTCCAAGGCATAAAACTGGCATATTTCTCCTTGAGAGTTGCGAAAAATCCCTCTTGACCCCGCTTGCCCCGGATTACCTTTAGAGGCCCCGTCATAATTCAGTTTGATAAGGCAGGTTGGGGGGATGTCCAGTTTTCCTCAATAGTTTGGCTAGGTGGTTTGTACTTCCAAAAAATTTTATACAACATCTGCGGTTTAAGATTTAAAGACTCTAATATATGGGATTCAAAACCCACTGTCTACCAATCCTCCTTTGCCCAAATTTCAACTAGGATAGTTTCACGGATATTATCTATGGATCACTGCCAAATGTGCTGCAATGGTTGTTCAGCGTCTTGGAAAATCCTGCGGTTCCTTTCCTTCCAAATATGCCAAAGGAGAAATCCGAGTGAGAGTGTCCATGCTCTATTAATCACTTGATAGTTAAACCTCCCCTGTCGCCAACTGCGGATGGTTTCTGTGATGCTTTCATTCTTTTTATCTGTTTGCCTAAACAGTTGTTCCAGGCTCCTCCACAGCTGCTGCACCATTGGGCAAGAGTTAAAAAGATGTTCTGTCGTTTCAATCTCGGCTTGACACAAGGAGCATCGAGAGGGTCCTAAGTTTTTATGTGGATTAAAATATAGTTACAAAATTATTATTTTACACCATCACATCTCCCCGTACTTTTTTCTTTCTTTTACATTTAAGTTAAAAACTATTATAAAATTAAATTAAAATAAAATATTTAAAATATGTTGCATACAGACTTTCTTACAAGTTACATTACACCTAAAGTCTACACATCTCTTCCATAGTCGTAAAGCACCACCTCTAATGCAATTATGTGTCAATTAATATTTTTTAATAACTTAAAAAAATAACAAGTCTTACTAATTAATCATTCTATTATGTTATATTAGATTTTTCCACTTTATATATATATGTATGTATATGTATACAATTTTACACCAATTATATTTATAATTGAAATAACAATAATAATTATGTAAATTATTAAATTATAATCAATTTAAATATTAATTCTCTAAATTTTAGATTTAAAAATAAATAAATAAATAATGCATATCTAATGATTTCAATAAAAATATTTTATATTAAATATTTAAAAATATATTTTTATGTTTATTATAAGCTTATAGGGGTAGCTTAATTGGATATCACCATGTTATGAAGTATTATATAAACTATGAGATTCAAGTTTAAATCCTTGGTTGATTAAGCTAGCAAGAAAATCATTTAATATTAACTAATAAAATAAAATTAATTATAAAAATTATAAAAATGTAATGAATGCTTTGAACGTTAAATAATTTGTTTTAAATAACATTAACATAATTTATATAAATGATTTAAAAATAAAATATAAAAATTCAATTTGATATTTTGTTTTTTTTGTTAAGTTGGATATTTATTGATTATATAAAAGAGAGTATACATCAATCCTTTTCCTGTTGTGGTTTTCCACTAGGGAAACTAGACTAATGACAAAAAAATACAACTTTTTAAAAAAAAATTACATAATACTAAAAAATATTGCTAACATACCAAATGTTTAGCCAAACAATAATATTAACAAGGAAGTTTGTATCGCTAATAGTAACAAAACTACCACTGCATTGGTCATAGCCTAAGATAACCAAAGGCATCCATAACTAGTAAAAAGCACTGCTATAAAGGAAAGCGTAAGCCATAAAACATTCTAGGTTGAAGTTAACATGTCAATTGGTGTAGTGGGGGTGCCTTGAGAAGTTGGTTCCTTGTCCTTAGAGAGAAATACCTTAATACTATCCAATTGCATTGCCATATCCTTGTGCTTGAGAGACATTTGGCGATTCGCTGCAAGCAGTATGTTGAGTTGTAAAGCAATTTAACTTGTATTGTCATATTTCTCCTCTTAATATTTGTGAATAAGTGTTTTAATATGCCAACAGAGCTCAATAATGCATAGACACATTTTTTCAGCCACGTGTATGACCCTAGAATAGGGATCAATTTTTCCTTTAGCCCCTGATGATGGGTGTTGAGACCACCCTAAACGCTGGACATGAGTAAACTTACACACACCATATATCTAGAAAATTACATCAAACAAGTATATCCTCATAAGCGTAAGCATTTCACTCTTCCAAAGCTTCCAAAATGACTCCACCCACAATAGAATGAATGTGCTCCAGAGTTGAATCCATGTATCTCTTAGTCATTGATTATGCTCAAGAGTGATCTCGATAAATTCTCTCATCTCTACCAGTCGAGCCATGTCGACATCCCATTCTTTAACGCAACATTGTGGGAGGTATAGTAGAATACGATGATAACATTGTTGGTTGTGTGGGTGCACCAAAGGAATTTGATGTTCACCCAAGTATTCTACTAAAAGGAAAGATAACCAATAACAATTATAATGGAGTCGGGGTGTTAGGGCCCTATATTACTAGTGTAGTCCCTTATTTTTGTTAGTATAGCCCTCTTATTGTTATTGTTGTACCCTTGTAGTTCCCATATTGTTATTATTGTGCCCCATAATATCCCAGTATTGTTATTTTTGTGCCCTTACATTATTATTGTTAGGTCAGCTAGGATTATATTGTGATCCCATGGACTCTTATATATAGAAAGGAGGTTTTTCCATTTGAATCATGTAAGAATTGTTCATTTATGTAATGTAAAGGAGGTTGCCCGCTCAAAGTGGCCGATTTCTAAGTCGTTGATCTCTCTATTCTTCTATTTTGTGAGTTGGCTTTATAAAATTTGGAATCAGAGCTTTGGATTCTAGGGTTTCGCTTCTTCAAACAAGCAATTGTGGAATTTTCGCTATAAATTTTTTTCTATGAAGGTTCAGAAGCTAAAAATAAATCAATTTACACCAAAATCCGGAGGAATTTCGTGTAAAAATTTTAAATCTTGGTTGACAATTTTTTCGAAGATATGATCTGTTGAAGTTAGGGATTTTACAAGCTCCTGAATATCATCTCAAAGAGGTGACCTTGGGAAAATCATCATAACTCTCTCTCAAAGCATCGGATTGGAATTATGTAAAAAGTGGCCGAAAGTACACAGATGGTAGTTTCCTTTGTATCGATTTAAGAGCCAAAGGAGGAAAAAGTGACACGTCGCACGTCGTACAAGTTCGCTCTATTGAACTAGTCCATAATTAGGTCATTATGGGAGATTGGGCATAAATTTGTCTTGAAGAGTCCAAATCATGTCAGACCTATGGCATTGTAAAGAAAATTCAGAGGGCTACTAAAGGAATGAAAATAAAATCTTGGGGATCCGAAATTATAAATATACATCAGTTTCAATATTGAGCTCCTCAAAAGTGTTGAAATTCAACAAGAAAATGAACCACATACTAGTGTGGTATTCCAGTCACACATGAGTGAGGAATTGATCCAGGTAGCTCCAAACACCCCCAGGGACCAAGAGGGCTCAGAAATGGTCAAAATTCAAAGTGGTCGGATTGCTCTCGAACCAGGTTCAGATTGAAGTATTTGTCGCCCTTATTCCAACTGTGCAAACAAATCTACAAACCAAGCCCGTATGGAGAAGTTAGAGCGAGACAAAGTTTTGGTCAAATTTGGGCAGTGGGCCAGGTTTAAGTGTCCCACAAATTCATCATCAACCAGCAGGTAACTTAGCTCTCAAAAACAAGTGAAATTGTGGCCTCGTGAAATTTCCCAATAGCCCATATTTTGGAAAAATTAAAAAATGTCCAATTAATTTTAAAAATATAAAAAAATATAAAAAAAAACGGGTGAGATGGTAGGCCACCAACCCCAAACCCCACCACCCCATAACTTCAGAACATATTATATATATGGTTCTGGGCGAGTTGTCAACCCCGCCGCCCGGAACCTCCACCTTAAAATTAACCATCGGGCTATTAAATAATGTAATGTGTCAATTCAAGTGGGGTCAGTGGGGTTGGAACCCCCGACCTCCACTTTAATTTATCTGCCTTAACCAACATGCCAAACGAAGTCCTTGTAAAATTTGTCTGTATTTTTATATTTAAAACTGTCATTTCAATTGAATCGGGGAGGCGCCATGCTAACGGAGGAAGTAAAGGCTGACCAACGGAGATGGACTAGTGGAACAACAAGGGGAATCATGTGTGGGCACACTTTTCGAGGTAGAGAATCTTTTGTAGAGAATATTCCTTGATGCCTGAAAGATTCCATGGGGAGGTAAATTTTCATTTTGTTAGAATGATATGAAGTAAATAGTCATTTTAACTAGAATTTCACAGAGAATTCAATGGTAAAGTCAGAATGGACATCTGAGCATTAGATTTGCAAATTCCCGGCAAAGCATAATGTTAGGGAATCTTGAGGGCATAAAAAAAATTCCTTGAGGCTCAAAACTTGCCGGAGTCCATTTTTTACAAACTTTATGTTTATTTTACACCTCTCGGCAATAGGAATATGATGGCCATGTTTGTTTCAACAGTAGGGATTCCTATTTTTCAGCCATTTTCCATATTGGATTTATGGTGTCAGATTTTCAAGCGTGGACAATCAATTCTATGCCCCTCGACGCCACGAATGCCGCGGTGCGGCGGATTCGACAAGCGAGCATATGCTTCTTCAGCCAACTCTAGGGGTTGAGGTATATGCAGTTTGATCATGTGCCTCTTTTTACTTTGATATGTATTATTATTTCTAGATCCTTTCTTGATGCATGTTGTGGGATCTTGTTTTTCTTTATGTGAGATTATGTCATGCTGATAAGAGGTCCATTGTGAGTGAGAGTTCTGGTAGCGGAACGTCTCATGGAGAGACAAGCCACTCATGTTGAGGGCACATATCCTTGTATGAAAAAGAACCTCATCCATGTACATTTCACCATTTCCAGCAATATATGGAGTGGCCCACCCCATTTTGACACTGGGCCCGGAGACATAGCCCACACTGGGTGAAATCCGTTATCAACGTCTTGTGTTCTTATGTTTTTTATGATTTTGCTTCCTCTTGCTTAAGCATGCATATGTGTTATTTTATGCCCTTTTAAAATGAAATTCTAACAACATCACAGAAGTAAAATATCATGGGTAAATCCAGTAGCTGACGGACCCAGATCAAGTGTTGTCAGAGTAGCCTTCTTGTTGATGTGAATTATGAGTGTGAAAAACGATTGAACATGCATCAATGGAGGATGACAAAGAAATTTACGAGGCCATGCTCAGGATGTCCAAAATGGTGAACATGGTGTATGAAGCTCATGAAATACAAGAGAAAGAAGAAGCATAAATTGATGCTTCATCCACATCTTCCAGTGAATATTCATCTTCCTCACCATATTCTCATCATTCAAATGAGGAGATCAACCATAGCCTTCAAGAATATAATGTTGAATTGAAGGTGCTTCTACAAGAGGAGAAAGACGATAAGAGGAAAGTGCAAGTTCAGTTACAAGCCGCAGAGGCAGCTTTGGAAGAACTGAAGCGCAACGACCAGAGCCTTCAAGCAAAGGATGTTGAATTAAGGAGGCTTCTACAAGAAGAGAAAGAGGATAAGCATAGACTGTAGCTTCAGTTATGAGCCACAGAAGATGCCTTGGAGGAGTTGAAGTGCAAAAAAGGCTTGAAAAAACCATCATCACTTGTTTCTGAATCAACATCAGAGGTAAACAATGTTGATGTTTATTCAGTTTCATCTTCACATGATATCATTTCTGTGGGAAATATGGAAATACCCATTACAAGAACTGACATGAGACTCCTCACCAAGATGGGATACAAAGGAGGAGGACTTGGCGTTAATGGCCAAGGCATGATTCAACCATTGGAGGTTTTGCATAAACCTCGATTCACAGGTTTGGGATACACCGAAGGAAAGTTCTCGAAGGTGTCAGAAGCTTCCAATACATTGTTGAAACCATTGGGGAAATAGAATGATGGGAAAACTTCACCATCATCCTATGACAATGCACATTGCAGAGAAAGAGCTGAGGCAAGTTATTGTCACCATGATTGCACCAGAGACCAACAAGAAAGGTATAACAAGTATTGATTTTCTAATGTTCATTTTAATTACAAACATGTCGCTAATAATGAACATAGATCATGGCATCGAAAAACATGTAGTTTTTTTGGATTACATAACCATGTATTTGCTAAGTGTTGGAAAAGAATGCCAGCACAAAAGAGGATGAGGTGTGAAAGGCCTTCTCTGCCGCAAGAAAAGAAGAAGGTAAAGTAGGATTGGAGGAATAATACTCATTGCAGTCATTATGACAGAAGTGGCCATCAAAGAGCCACATGTTGGAGGTTCCATCCAGAGTAGTGCCTTAAAGACAAAGCATCAGTGCAGGAACCGGTTGAAAAAGATGTTCGACAAGCAAATGCACCACAGAGAGATGACCCATTCACTTTGATAAGTGAGAGACGAATTTTATAGGTTTGGTAGTGTGTTTGGCCTTACTTTGTAAATCATGTGTTGCAATTTAAAATGTAAAAGTGATGATGTGTTTTCCATCACCTATGAAGAAACAATGATATTTTGGCCTTGTAAAGATAGTTGGGGTCTTGATTCCATTTTAATGTAAACTTGACCACCAAGTATGTGTTATAACTCATGGAAAGCGTGGGAAATTCTTGGGTCATAATTTGGTCACTTAGTTAAGCATGTAATTTGCAACATATTGTAATATAAAGTTTGCAGAGGATGCAGGTATCAGCTCATCACTTATGGCTCCGAAGGACAAAGGTGAAGGAGAATGAAGGGTGACCTTTCAGGACACTTGTGGTGTAGACAAGGTACAAAGAAACTATAGATTATGTTCATGATTTTGGTGGACCAAAAGCTCCTCAATGGGGAGGATTGATCCAGGTGGCTCTAGGCACCCTTAGCAGATGAAGAGGGCTCAGAAATGGTCAAAATTCAAAGTGGTCGGATTGCTCTCGAACCAGGTTAAGATTGAAGTACTGGTCGCCCTGATTCCAATAGTGCAAACTGATCTCCAAACGGAGCCCATATGGAGAAGTTAGATCGATTCAAATTTTTGGTCAAAGTTGGGTAGTGGGCCAGGTTTAAGTGTCCCACAAATTCATCGTCAACCGGCAAGGAACTTAGCTCCCGAAAACAAGCGAAATTGTGGCCTCGTTAAATTTCCCAATAACCCTTATTTTGGAAAATTTTAAAATTTACAATTAATTTTAAAAATATAAAATATATAAAAAATGAGTGAGGTGGTGGGACACCAACCCCGCCACCCCATAACTTCAAAATCTATTATATATATGGTTGGGCGTGGGTTGTCAACCTTGCCACCCAGAACCTCCATCGTAAAGAGCCACAATTAGGCGGTGGGCGGGCCACCTCTGGTGGACCCGGCACACGCCCTACCATATGTTGCCATCTTTAACCACCGAAGGCAGCATGGGAAACGGGATCGGCGGGGGTCGAACCTGCTCGGCCCATGTGGCTAGCCCCCGAGCGGGTGGTCCCCCAAATGATAACCAAAACACGCCCCATCATAAACTTAACCGTCGGCCTATTAAAAAATGTAACACATCAATTCGGGTGGGGTCAATGGGGTTGGAACCCCCAACCTCCGCCTTAATTTCTCTATTTTAACCAACATGCCAAACAAATTCCTTATAAAATACGTCCGCATTTTTATAATTAAACCCGTCATTTCAATTGCAACGGGGAGGTGCCAAGCTAACGGAGGAAGCAATGGAAGACCAGCGGAGATGGACCAACGAAATAGCAGGGGGAATCATGTGCGGGAACACTTTTCGAGGTAGAGAATATTTTGCAGAGAATATTCCTTGATGCCTGAAATATTCCATGGGGAGGTAAATTTTCATTTTGTCATAATGATATGAAGTTTATAGTCATTTTAACTAGAATTTCGCAGGGAGCACAATGGTAAAGTCAAAATAGCCATATCAACAACAGATTTGCAGATTCCTGGCAGAGAAGAATCTTAGGGAATCTTGAGGGCATTAAAAAGATTCCTTGAGGTCCAAAACTTTCCAGAGTCCATTTTAGACAAACTTTGTGTTGATTTTACATCTCTCAGAGACAAGAATCCAATGGCGATGTTTGTTTCAGTAGTAGATCTTCCTACTTTTTGGCCATTTTCCATATTGGAGTGACAGTGTCAGATTTTCAAGCGTGGACAGACGATTCTATGCCCCTCGACGCCACGAATTCGATGGTGCATCTAGATTCAGCAGTTGAGAATCTGCTTCTTCAGCCAACTCTAGGAATTCAGGTATATGTAGTTTGATAATGTGCCTGTTTTTGTTGTGAGATGTATTATGATTTCTAGATCCTTGCTTGATGCATGTTGCGGGATCTTGTTTTGCTTCATGTGAGATTATGTCATGCTGATAGGAGGTCCATTGTGAGTGAGAGTTCTTGTAGCAGAACTTCTCGTGGAGAGACAATCCACTCATGTTTAGGGCACATATCCCTGTATGACAGAGAACATCGTCCATGTACATAGCACCATTTCCAGCACTATATGAAGCAGCCTGCCCCATTTTGACATCAGGCCCGAAGACGTAGCCCACACTGGGTGAAATTTGTTATCAACGTCTCGTGTTCTTATATTGTTGATGGTTGTCTTGTTTCCTCTTGCTTAAGCATGCATATGTGTTCTTTTATGCTCTTTTAAAATGCAATTCTAACAACTTCACAGAAGTAAAATATCATGGGTAAAGCTAGTAGCTGACGAACTGTTATACAACAATACAGTGACCCTTGTGTACTTTCCAAGCATCAAATACATACCCCTTAACCACACTTTGTCTGCTAATTCATCTCCCTTTACAACTTTTCTGGAAGATCCCTATAAAAACCTAGTTTTCAAGGTCGACGTTTTGTCTCAGTGTCTGACCCGCGCCAATAGTAGATATTTACAATGATACCCACATCGATCGGTGCTCTGTATTAATGTCTAAACCACGGCAATCCTCTTTTGGAAATTTTACAAAATAGAAATGAAGTTTCCACGACTAGAAGCTTCGCGAAGAGAAGAGATGGAAGTTTGTTTTGAGAATATGGCCGAGGAATTCCCCTTTGGGCTTCTTGTTTCCATAAAGTAGGAACTACTCCAAAAGATAATATTCTTTCCCATTATTTGAGGGCCCATATCCTCATCCTCCATTGTTATATAAGGAGACCTTTTTCACCTTTGCTACCCTGGTTAGAGTTAGCTAGTTAGAAGCAGCAATCATAGAGAGGAGAAGCAATTATAGCTTCGGGAGAATAGAGAAGAGTGTGATTGTTTTTGTGTGTTAAGAACATAGTGAGATCTTGGACCTTTATGTATGAGGGTGTTGCAAACATGCTTAGATATGGACCTGCCAAAGGAGAGCCTCAACATCAAGGCTTGGTTGTAAAATCCCCTTGTCTTTATCATAATAAAATGCAACTGATGTTTATCTTACACTCTTGTTTACATTTATAAAGAGATTTATAGCATTCCTTGATCAATTAAATAGGTTGTAATTGTTTTATGTTTGTTTTAGTTTTACGCTTGTCGTGGTATCTTGACTGTCTATACAGGTAATTAGACGTTGGTAGCAGTGTGTATCAACATTGAGGAGAACGACGGATCAAGAAACTTCGACGAAAGACGACAACATAGCATCAGAACAAGGTAGGTTATCTTCCTTGCTCTAAATTTCATTTACAATCTAGGAAGGTAGATGCTAGTATGTTCCTGTAGTTGCTAGACCCACCCTAGGGCTAGAGGGATCGCCTCTGTCCGTAGAGGGGATTTTCCTGCACAACAAATTGGCGACTCCAACAGGGAGTTTCCTTTGAGTTTTTCACTCTTTGAGGTCTTAGTCATTCGACGAGTTTAGTCCAAAAACCATTTCCCAGTTTGTTCCTATGTTTTTCATCAATTAAAATATTTTAGTTTTTTCTTGAAGTGGTGAGTCTGGTCCTGGTTAGGGGAAATTCTTTTTTTTTTTCTTTTTCAGAAATTGGGACTTTTATTTGTCTGACAGTCGTGCCGATCAGGCCAACTGGTGTTAGTTTTCAGTTATACAGTCGCACCAATTGGGCTTTTAGCACTAGTTTCAGCCCCAAAAGTCACACCCATTCCTGTGTGTGCGAAAAATTAAGGTTTTTTCCCTAAGTCTTTCACCAGTGTGTCTCGCCCTTCCAATCCTTTTCTCTGTATGATTTAAATTTTCTCCCCTTCACTCAAGTTGGTTTGATTGGCTCATTGGCTCAGTTTTTGGTTTTTTTTTTGTCCTTTGTATTGGGACGTGCATCCTAACATCCTAGGTTTCTCTAGGATTGTGCATCAATTTCCTGGTTGCATGCTTTGCAGGACATCGCCCTGCTAATTGAGTCAATATTCTTGCTTGGTGAGCCATATCTAGTTGATTTCCTTTTGATTTTTGGTTGATTGAGTGATCAAGTCTCAAGTGTCTATCCGAGTTCATTTGGTCCTCTTGTTCACTTGTGAGCATAGATTACATTGCTCATTATTTAGCCAAAAAGTCTTCTTTGTATGATTGCTTGATGTAAAAGGGAATGAATGCCTTGTTTTGAGTTCACACTTTGGAGGTCCTCTTTGTGCTTGAACTCATATGTCTTGTAGCCTTGTGAGGAATTTCATTACAAAGTGTTCAAAACAAGATGTATTATTAATGTTGGTGATTTGAAAGGACTATATTAGTTTGATGTGCTAAGTGTATTTTCAGTTATAAAACATGTACAATTTGTCTCCATATGTTTGCTTAAGGAATGAGTAATTTAACCATGAAACATAGATGAATTTATGAGTTTTGAAGATGTAAATAAGCCTAAATAACACTGAACAACAGTGTATAATAGAGAAATAACATCACACATAAGTTTTACACAGCAGGCATGATGAAGCAGTTTACCCCTCCTGGGCTACATCTACTAGTCCAGCTTCCAATGGCATGTCCCTCTTTTTCATTATCCTAAAAATCACAAATACATGTGTTAACAAGCCTCTAATGGCTATTTTCTCTACACCAGTGGCTCCAGAATGCTCAAATTAGTCTAGGTAGAATCTTGTTTCACCCAAATTGGTCGAAAATTGACCTCACCAACCATTTTCCCAATCACATCTACAAATGCTCCACTAAATGTGGAGAACTGTAGTTAGAATATTAATCTCTGCCTAATTTAACTGGCGCGCTAAAATCCCACCATGTTAACCATTTGCATTAAATTTGAATGTTTAATGGGAGGGGTGGTCACATTCCGACCCCCCCTAAAACCCTGCGGTCATCGTTTAAAAGCTCTACAACAAACTTAGTGGCACGGAACTCTAATGGGAAGAGTTCCTGAAACCACCGAAGTAACTGTCAGACGGTGTGTATGTGACATACATTGAAACTGCTAGATGTTACGGTGTTATGGTTTCGAAACCATTTGTTAACAAACAAAAAATGCAAACTACATATGTGATAGGCTTGTAAAACTATTGGAGGGTTACGATTATAGAACCGTCGATAATTGCAATTTTATGTTGTGGTTTTGTTAATACATGTGACAAGTCATTGCAGCCGCTAGAGTCATGGTATTTGGAATCGTAGGATGGTGTAATTTCATGTTTATAACCCATATACATGTGACCAATAAACTGTTGGGTTCACCTGTGGGTTGGGACCACCAGCGATCCCCCCCCAAACTTGCCAACCATTCAACTTTAAAAATATATGGCAAGCCTATAGGGTAAGAAACGCCTAGTAGTAGAGATGGTAGATAGATTTTTGGCATGCATGGAGCTCACGGGGTCGAACCCACTAGACCCAACAATAATTTTATTCAACCGTACAGGGCACACATGGCAGCCTCTAGGCTGGCCATGTATCACCCATCCATTGGTCCTTCAAATCACATACAACCAAATCAACGTTCCCGAATGCACCACGTGGTGAAACCTTATTGGTCTGGAGGAAATGGAATACTCCCATAATATTCCGTTTTTGTTGACTGTACCCGCATGTTGACTGGGCATCCCAGTCACTCCTGTCACAAAATTTTGGTTTTTTGGGAAAACGATCAGAACACGATATCTCCCTCATACGACATCGGTTTTTCGAACTGTTCACAGCGCCAGAATCACAACAACAAGATCTACCTGGTCGCTCAGGTTCGGTACAGTTTCAAGAACTTTCAATTTTGAGAAAAATACATGATCTCCTGATCACAAATCCCCATTGTGAAGCTTTTTTACCCCAAAAGCTCTCTGGATTACTGAACATGAAGATGAGGAGACTGTGTCCCCAATCTTCCAGTCTTTATCCACTGAAATTTTCCTAATTTCATTAATTGGAGCTTTTCATGAAAAGACATTTTTTTCCTTGATTTTGTCGACCATCCATTGTTGTCTTTAACACCGTCATGCTACACATTTTCTGAATTTTCAGAGCAACAATCTATCTTTGCAGTAAAATATTGTTTCTACATTGTTCAATAATCATAGGAAACTTGGAATCTTTCTCACCTTGCACTCTGTCCTTATGGTGATTTTTAGTTGCTTTTGTCTTGAACTTGTGTCGACTCTTGACAAAGTTTATTTGCCATTGTACTATGCCTTTCGGAAACCAACAATGAAAATTTGTGAAACCCGTGCCTTCTTTTCCAAGTTGCTTTATCCTCTCTTTGAGCTTTTCAACTTCTTGCACTAACACCTTGTTTTCAACATCGTTCAACACCAATGTTGACTGCTGCAACTGCTTGTCATTTTCTTTCAAGGAAAACATGTTTTCAATCTGAAACAACTCATTACATATATCAGAATTTGTTTGAAAAGTATGATGTAAAACATATCTTTTTTTTATCATCATCAATGTCAAGTTTTGGCTTTCATTGACTAGCCTCTTTATTTTCCATGCTTTAACAAAATAAGTATCTAGTTTCTTGTGATGAGCTCTCACAATATACTCCTTGCCATATTTTAATAAATGATATTTTTTGTCATGGCGATGGAAGATTGATTTCCTGTCATACAAGTAAGGACTTCCCAACACCATACCCATAATGTCAAGCAGAACCACATCTAATTCAACTGTGTCAATGAAATGTGTAGTTGTTGCAAACCGCAATATGCACTTCTTTGAAACCTGTAAATTTGCATCCTTACAAATCCAACCAAGTGGATATGGTTTTGGATGTGGAATGGTCTCAAGATTAAGTTTCTTGACCAAGTCTTCAGAGATTAAATTTTCTTGTGACCCACTGTCAAACAATGTGTCAATCTTGGTATGTTTGGATATGACCCTCACATGAAACAATTCAATTCTCTCTTCTTCATTTGGAGCTTCTATGTGACAATTTGATGTACTAGAAATGGGTTCAGTTTCAATCTCTTTCCCTTCATGTTCTTTAGTCCCATGGCTATAATTTTTGTTTCATCTCCCAAATCTGACTCTAAGTCTTGTTCAGGTATAGCAACAATTTGGCCTTTCTCTTTGGCTTTTAAGCTATCTGGTTTCAACTCTGGATGAAGTTTCCAACAATGGTCTTCATCATGGCTAGTTTTTGAACAGTTTTTGCAAAATAATTTTCCCTTCTCTTTCCTTATATTTGCATTCCTCTTTTTCTTCCATTTACCTTTAAACTCATTTTCCTCATTCTCATCTATGTTTTGTTTTCCCCTTGCCTCCAAGTGTGTAGCTTGTACACAAACTTCATCTAGACTTGTAGGGTTAAACATGAGGATAGTATGTCTTAGGTAGGTATGTAAGCCTCCTATATACTTGAGAAAAGTGTCATGGCTTTGCAAATATACCCCTAATAAGAGAGCTCTTCTCCTAAATTCTTGGGTATAAACTTGTACATTTTGTCCTTTAAATTGTTTAAAATTTTGCCAGTCCATTACGGATTTCTGCATGTGAGCTAATGGATAAAAATGTTGTTTTATTGCAGAAATGAAATCAGTCCATGATAGAATAATCTTACCATACTTCTTGATCTCCTCCTTTGTCTTGGCTTCCCACCAAACAAGTGCTATACCTTCCATTCTCAATGAAGCTAGTTGGATTTTGGTATCATCATCATGAAAGTTTTGGATTCTCAAATAGACCTCTAATTGCCTAATCCAATTATCAAATTTTTCTGCATTGACTTCACCATTAAACATTAGCAATTCGAACTTAACATCAAGTTTTAGAAAAGGAATTTTTCTTTGACTTGTGTGTTTGATGTATTGAAGATGAAGTAGAGGATGACAAGGATGAAGATGAGGGTGATGATGGTGACTTTCCACTGTCTCCATTTCCTCCATTTCCCTTCTTTGATTTATCTTCATCATTTTGACCTCCTGATGATCCCTGACCTTCCTTGTGAAGTTTGGATCTTTCTTCTTCTAGTTTCTCATTCCTTTCTTGATAAAGGACTCTAACCATCTAGTCAAGTCAAGCAATTCTTTTCTGTACACTCTTTCTTCTTCTTTTGGATCTATCTCTTCATGGATTTCTTCTTCCTCTGGAGGCATGCTTAATGTTGCTTGTGCTTCTTTTGGAGGTAAACTAGGTGGTGGAGAATGTGGCAATCTTGCCCTCCTTTTTTGTGGCTCACTTTGAGACCCTCTTGCTTCCACCAATTTGCCTTCTTCTGTCTTAAGCTTGAGCCCAGTAAGCACATGAACACTTGCAAACAGTTAAACAAAATTTTCACACAACAACACCAGAGAATAAACTTGGCTCTGATACCAACCTGATCTAAAATGAGTGTATTAGTTTGTTGTGCTAAGTATCTTTTCAGTGATAAAACATGTACAATTTGTCTCCATTTGTTTGCATAAGGAATGAGTAATTAAACCATGAAACATAGATGAATTTGTGAGTTTTAAGCATGTAAATAAGCCTAAATAACACTGAACAAATGTGTATAATAGAGAAATAACATCACACATAAGTTTTACACAGTAGGCATGATGAAGCAGTTCAACCCTCCTAGGCTACATCTGTTGGTCTAGCTCCCAATGGCATGTCCCTCTTTGTTGTTATGCTCAAAATTGAAAATACATGCGTTTACAAGCCTCTAATGGTTGTTTTCTCTGCACCAGTGGCTCCAAAATGCTCAAATTAGTCTAGGTAGACTCTTGTTCCACCCAAATTGGTCAAAATTTGACCTCCCTTTCCATTTTCCCAATCACAGCTACAAATTCTCCACTAAATGTGGAGAACTGCAGTTAGAATAGTAATTTCCGCCTAATTTAACTAGTGCACTAAATTTCTACCATGTTAACTGTTTGCATTAAATTTTAATGTTTAATGGGTGGGGTGGTCACATGCCGACCCCCCCAAAACCCCGTGGTCATTGTTTAAAAAATTTGCAACAAACTTAGTGGCGCGGAACTATAATGGGAAGAGTTCCCGAAACCGCCAGATTAACTGTCGAACAGTGCACATGTGACATACTTTGAAACTTCCAGATGTTACAGTTTTGAAACCATTTGTTAACAAAAAAAAATGCGAACTGCACATTTGATAGCCTTTTAAAACCATCAGAGGGTTACGGTTCTAGAACCGTCGGGAATTGCAATTTTATGTTGCAGTTTTGTTAATACATGTGACAAGTCATTGTAGCCACCGGAGGCATGGCCATCAGAACCATAGGATGGTGTAATGCCACATCGAATGGTGTAATGCCACGGTTATAACCCATATACCTGTGGCGGATAATTTGTTGGGGCCGCTGGCGTGTTGGGATCGTCGACGGTCCCCCCCCCCCCAAACTTGCCATCCATTCAAATTTTAAAATATGCGACAAGCCTATAGGGTAAGAAATGCTTGGTAGTAGAGTTGGTCGAAGGATTGCAGGCATGAATGGAGGTCATGGGGTCAAACCCCCTGGACCCAACAATAATTTTATTCAACCGTACAAGGGATACATGGCAGCCTCCGGGCTATCCACGTGTCACCTATCCATTGGTTCTGGAAATCATATACAACCAAATCAACATTCCAAATGTGCCACGTGGCAAAACCTTATTGGTCTGGTGGAAGCGAAATATTCACAGAATATTCCATTTTTGCTGACTGTACCTGCATGCTGACTGGGCATCCCAATCATTCCTATCACAAAATTTTAGTTGTTTTGGAAAACGATCAGAACACGATATCTCCCTCATACAACATCGGTTTTTCAAACCGTTCACGATGTCGGAATCGCAACGATGAGATCTACCCGATCGCTCAAGTTTAGTACAATTTCGAGCACTTTCAATTTTGAGCAAATACATGAACTCCTGATCAGTTGGGTTGCATCCTTTTTGTATTAATAAAATTTGCATTCTTGTAGTTTTTGTCTCAAAGTTTTTTTTTCGTTAAAATGAATTAGATCAAGTTGCATTGAAATGTCATGTTTGAGATTTATCATTGAGCTTAGATTACATTTTTTAATGATTGAAAACTAAAATTTGCTTTGAGTGCATTCTTATTCATTTAAAAGAAAACGGAAATTGTGCATAGATTACAATTGCATAGTTTTCAAAAAAAGAATTTTGCAAAGATTACATTGCATAATTCACATCTTTAAATGTTTTAGATTACTTTTAGATAGTGAAAGTCATCTAGTTGGGAAAAAGTTTCATTTGCAGTATTATTGTTTGTTGCAACATTCTTTTAGACTCTTCCCTTACCTAGATAGCCTTCATCAAATCGAAATATTTCTTTTCTCATATAGCTGCATATAAGAGTTCTCAGATGACAGCGGTAAGGCCTTGGAATTGAAGCCTAATTCAAGACAACCCATAAAATTTATTCAATCAATGTAAGGAAGCATTGAAACTTAACACTCACACTTATAGGTATAGGCTAGTGACATGTTCCGGCATCATTAAACCTATCAGTTTTCACTTGCCATATGGCATTAGATAGCGCTAGTAGGACTTGTACTCCTCGTATTGTTGCGTATATATAGGGAGACCCTCATAGGTTGCAATCCTTTATCCATAGGAAGCCAAGTCTGTCGGCCTGTAACCGTGATACATCGAACACAGCATTCGGGGAGATTGGCTATCGTACGTCAAGTCCTTGGTCATTTCTCTTTCATTTTTTCACTAAGGTGTATATTGCAGTTCACGATTACCTGGTAACCCTTTATGCCTAGAATACCTTGAGTAGTCATTTTTTGATATTTACTAACTCTTTAAATTTGAAAATATCATCGAGCACTTTTCCTTTCGAGCTCATTCAAACTAAAAGCGACTAGAGTCACCTTTTGTCCTTTTCTCGACTCTTAAAACATGTAAAGGCAAAGTTTTGTTTCAGTGTCTTAAAATTAACTGCCCGTGAAATATTCCTAGTTAAAGTTTTATTCCTTAGTGATTCTTAGTGTGAGGTCAATGCCAATGTTTCCTGGATTTACCAGTCAAGTATCCCCATCTGATGGGAGTCTTGGTCCTTCTCTTTCTTTTGGAAATGTTGGCTCCCCTTATATGGCGAATTTTTCCCTTCCTGGGTTAACTATTGGTTTACCCGTTTGGTTATTTTCAGCCTTAGTGGTCCCGAGTGTTCTAACATCTGTCCAACCAAGTTCTCCTCTACCTGAACCGTGTCAACCCGATGTTGATCTTAAGATTGACCCCTCACCTTCTTCGCCTGTTTCTTCACCTCATTATTCCTCTTCACCTGGTGAAAGTCTAGGTTCTAGTAACCATGTGGCTAAGAAGAATAAGAAGAAGTAGAAGAAGAAGAAGGAAAACAAGCTAAGGGGAAAAATAAAAACTATTGCTACCCATGCAGCTAATATCGATAAACCTCCCACTCCATCTCGCACAGTCAAATTCCCTTGCAAGCTATGTGAGGGAGACCACCTTCTTCATGATTACCCTGGTATTCCCAAGGTGTTAGAAGTCTGGTCCATTGACCCGATTCATCCTTCATCATCAACCTCTGGAAATCATGTTGATGTTGATACTTCTGTTAAAGATAATAAGACTCGTAAGAAAAAGGGTAAAATCAAATTTCCCTGTAGTTTGTGTGAAGGGAACCATCCCATTCACCTCTATCCTTATATGGATGAATCCTCTAAAGTATTGGATACCCTTTCGACTTCTGAGTCTTGTCTTCCCATCGGTTACTGGGAGTTTTCTTCGAGTCCTCTGAAATTTGATCAAGTCGATTTTAATTTACTCTTGGGCATGACTATGCTTATGCCATGGGTTTTCTTGTCTCTTCCCTCTTTCATGTGATCTGTTTTCCACACGAAGGTCGGATCGTGACCATTGATAAACTTTCATTATTTGGTCTTGATGTGCGATCTGGTCTACTACCATCCCTTCCTGGTCCTCATCTGTTGATGATATATTCCCCACCACAAGTCAATTATTTGGCCACCTGTTCCATATCCACATCCACTGATAATTTAGTCAGTGAGGTAGTACACATGTACTAGGGGCATTGGGTCCTAATTTCTGAGATGTTGTTCTCCCATCAGCTGAGAACCTCTTGGAAGCCATGAATCTTTGTATGTCTTGACCAGGTTGTCAAAGCATAGTTTTTTTTCTTATGTTAAGCTCCTTAAAAAATGATACAAGCTTCTCATCGGAGCATAGTTCTTTTTCTTGTGTCAAGCTCCTTAAAAAATGAAACAAGCTCTTCTGAGGATAGTTCATTTGCTATGTCAACCTCGTTAAAAAATGAATTAGGTCATGAGGATAGTTATTTTACTGTGTCAACCTCGTTAAAAAATGAAACGGGTTCCCTTTTCAATTTGAGTCTTTGATCATATCTCGTAAGATCCTAGTGAAGTCTTTCCCTTGATCTAGTAATTGAACCTTCACTACATCCACCTATCAGTAACTAGCAGTCTACTCTAGTGAATGTAATGAAGCTGGGGGGCATGTAACTCGAATTGAGTCATCATGCTGGGAGCATGCAAACTTATTCAAACATAGTTTTTTTCCATTTCAAGCTTGTGTAAAAATGAAACCAACTTCAAGCAGAGTTTCCTGATTTCAAGCTTGTGTAAAACTGAAACGATTCTTATTTTACCTCTCGTGATTGCCATTTTATGAGTCTGTTTTTCCATATGAGCCTTCATTTTTTCATTACCTCATTACCATCTACTTGGTTGATCATACGCCATCACTTGATTTTTTTACCCATTCCTGAGGAACCAATGCAATGAGTGGTATTTTTAGCCATCCTCTTAACATTTACTTGTTTTGAGCAGTTCCACCATCACTGGAACCAATTGCTACCCTTAATGCCACTCGTTCCTCCAACAGGAGTCAACTTTAAGCTCTTTTATGACTCTCAAAACATGAAAATATTTTCGTTCTCTTGTTGTTTTGAACTCGTTAAAGGCTGGGTAATATCGTTTACCCAATATAATTTTACCACATTTTCGGGCTGGGATAAAATATTTACAAAAAAATAATACATTAGCCAATCACGACTAAGAGGTTCTCTCATATTTTGTTTTCTACCTTTTCAGGTATGAGGGACTATTTACGAAAAGGGACAGCTGGAGTTTTCTTTTCGCCTCTTTTCAAACTCTCTAAATATTAAAATATGTCGATTTTCGCCTTTATCGGGCTCGTTAAAATTTTACGACATTGGATCCGTCATCATGACGATTATCGAGTTCATCCTTCCTAGGGCTCGTAAAATGTACTAGGATGGATTTGTCTGAAGGAAAAACTTATATGAAAATCTTATGCTATCTTAGTTATAGGTCAATTTGGGAATCATTCACAATGACCTGGTTAAACTGGACATCATCCCCAGAACCAATGAAATAGGGTCTATCATCCCCTATCATTTCAGTTGTTACATGCCCTAAGACAAGAAAAAACTATTCATGAATTCTATTGCAAGGTTTCCAAGGGTTGAAGTATATGTTATATCACTTATGAGCTCACCAATGCAGCCTCTCAAGGGATTAACTATTTTTCATATGCAGTTACCTCCGTTCAAGGGTGCTCTGCAAAGCACTTCTTGACATTCAAGAGTGTGTTGGTCAAATGGGAGCGAAATTCTCATTGTTCTGGTCTTCACAGGGCCAGTGCCTTATAGAAGAGTCCATATGTGTCAAACTTCGAATCCATGTGTCCATCTAACAGCTCTGAGATTTGGAACATGTCTTGCATGTTATTATAAAGGCATTGATTGAGAAACTACCTTCAGTTTCCCTATAAATTGAGCACAGATCCTAGTGCTAGAAAAGGAATAAATTTGGTAAAGAAATGTTGTTGGATTCTCAATTGAGTGTGTGATAAGAGTGATATGTTGCTACTGTGATGTTTATTTTGATGAGGCTGGAATGAAGCTGGATCAGGTGACATCAAATCGATTGCTGGTTGTAATCTCCCCCTTCTATCCATTAATAAATATTGTTGCTCATTTTCCCATATATGTATCTGTTTATGTTTCTACTTTTCATATGATGGATTCTTAACTGATATATATGTTTCATGTTTCATCGATTTAGCTGATTAAGATAAATAGCCATATGTATATTGCAATCTCTTTGATGTTTAGTGTTCATACTTGCTGAAACTAGTCTGGCGATCTAAGTTGGATTGGAAGCTACAACAAGAGCGACAGAAGGAGAGTCAGAAGCGTTTGGATCACAAGTAGGTTCCTCTATATTTTTGTGTGTCCATTTACTCTTAGAGAAAGTGTCTGCAAAGTATTTGATCTGTTGTTCTAAATGCATAGCACCACATTTAGGGAATGTGTTTTATCTGTAATCCATAATTCCACATAAAAAAATTGGTGACTCCACTAGGGAGTTTTCCTTATCATTCTTGGTGTTTTTTCCTCTGATTATCCACCCAGTAGCATATATTGTCAATTATTAGGATTTTGAATCAAATAATTGCATTAGAAGTGTGTTTATTAGCTTGAATTTTGAATCTCTGTTGCACCCAATGCATTGTTAGTCAAGACAGTGCTTTGCATAGCACTATCTCCCACTTAGGGGTGCTTTGCAATGCATTTTCTCCCCTTAGAGACTATGTTGCCCCCGTAGCCAACCAAATTCCCTTTGAATTTGTCATTTCCACCAAACTCAGCCTTTTGTTTGTTGTGTTTTCAATTGTTTGATACCTCATAGATACCAGTGAATTTTCCTGATTCTTCCTCCTTTGAAAAGTAACGTTGTTCAATGTCTCTTTAAGTGTTTTTCTTTATCATTGACAAATCAAATTCAAAGTATTTTATTTCTGCATTAGATCCATTTGTTTTCGTAAAGGAAATTGTCATTAAATTCTTTGTTTCCTGTAGGAAAAATTGTATTTCCCTTCTTCGTTTTTCCTAAAAGAGAAATTGTTCTTAAATTCATCTTTTCTCAAAGAATAAAGCATTTATATTTTGTTGATTTGATGCATGTAGTTTCCTTTTGCATTCACATTAAGGGGAATGAAAAGAAAAACTTGCAATTTCATATAGTGAATTGTGTGTTTTTCATAGGAAAAAGTTAGGAAAGCTGCATATTAGTTTGTGCTCTTTGTTGTTTGCCCTCAAAACTAATTGCTCTTTCCCCTTTAGCAGCTAGGATTTTCATTGAAAAATCTAAAATTGAAAATTTTTCTTATCATTTTAGTTTTCATTTTATGAATTTCCATCACATCATCACGGTGAACCTTGAACGGAAAATTGATAAACAAGATCAACTTAAAATTAACATCAATTTACCTAAAAAACGATTGGAACCATAACGATAACATTTAGAAGGTTTAGGCTAGAGACGTGTTCCGGCATCGTTAAACATAGTAGTTGTCTTTAATTGTCTTTGATACATTCCGAGTGTGATACCTCACTCCACGTACATAAGTATATTGTAGCTTGTCCACATACCTTTGGGTATATCATGCGGTGTTATAGTATGAAAAGTATAAAGGGGTTCTCTCACTGTGTGGTTTCGCATTAGACAACGCTAATACGGACTTGGGCCTCCACGTACCTTCGGGTATATTTTGGAGGACAAATTTAGGTTTCTATCCATCCATAGTGAACCGAGTTGGCCACCTTGTAAATTGTGATACATCGAACACAACATTCGGGGAGATTTCCTGTTCGTACTTCTTGGTTCGCTAGGAGGTATTCTACAATTCACAGTTTCTTGGTAAACCTTTTGCCTAGCATTACCCTTTTATTTTGTTTTTTTTGTCATAAAATAAATCAATCATCATGGAAGAATAAAATCCCTTTCCTTGTTGTTCGTGTAGACTTGCATTGAAACCATCTTTACCACTGGAAGTCATTTCTGGTCGGCGAAGGTGACATCACTCTACCAAAACCAGTACCATCAGTACCTCTGGTGAAGCATCATCTTCACATATACCAAGATCGGAACAAGTTGTTTCTACAAATCTTGGTACATATACTGTTTTCAAGATTGAGTCCTCACAACTACCCGTGGTCATGATCCATCCAATCAGTGAGACCATACCTCCCGAACCTGATGTTGTTCAACTATAAGTTGATCCAGATCCAGTCTCTTTTCTTCTAGAACATCTGCATCCCAAAGTCGAATGACCAGAAGTTGTTCTTGTATCAGTCGCCCCACAATCTATTGTAGCCATTAAGTCTCCCATATCGCGCAGTCAACCTTCTGAAATATACTTTGGGCATAACGGTGAAATCCTTCCACCTGGTTTCATTTCGATTGAAGAAATACCACAAGACGAAACATCTTTAACTCCAACTCATTTTGGGGCAGAGCTTGACTTGTACGAGTCTTTTCCTCAATCATCTGCCTCTGCTTTTGTTGATCCTGTGCCTATTAAAGTTCCCATCGATCCAGTAGGGTATACACTTGGTCAAGTAACCATGCCTGAACCAACATCTTCGGTTGGACCATCTGTCCTGATTGTGACAGCACCTGCTCTCGCTACCCTGTCGATGTTCACAACTTCACCAAATTCATATTTACATGGTTTCCCTATGGTCCCATCAGGTTATAAATATTTATTTGGAATTTTCTCTGGTGCATCTTAAAATCCATGGATTTCACCAATGTCATCGTCTGGTATTCTAACTGGTAAACCTATAGTGAGTACTGAATAGCTTGATCCTTTACATCCATCGGAAATATCAAGTTGGTCCATCTGGGTATATTCCATCCAGTACCATCTCAACTGGACTCTTGACATTTGGAGAACAATATTTTCTGTCTTATTATACTCCCCGTGCTGGGGGGCAACCTATGGTCATCCACTTTGACATTACTTTGTCGTTATTTTGTCATCCTAATGTCGAAATGAATGCTTTTCAATGGCATCCCACTCTGCCTATCCAACCACAAATGGTTGTACACTCGTATCAATTGGTTCAACCTGTTCAACCCACATCAATTCCTCATGTTAATACATCTTTACCCCTATTATAGACTCAAACTTTTGTACCTCAACCGTTTTAGGCGGGTTCTTCAACCCAATACCCTCAATTTTTGGGCCCTCAGACTTCAACTCATTCAGCTGGTTTACAACAACCACCTGTATCTAGAATAATTTATTCACAAGTTTCATTAACATATTATAGGATATCGCAGCCACAACCAGGTTATACCTATCCTCAACCAAATCTAATTTATCCTAATTTTCATTATAACATTGGTGGACAGACCCCTTGGCAGCCACAGATGCAAATGCCACAACCTTCATTTCAATAAGTACTGTACCCAGTTTTTGGTCAACAAAATCCTCAAGCATTTTCCTATCAAAACAATCCCTATCTGGGTTACCAGCAATAGATTCCTTATGTTGGTGCTCAAAGGCCTATTTCCCAAGCAATTCCATCATACCCTAGCTATGCTCAACCCGACCTCAATCGACAGTTTCCCTTTGTCGCAACTTTAAAGTTATCGGATTTATAATGGCTCACCAATGACCCAATCAACTATGCTCCTTGGTGGCAGGTGATACCTCATAAATTACCCTCGGATATTCCTAAGTTAAATGGAAACCCTGGGGAAGACCCATCGACTCATGTTATGACTTATCATTTGTGGTGTTCATCAAACTCCCTGACTGATGACTTTGTTCGACTACGTCTTTTCTAGCGTATGCTCACTGGTCCGGCTGCAAAATGGTACATTGAGTTACCTGTAGATTCTTTTGATAATTTCACTGCCCTAGCTACTGTCTTTTTGACTCACTTCCAGTTACCCATACAATATGAAACTAGAATGTAACTCTTGACTAATTTTAAACAGACTAATGCAACTCATATTTTTTATCAAATTCACGAGTAGCGTCGTCGTTGTAGAATGGTTAAGACATTTGTTCCTGATCACCTCCTTGCTGAGTGGTTTATTAAGTCCCTATTACCTTCTACAACTGAGGATGTGGCTAAGGGTGGTGTCGTCACTGAAAAGCAGGTCATTGCTTGTGCCCAATATTTAGACTTTATTTAGCCTCATTCTGGCATGCTCTACGAGAAAATTCCTAATGTGCCTAGATCTAATTTTGTTGTTCCTCCTCCATCAAAGGACTCTCATGTCAGAGATGATATGATCGGTATTATAAGCACACACCACACTACTACATCTGATCCTGTGCTTTCTTCCGAAATCCATTTTGTGTCATCTGACAAGGGGAAAAGGGACAAGCAACCCGGAAGTAAGAAAAAAGGGAAATCAAAGAAAAATAAAAGTTATACTCCATAGGAAAGATCATCTGATCAATCGTCTGGAAATCAGAAACCTCGTTATCCATGCGTAATCTATAATGAGGAACACTTTGTTTGGGATTTTCCTCACTGCGTTGAAGTCTCAAAAATGGGTAAGACCTGACATGCGTCAGTTATGTTGACAAATCCATTTATGAATCCAGACACAAATTCGGTTGCTACGGATCCAGCTTCTGGTTCCCAAGTGCTTATGATATCCATCACGAATCCATCGACAGATGTTTTGGTGTCAATGCATAATAAATATTACGATAGTCAGGCCACTGATCAACCTGCTACCAAAACCACGAATTTGTCTACAGAGTCGGTACCACCACTTGTTGTTCCTGAATTGACAATCAAGCCGCCAAAGGGAGTCGTTCATAAAGCGACATTTAATCCTCGAGCCAGAGTTGCTAAAAATTATAATATAGTTGAATATTTGGCTCAATCCCCTTCAGTTATGTCAACACATGAGGTGATACAAAATTGTCCCTTCTAGAAACAGGATTTGTTGTCGGTAATTGGTGGAATTGATCCAATTGATTCTAATCTTGTAGTCTTTAATCATACAGGCTATGTGTCGCAATTACCAGAAGAATTGGCATTCTCCATCCAAGTAAATGTTCTCAATCACCTTGTTCATCGTACTATTATTAATGAGGGAGCATATACGTGCATTATGTCTCTAAACTATTGGAAGTCACTTGGCTCGTCGCGCCTATATCAATCACCAACGACGTTGAAAGCTTTTGATGGATGTACATATAAGCCTTGCGATATTATCAATAACCTGCACGTTGAACTAAGGGGAAAAATAGTGAATGTTGAAGTTTAGGTTGTTGATGGACCCCTTGACTAAAATATTATACTTGGAAGGCCATGGGTATATTCTATGACTGCGATTGTTTCTACATATTTTAGAATGATCGCCTTTCAATATAAAGGTGTTATCACTGTCATCAATCATCTATCCTTCTTTTCCTCTAGTTCCCAGGTAACTGGAAGTGTTCCATTAGTTCACGCACCTGAACTTGCACTTCAGAACATTGGTGAGGACTCTTAAGGGATTCCACTCTCATGGGAACCTTTGCATTACCACCGCCAGCGACGTCGGCAGAAATTACAAGTAAAGAGACCTTCTACATGATCTCTTCCACTCCATGTGGCTTAAGAAAGAGTACGGGTGATTCTAAAATTTTCACGTTGGATGAATTTCTGCCGCCCAACCTTATTGAGCTGGCATAGCAATCAATATATCTGGCTTGGGCGGCGAATCCAAAATCATCCTCGTCGGTCATTTGGGTAGATCGTTCATTAGATTTTGGTACTCCATCTGATCCTTTTTCCTCAACTTTATTGACAGATGAGAATATTTTGGAAACCATGATGTCAGAAGGAGAACCATGGGAAGATTATCATCATCATTCCCATCTTCCTGACTATGAAGAATATAATATTAGTGAACTATATCACCCATCGATCAAAAATTTCTTTTCAAATTCTTTTCCTATTAATGCAATCGATTTCGAGCGAAATTTGTCAAATATTGAAGAAACCATTTCTATCGATATTTCGACCAAACCCGACATTGTAGAAAATATTCATGTCGGCATGTCTTGTTCTCCATCAGAACTCGAAATATATATCTCTCTCTTTCATGAATTATGTGATGTATTTTCTTGGTCTTACGAGGAAACATCGGGCATAGATACTAGTATCATTGAACACACTATTAATATGTACCTTGATGTTAAACTGGTACGTCAACACCTTCGTCATGTTCATCTAAAGAAGGCCACTGTCATTAAAGCAGAAGTTGAAAAAATTTTGCGTGTTGGTTTCATTTACCCTGTTCTAATAACTGAGTGGGTTTCCAACATCGTTCCTGTTATGAAAGAACAAGGGACCATCAGAGTGTGCATCAATTATCGGGATTTCAATCTTGCTTGTCCAAAAGAAAACTATCCTACTCCATTTATCGACCAGATTATTAACGATTGTGCTGGATACGAAATATTTTCGTTCATGGATGGATTTTCTGGCTACAATAAAATCAATATCCACCCAAAGGACCAATATAATACAGCATTCATCTATCCCTGGGGCACATTCACTTACCGGAAACTCCCGTTTGGTTTAAAGAATGTCGGGGAAACTTTTCAGAGAGAAATGGATTATTATTTCAATGACATAAAACACATTGTTCAACCTTATCTAGATGATTTACCCGCGCATTCACAAAGTCGGGCTGATCACCTGATGCATTTGACAACTATATTTTTACGTTGCCAACACTAAAAAATGTGTATTTTGTGTTGGTTCTGGTCGTTTTCTAGGATTCGTCGTCTCAAAAGAATGAATTCGAATAGACCCCTTAAAGGTCTAGGCCATTCTTGATTTTCCTGTGCCATCAAATTTGCTTCAGTTATAGAAACTTCAGGGAAATGTTAACTTCCTAAGGAGGTTCATACCCAACTACACTGAAATGGCTAAAGGATTTACTCGGCTCTTGAAAAAGGGGATTCCCTTCCATTGGGACCAAGTTGCGCAAGCTTCTTTTGATGTTGTCAAGGATACTCTTGTCTGGGCATCATTAATGTACCCCCCCAATTATCAGAGTGATTGTTTCTTATATATCGTCGCGGCTGATACAACCATTGCTATGGTATTGGTCCAAGTATAAAATGGGATAGAACATCCGATCTATTATTTGAGTCATAATATCAATGATATGGAAGTGAAGTATCCGTACGTAGAAAATCTTGGCCATGCTGCTATTCAAGTTGTCCAAATATTTCACCACTATATCTTGTTCCAGAAGACCATTGTTATTTCAGATTATAACCCTATGACTTACATCTTATCACATCAATTTTTGGGGCGAAATTATTCAAAGTGGGTTGTCATTTTGCAGGAATTTGATTTGGAATTCATCAAATCCAAGTCAAAGAAGTCTTTAGTTTTGGCTGAGCTTCTTTGTGACCTTCCCTCTGATAGTACTGCTACTATGTCGGAACCATCTATTCCCGACGAGTCTCTGTTTCTGATCGGATCATCTGATCCTTGGTATGGGGATTTTATCTTTTATCTCCAGACCCAGAATTTTCAGCCTCATACCTCTCACTTTAACCAGTGAAGTAGTCGATACCAAGCCAAAGATTATCTGATCGTCAGCAATACACTTTATGGTTGTGGTGTCGATACAATTTTCAAAATACGCCTCACTCATGAGGAGGCTGAAAAGGTTTTAAATGACTTTCATGATGGGGCTTGTGGTGGACACTTGTCTGGATACAATACCGCATAGAAGATACTCTGCGCCAATTACTTTTGGCCTACCATATTTTCCAACTACATCCTCGCGGTCAGAAGTTGTCATGCGTGCCAGATATTTGATCATAAAATCCGCAAACCGCCAGCGCCAATGCATCCTGTTGTCTCTGTGGGACCATTTTCGAAAGGGGGAATTGACTTCATAACCTATAACCCTCGTTTGTCCGGGGGGCATGGTTATATTAATGTCGTAGTAGACTACTTTACCAAGTGGGTCGAAGTGATGCCTACATTCAACAACACAGGACAAACAACTGCATTGTTTTTCTTTAATCGTGGCATTGCACAGTTTGGGGTTCCATAGGCTATAGTCATAGATCATGGTAAGTATTTTCATAATCACATGATGATTGAATTGACTGCCAATTTAGGACTTTCACATGAGAGTTCTACTCCTTCTTATCCACAATCAAATGGACAAGTTGAGGATATTAACAAGATTCTTAAACGAATGATTAAACGAATTATAGGAGTTCATAAATGAAACTAGAATTTGATCCCGTACTCAGCCTTGTGGGTGTGCCAAACCTCGATGAGAAACGCAGCTGTATTTACCCCCTTTTCATTGGTGTATGGTCTAGAAGCTATCTTTCAAATCCAACGTGAAATATCGTCACTAAAACTCACAATCTACTTGCTACCTGACACCTCAGATGAAGAAGCACATCTTTTTAACCTCATCCATCTTGATGAAACGCATCATGAAGCCCAATTGGCCAATGAAGCACATAAGAGACGTATAAAGGCGCAATACCACAAGCATGTCCAGCCTCACATTTTATCAAGGGGAAAATTGGTCCTTCTTTATGATCAATAAGCTGATGTAATAGGTACAAGGAAATTTGAGCCATTATGGCATGGCCCCTATTATCTCCTTGTAATTTGTCAGATTAGTAAGACCAAATAAACAAGGGTAACATCAAACCAACTTTGGAGTCCTAGGATCTAGCATTCCGGATAGGACTCTCTCTATATTTTTATAAAAGATAAAACTTGATTGATTTAGGATTCTGATTTTAGGCTAGTTAAAATGATAGGGATTGTTTGTTTTGTTTGGTTTCTTGTTAATAAGAACATATAGAGTAAGAGAAATTAAAACCATTGGGCTATGGAGTCTGTGAAAGGTTTGAAGAGTACAAAAACAAATCAATGGTGTTCCACAGGGCAAGTTTAACAAATCCAAATGGATCTTAATATCTTATGTGGGTGTGAAATGAACACTAAGTTGTCAGTTGTGTAGCTTAAAGGGAAATTTAGAATCATTTAACATGTACTAGAACAAGAAGAGTCTTTAAGATTACTATTTTTAAGAAAGAACTAAAGGACAGGGCATACCATAAACTTCTTTGTCCATACTTTA
The DNA here is from genome assembly GCA_034641835.2 of Pinus albicaulis. NCBI lineage: Eukaryota > Viridiplantae > Streptophyta > Pinopsida > Pinales > Pinaceae > Pinus > Pinus albicaulis. Next base: position 1,529,777,409 of record CM076579.1, read on the forward strand.
CCAAGTAAAATTTAAGACAACAATCCAGCAAACCCTAGAGAGTAGGGAACTCCTAAATTCTCTAGCTATTCACATTTAGACAAAGAAAACATTTAAGATAACAATTCAGTAATGATTAAAGAGCAGGGAAACTCCTAAATTCTTTAATCAGACTTCAAAGACCTTTAAAGTGATTGTTCAAGATAGACCAAAGGACAAGGAAAACCATAAAATTCTTTAGCCAAACTCTAGTAAGTAAACTTCAAAGAAAGCCTTGAGAACAACATTTCAAGTAGAACTAAAGGATGGGGCAAGACATAAACTTCTTTGGCTGGACTCTACTAAGTTAATCTCAAGAAAACAAACTAGGTGGAAATGGAGAGCAGGGAATTCCTAAATTCTCCAATCAGAACTGCATAGGAAAAGATTTAAATAACATAAATCAGACAGACTTAAGGTGTTGGACAGCATATCTTAACCTAAATTTTATGTTCTGTTATAAGGGAAATTGATGTACAAAATGGAAAACAAAAGGAAACCATTACAATATTAGAATAACGTCACCATTTAACCAAGTTCATGAATCCTATGAATGTGCTTGTTCTATTGATATTCAGTCCAAAACAACTACAGAGCTCCAAAGCCAACTTCTTTACAACTCAGGTTCTATGCAGTATTCAGCTCAACAACCAATCAACAAAAAACATGAAGCATACAAACAGTATTTATCTACAAAATGAGGGGGTGATCCCAAGCTATGGTTTTAGATGTTATTTATTACAGAGCTAATGTATTTTTTACCTTTGAGACCATGCAAGGCCCAAGGAAAAATATCTGAAAGTGACTCACTATAATAATAACTCCTAACTTCATTGTTTGAGCTAACTTATGGAAACATTTGACTTTAAGGCCTTCTCAATAAATTTTTCAATAACTACTGGGTAGATGAGAAATATCTCTGAATTTTTTAATAACTTCTAGTGTCTTTATTCAAATCCTAGCAATGGCGCGGTGCCAAGGTACAGGCGCGCAGCGCCGGTGCAAACGCGCAGTGCCATGACAGAAAAAATGGCTTATCTTGCAGCCAACTTTTGGAGGCCTTCCCGATGTCCAAATGAGCTCCGTGATAGCTCATTGGAAAGGTATCTGAGTCTAGTTTCCAAATATTCTTTCACTTTACAAATTTATTCCCATCTACCTTGTCAAAAACCTGTTCTCCCAAGACTGGTAAACGCGCAGCGCCAAGGCCAAAAATAGGGCAGAAACATGATTTTTTGATGGTTTTAGGCCTTTTTGAGGGATCATTTTTGCTCCAAATCTCCTGAAAATTTCTTAAGGTTGATGTAATTTTAATTAGTAAAATGAATATGATGACGATTTTCCATTTGGATGGCCTAAAAAAGAGCGCAGCACTAGTGGCGATGTGCGTTTAGCACAATTTCTGCATGTTAAACTGTCAAAAAATCAAAATGTGCACAAAAGTGCCAAAATTGGATTTTTTCTTGCTAATCAAGGGTTGGAGGCCTGGAGGGACACCTCAACAAGAATATTGAGCTTCTATTTCTCCTTTGACTCAGTCAAAGCCTGAATCTTTGCATGGGCACGTTTTAGCTTGGCCCTTTCAATCCTGTTTCTCATGGCATAGTGCTTCGCCATCTTCCTCTGAATATCAATGTCTCTATTTGCCTTCTGTAGTAGGCCCTCTAGATGGAAATTAGCTCTCTCAAGCCAAGACACTCTATATCTATCAATCTTTATGGCAAGCAGCTCACTTGGAGTAAGCTGCTCTGCCAATTTTTCCTCTTTCTGCCTTTCTCGAGCTAAATCCCTCTTCAGTCCAATGGTCCTTGGTCTCTATCTACGAAGTTGATCTTCCTCATCATCACTCTCATCAAATCTGCCCAAGGTCTCATCCAGTAAAGCCTTGGCCTTTCTGACCTCTCTTTGAGCTCTGATTGCCCTGACCTCACTGATGATATGCTTTGTCTTTAGCTGTTGATTCTCCAACTCAAGAAAGTTAATCACATTCTTTTCTCCCAAGATTAGCTTGAAGTTCACTCATCTTGGAATCTTTGCCTCTGATCAATGAATTTATGATTCTAACCTCATCCTCATCATCAAGGTCAATCAACTGAAACTCTTGCTCAGTTTCATGTTTTTCCTCCTCCTCAACAGTGATAGGCTCTATAACCTTTTCCTTGCCCTTGTCTACCTGTTTTTCTGATGAAGAAGGCATGGCCCCTTTCACTCCAAGTGAAGAAAACATGCTTGTGGCCTCTCTGATATGTCAAAGGAAATGGCTCAATCTCAATCATTTTAGTGCCAGTTGTCTCAATGTCCCTTTCACTGCTTGATGCTCTAGTACAATGATATGAGGGTGAAGGGTTGTGTAAAGGTGATCATGAAGGATCAACATGAGGTGAATTGATGTGAGTGGGTGTAGATGTATGAGCAGTGGGATGTGATTGAGAAGGGGATACAGGAGGATGAGATGATGAAGGAACATCCTGTTGATGATGGCCAAGTAGAGTAGTGAAAACCTCATTGGCAATGAATGAATCCCATGAAATGTTTTTCTGCTGAAGCTGATGCATGAAAACCATCTTGATCAGGGAATGATGAAATAGGCTCTGCATTTTCTGATTTTAATCCCTCTTTTACATAATGTTAGCCATATTTTTGATGCTACGGAAAAGATAATAAGGCCAATGTAGCATTCTAACTCTAGTGAAATTCATAAGAAGATGGATATGGTATGAATAGAGGCGGGAAAACCTTCCCTCACAAGTGAAGTATTTCATTATTATCCTCATCATGGGCACATGCCGGTCAAGAAGGTGAGAAAAAGGGAAAATGGACTTGTTGTGATTTTTATATCTAGGTTTGAGGTATGGTTCAAAATAAATCATGTCCAGGTTTGCTTGTTTAAACCACCTCTCTCCCACACTAGTTATTCCTGTAGCAGCTGCAATGGCATTGGTGGACAACTCAAATGTAACTTGAACAAGATTTACCTGCTTGTCATGTAGATTGATGATGAATAATCTTGTTAACTCCGGGTGATTTTGGACTTGCTGCACTCTCTCACAAAAGTCAAAACAGCCCACATTTTTAAAACAAGATACAGTGAGAGGAGAGGCCATGATTTCCCTTGTGGTGATGGGTTCAAATATTTTTATTTTCCCTCCCTTGTGATCATTTCTCCTTGGCATTTGTGCCTCACCAAGAATGTCATTGTTTTCTTCCTCTAACATATTCAAATTTTGATTTGGAAACCCTAGGGTACAAGTGAAATGAGATGAAGGGAAAGGGATGAGATGACTAGCTTGAAAGATGAAGGGAATGTGTGTAGGGATAAACTAGATAATTTAAAACCCTAAATTAATGAAAATACCTTGTTTATAACTGATATTTCCTTATAGCAGGATGAAACAAGGGTAAAAACAATGATCACAAGCTAAAATTAGGGTTTCCTTTAGAGTTTCATTTCCATTCATTTAAGAATAACCAAATAGTTTAGAAATAGGGCTTATGTCATGTACTTACCACTTAAAAAGTGTTTGTATGGCTTTGGAAAGAATTTGGAGAAGATTTGAAATGATTTGGACTGATAGAACAGTTACCAACCTTCCCTGGCTAGGCTCGCAATGCCTTTGGTAAGCGCGCAGCACCTCTCCAAGGGCGCAGCGCCAAGCTACAGGCACACAGTGCCTTCACAAAATGCGTTAGGAATTTTGGGCAAGGGCACAGCGCCGATCTCCAGGCATGCAGTGCAGGTGCAAACGCGCAGCGCCAAGTGCTGAACGCACAACGCTAAGGAATTTGACCCAAAATCACTAAAAAAACCCTAAAATTCTTCTTTGTTGGATGCTCCTTGTTGTGGATCATCTTTTGCATATCCTTTTTATTTTTTATTTCGAAAATAAAAAATAAAAATAAAAAATCTAGAAATTCAAAAAATATGCTATAGTTTTAATACTATATCATAAAAAAAAAAAAAAAATGTTTTTATAAAGCTCGATGCACATAAAAGTAGTCATAAAGCTTTATTTTGATATGTATATTCTCGAGCTTAAGCGTCGAGCAGCTTCTCGAGCGGAAGTGGTGATCGTGGAAGAGGGGTTCTGGATTAGTCATTACAGTGGGGAAAATAGCTCGTTAATTATCAACACCGGACCCCCCGTAGTTGACTGGTCAAATCTGGAGCGAGCCGTGATCAACGGCTGAGATTCATTACGGGGGGTATACGTTGAAGATTTCCGCCGTACTCCCGGACCCCCCGTAGTGACGTCATCAGGAAAGTGGGAAACAGCTGTCAAGGTTTATACACGTCATTTTGGCATTTATTGCAGATCTTCGTAACTGTTAAATGGCCCATTGTCTCATTCTCATTTGTCTGTGGTTCTTTTTCCTTTGAGTCATGCTCCCGCCATCTTTCTGTTGTCCAAATACCCCACGAATTATTTGTACACCTTGCTTGTGTTTGACACACAACAGAATGCTCTTCCTGTTGCATGGGTTATTTCATCGCAGAATGGATTGTCGGACATCTTACAGTGCTTTCCAGCACTCATGGAGAGAGGTCGACAAGTTCAACCTACATGGACAATAAATGCCTTCATGATAGGTGATGCATTGGTCGACATTGATGCATTAAGTGCTATAACTGGATCTTGAGTTTTGCTCTGCGTATGGCACTTTAGGAGAGCATGGTTGAAGAATATGGACAAGTTGGCCACTTGTGGGAAGAATGTTCGAAACATGTTTATAATGTTGGGTGAAATCATGAATTCTTGTCGTGACCCAGATGCGATATCTCGAGCTATAAATTCATTCTATATTGACTTTGCAGCAGAGGAGCGGTTCTTGGAATATTTTTCTACAAATTGGATGGTGGGCGAAAAATTTCATATGCGGGCAAAATGTTACATAAATTTCTGTCATGCCAACCAAGAAACAAAATGTTCCATTGAATCCTATCATTGTTTTCTGAAAAGAAAATATCTTTGTGATTGTAGAAAGGAGTCCTTACAGAGAATGGATTGGTTAATCTTCACGTTACTAAAAAGGGTGAAATTATGTTACTGGAATATGGCTTCTCTGAAAAATTCTAGTCTTGTAAATAACTATAGGTTGGAGCACATGTATGAAACATCTGTAGACAAAGCAAAGAGACTTCCTAAATACCATTGTGTTCGGGATGAGCACATTGAAAATGCATTCTGGGTTCAGAGTCAGTTATCGTCGAATGCATACCTTGTGTTGTTTTCAGGGCAGACTTTCAGTTCATGTAATTGCCCATGGGCATTGAGAGGCAACTTTTTGGCGTTGAAGAAGATGGTGTTGTAAATGCCAATGATAAAAATACAAAGAAGAACAGGTTTGCCTTCATGCTGGACTGAGAAAGGAGATATCATGTCATGGAAGTTTTATGAAGATCAGTTAACATTTGCAAAAAGTAGAGCAGATGGCAGGCATGAAAAGACACAAGTTCTAAAGGGAGAAACGGTGTTTAACTTCTTACAAAGGCATTTCCATCTGCTATGGATGGTGAATACATTATTCACAGGAATTCTTACTCACAGTCAGGCTGTTTCATTTAGATTGGAATATCTTAGTTACAAGAATGCTTCGACAACTCAGGATAAGCTATGGAAAGAATGCAAGAGATTTTCAATGGACACAGCAACTCCAACCGCTCAGCCACAAGTAGCCGTTCAGCCACAAGTAGTTGTTGAGACAAAAACTATCTTAGGAGCACCAGTTCACATAGATTAGAAACTTTCAAATTTTTATTATGTTTTTTAGTGAAATCATATAAATGTAATAGAACTTTTTCGAGGCATGTGCCTCCATCACAGTTAGTAGTTTAAGCAGTTAGAGTTAGTTAGAACTGTTAGAATCAGTTTCGTCACTGGAAAATGTTTTGGTCATATTGTATTTAAAGACAATTGGAAGAGGGAAGAGGGTTACGAGTTTTGGGACCTTGAAGCTAAAATTTTGTACTGAAGAATACTGAATTAATGAAAAGCTTTTGCAAGTTTCCTTCATTCTGTTTATGCTGAATAGTTTCTCAGTTTTCATTATGTTTTCCATATCTGTGAGTGAAATGGAGTAATTTGAGCTGCAGGTCTCTAGATACATGTGTATTTAAGAGTTAAATAAACCTTAATGGGCGCTCCTCTATTTTAACTTTATCATTACTCATTCCTTCAGGATTTTACACTGATAGATTCTGTTTCAAGCAACATATCAAATTGAAATCCTTTCTTTCTTGTTTCTTTCATCCTTTCACTTCAGCATAAGGAGGATATGGCATTGCAGAACCTTCCATGGGTTTAATATTTGAAGATTATATAATTAATGTTTGAAGGTTTATAGAACATGGATAGATATACTTTTGTTTGTGACATAATCTTTAATGTCTTGAGCACGGATTTCTTTACATAGCAAGAAATTGTTTCTCAAGGAACAACATAAATTGGCGCCGTTGTCGGGGACCGAAGATTCGAAGATTTTCCTTGGGTTTTGTTTTACTTTTCCTCTGGTTGTTCAGAGAGGAGGAAATAGTACGCTGTGTTTGTTTGAAAATAACTCTGGCTCCCAAGAAACCTCACACGAGGTCAGATACCTCTCAACAAAAAGTTCCTGTTTTGTCTGATCCTGAGAAGCTTGTTTCAAAGAAGGGCCAGAAACCAAAAATATTAGATACACCTGAAACTACACTGCTCGCACCAGGCAGCAGTTCACGCATTTTCTCATCCAAGAAAGCTTCCAAGAAACTCATTTTCTCGGATGAAGAATCATCACCATCACCCGTTTGTTTTCAAGAACCCACATTAGAAGAGCAATCTTTGGAGTTGGTGTCTTTTCCTTTTATAGAAACTCAGCCCCATATCGCTGCCAGCTCTTCTGCAATCGTTCATACTCCAACTCCTATATCAGTTGTTTCGCCTCATTCATCCCTACCTACAACTGGTATTCATTTTACCCCCGCTCAAGGAGCAGTTAACCCGGGTGTAAATATGGCAGTCCCTGTGCCAGCCCCTGCTTTCTTGATGAATAGATATGCACCATTAAATCTAGCCCAACCATTGCATGATATGCCTCAGGAGTACCTCAATTTGCTCCCTATATTTACTGGTGAAGATGAAATAACCGCAGAACAGCACTTGCCCCTGTTTTGCACATTTGCAGAGAATTTAAATGTTGAGCATTTAGATATTGTTATGAGACTCTTTGTTCAGTCTCTAAGTGGAGAGGCAAGGAAATGGTTCAAAGGATTACCTAATGGTTCCATTAACGATTGGGATGCCCTAGAAAGACGTTTCATTGAAAGGTGGGGCGAAAAGAGGGACCACGGCTATTCTTTGACAGAATTTAATGCAATCAAGAAGAAATCTGATGAAAATATGAGTGATTTTGTGAAGATAATTAACAAATTGTATAATAGTTTGCCTGCAGAGATGAAGCCTCCTCCTATTGGAGCTAGGGTCGTTTTTGCTGGTGCATTTGAACCAGAATTCAGTTTCACATTGAGGGAAAGAAGGTCCCCTACGTTGGAGCAGATTCAAACTGATGCTCTGGAGATTGAGGCTAATATGTCTGCTACTGGTAAAATTTCAGATAAAGGAAAGGCTAAAGAAGAAGCCTCAGCTCAAGATCAGAGAATTGACGACATGACTAAGGTCATAAAAAATCTGTCAAATAAATTGGTAAAGTTGGAAATAGATAGTAAGCATGCAAGACAAAATAGAGGGGTTTTTAATCCCCAATTTAAAAAACAGCCCCTGCAGATTCTACAAAGAGAAAAAAAAAAGATCAAGATCAGGTGCAAGCACCTTTGTACATAGAGGCAGCCCCATCCCGTTCAGCAAATGATGATGATGAGAGAGAGGATGATGCTCGAATTTCTGCTGTGTATATTGAAGACGATGAAACAGAAGAAGAAGCTGAAGAAGAAGAAGTAGAAGAAAATGATCTTTCATTTGATCAAGAAGAGATGGATGATTACTGCAGACAATTCACAGACTTCATGCAATCTGAGTTACATAAAAAGTATGATTTGAGGTCAAATAAGAGACTAAGGACTCAAGACAATGAAGAAAAATAATCAGAAGCAGCACCTGCTCCAATGGCGACTCCATTCTAGAAAGATCAGACTAAGAAAACAGATAAGGGGAAAAAGCCCATGAACAAAGAAAAAGAGAAGGAAAAGCAGCAAGCAGAAGCTTCTCAAACAAAAATTAGAGATTCTAATATTTTGGAGAAAGTGGTTACTGTTTCTAATCAAAACTCAAATTCCAAGAAAGATCAAGAAGAACCTGAAAAGTTGACAAAATAAAATCAAACTTTTAGTTTGTCGAAAGAGTTAGATAAAGTGAAGATTCAAGTACCTCTTCTTGAGTTAATGAAAACACCTGGCTATAAGAAAGAGATTGCCGAGTTTATCAATTTATCTCAGTCTGATGAAGTAGGTGATATAGTAAATCTGCAGGAAGAGAAACAAGTGGTTACATTTGGACCTCATGTTGAAGAGGTAGATTCATCTATCCCTCCTTTTTATATATCACTTCTGTTACATGATTTTGTTCTACATAACTGCATGCTAGATTCTGGTGCGTCCCACAATCTGATGCCACTGTGTGTGATGAAATAATTGAATCTGCAAATCACTAAGCCATGCCGGGATCTTTATTCTTTTGATTCAAAGAGGGTGAAGTGTGTGGGTCTTATTAATGATATGGTTGTGTCTTTGGCTCAAATCCCAGCCAAGAGCATTATGATGGATGTGGTAGTGGCTAATATTCCAGCCAGATTTGGTATGCTATTATCTAGGTCGTGGGGAGCAAAGCTAGGAGGAGTTTTGAAGCTTGATTTCACATATGCTATCATTCATGTTTTCAATGGGGAAGAAAGAAGGTTGTATAGAGAAACTAGGTTTCAAAAAACTGCCACTAAGAAAGATGCAGGTAATTCACCAATTTATGGCCAAGAGAAAGACGACCTCTCTTGTTTCATGCTGCATGAAGATGCAGAATTTGCTAAAGAATCGCAAGGGCAGCTTCCTTCAGAAATTGTACATAAGGAGTTGCATTCAAACAAGCTATGGAAGTTTTATTTTGATGGTGCGTTTTCCAAAGAAGGCACTGGAGCTGGTTTCATTTTTGTTTCTCCTGAAGGCAACCTTGTGCCTTTTTCTTTCAAATTGGAGTTTGAATCCACTAATAATGTTGCAGAATATGAAGCATTAATCATTAGTTTGCAGACATCTAAGCAAATGGGAATTCAGTCTATGACTGTGTTTGGGGATTCAGAATTAATTATAAGACAGATCAAGAATTTATGTCAAACTAAGCATCCCAGGTTAAGAGCATATCGGAATGAGGTCTGGGATCTGATCAAAAATTACTTTGAAGCCTTCAACTTACAGTTTCTACCAAGGGAAGAGAATAGAATGGCTGATTCTTTGGCAGTTGCAGCCAGTACTTTCAAGCCTCTGATCAATCCAAGGCTAAGGTATGAAATTGAGATGAGATATAGACCTTCAATCCCTAATAACATTAAACACTGGCAGGTCTTTGAGGACGATGAACAGATTAAGCAGTTTTTGTTGATGATTGAAGAATTCGAAGATCATCAGATTGATTTGGAAACTGAGGAAGATGAGCTGGCTGGTAAAAATATGAAAAAGAAGATTGGTGGTCAGGAGATTATCCAGTTGAAAGACAATTTTTTGCCAAGAGGCTTGGTGCCTCTCGAAAGACTGTTTGATGCAAATGACGTTGCAGTGAATCAGAAGAAAGCAAACCAAGACGAACAGGTAGAAGAATGCAATTTGGGGACTCAACAGGAGCCTAAATTGATCAAATTTTTCAAAGGGATCCCGAAGGATTACAAAGAAAGGTACGTGGATCTGTTTAGACAATTCAAAGATGTATTTTCTTGGTCCTATGATGATTTGAAAACGTATGATAAGAGTATCATACAGAATAAAATCCCACTAAAGGATGGAGTCAAGCCGCATAAACAGAAACTCCGACAAATCAATTCATTATTGTTGGCTCCGATTGAAAAGGAGGTAGAGAAATTGTTGCAGGCCAAAATAATTGTTCCACTCAGATATTCAGATTGGGTTTCTAATCTTGTACCAGTCCGAAAGAAAAATGGAGAGATAAGGTTGTGCGTAGATTTTAGGAATTTGAATAGGGCTTCATTGAAAGATAATTATCCTTTGCCGAAGATGGATTTTGTTTTACAAAAAGTCACGGGGGCCTACAGATTATCTATGGTGGACGGATTTTTAGGGTATAATCAGGTTGTTGTGGAGAAGGAAGATCAAAAGAAAACTGCTTTCACTACACCCTGGGGAACATTTATGTATGCTAGGATGCCATTTGGCCTGATGAATGCGGGGGCCACATTCCAAAGAGCAATGGATATTTCATTTGTGGGAGATGAGTTTGTGGTAGTTTATTTAGATGATGTCACAATTTTTTCAAAATCTGATGAGGAGCATCTACAACATTTGCAAAAAACTTTCCTGAAGTGTAGAAAGTTTGGATTATCGCTGAATCCTAAAAAGTCTTTGTTTGCTCTGGAGGAGGGTAAAATGTTGGGTCATATTGTTTCTAAAGGAGGAGTGAAGATTGATCCAACAAGGGTCGAAGCAATCCAGTCAATTCCACTTCCCCGAAGTAAGAAATATATTCAGCGATTTCTTGGAAAAATTAATTTTCTAAGAAGATTCGTTCCCAATTACGCAGAAATCGTCAAAAAGATAACGGACATGTTGAAAAAGGATGCCGAAGTGAAGTGGGAAAAAGAGGCACGAGAATCTTTCCAAAGGATTAAAGAAGCTTTAAAGGAAGCGCCTGTTCTCATCAGTCCGGATTATTTGAAGCCATTTCAAATTTTCTCCTTTGCATCTCCCTTGATGATTGCAGCTGTGTTATTACAGAGAAATGAAGAAAAGCACGAACAGCCTGTAGCATATTTTAGTAAAGTTCTCCAAGATGTAGAATTGAAATATAATATATTGGAGAAATAAGTTTACGCTCTGGTAAAAGCATTGAAAGCTTTCAGAACTTATATCCTTCATTCTCAAATCTTAGCATATGTTCCCAATTCAGCTGTAAAGGATGTCCTAGTACAGAGAGATGTGGAAGGAAAAAGAGGAAAATGGATTGCTAAAATCCAGGAATATGACCTGGATGTAAAACCAACCAAACTGGTCAAAGGATTGGGATTGGAAAAATTATTGACAGAGTCAAATTTCCAAGCATTGGGAATTAATTTTTTGGCCCCTGTGGATGAAGTCGATGGAGAAACAGGTGATAATCAGTCAAAGATAGCAATTAAGTATAAATTTCTCTGCTCGGATTGGTATAAGGTTATTGTTCATTATTTGTGTTTTTTTTCTTGTCCCCCTTCAATTAATAGAACTAAATACAGGGCTTTAAAACTTAAGGCTCAGCCTTATGTCATAATTGAAGCAAAATTGTATTGGAAGGACCTTGCTGGTGTGTTGTTGTTATGTTTGACAGAGGAAGAAGTTTCAGAAGTAATCAAAGAATATCATGAATACCTGTGCGGAGGTCATTACAGCTGGAAGGTAACTGCTCATAAGATAATTAAATCAGGTTTCTATTGGCCATCTGTGTTTGTTGATGTTTATAAAGCAGTCAAAAGTTGTCAAAAATGCCAGGTATTTGCAGAAAAGAAAAAACTAGCTCCATTACCTCTTCTCCCTGTTTTTGTTGAAGAACCTTTCAGACAATGGGGATTGGATTTCATTGGGGAAATCAATCCACCATCTAGTGGGAAATTTAAGTGGATCCTTACTGCTACGTATTATTCTACAAAGTGGGTGGAGGCAATCCCCACCAGGAAGGCAAATGATTTGGTTATTATGAAATTTTTAGAAGAAAATATCTTTAGCAGGTTTGGATGTCCAGTAAAGATTGTGACAGATAATGCCCAAGTTTTCAGCTCACTAAGGTTCATTAATTCTGTCAGACTTACAATGTAATATTGTCTCATTCTACAGCTTATCATCCACAGGGGAACGGCTTGGAAGAATCTTCTAACAAAACATTGATAAGAATCCTGAAGAAGACAATAAATGAAAATCAAAAGAATTGGGATTCAAAGCTAGTGTTTGCGCTATGGGCAACAAGGATGACTGCTAGAAGATCCACTGGTAAGTCACCTTACGAATTAGTATATGGTATTCAGGCATTGTTTCCCACCCAATTGGTGAAGCCTGTGATTTCCTTCCTTCAAGATGCTCAAGCAGAACCTAATGCCATGATTAGGAGAATGAATAATGTAATAGAACTAAGTGAAAACAGAGATAAAGTTCGGGAGAATTTGCTTGCTTATCAGCAGAAAATGAAGACAATATTTGATAGGAAGGCCAAAGAAATCATGTTTCAGAAGGGAGACTTAGTATTGAGATGGGATACACGAAGGGAAGACAAAGGGAAACACGGCAAATTTGATCCCTTGTGGTATGGCCCATTCAAAATTAATGAAGTCAGAGGGAATAATACTTTCATGTTGGAAAATCTTGAAGGAGAAGTGCTAGATATGCCTGTGAATGGGCAATATCTCAAGCATTATTTTCGGCATTAAACAGCTGTTCGATCATCATTGTATATATCCGGTGTGATCATTGTACATTTCCATCAAGAAATGTTTGACTCCATGCCCGAGGTGAAGGCACTAATCTGCAGGTTCTTAGTGTTTTGTGGTAAAAACACTATCCCCAGGTGGAGCCAGATGTTGTGGATCATCTTTTGCATATCCTTTTTATTTTTTATTTTGAAAATAAAATAAATAAATAAAAATCTGGAAATTCAAAAAATATGTTATAGTTTTAATACTATATCATAAAAAACAAATAAAATGTTTTTATAAAGCTCGATGCACATAAAAGTAGTCATAAAGCTTTATTTTGATATGTATATTCTCGAGCTTAAGCGTCGAGCAGCTTCCCGAGCGGAAGTGGTGATCGCGGAAGAGGGGTTCCGGATTAGTCATTATGATGGGGAAAATAGCTCGTTAATTATCAACACCGGACCCCCCGTAGTTGACTGGTCAAATCTGGAGCGAGCCGTGATCAACGGCTGAGATTCATTACGAGGGGTATACATTGAAGATTTCCACCGTACTCGTGGACCCCCCCGTAGTGACGTCATTAGGAAAGTGGGAAACAGTTGTCAAGATTTATACACGTCATTTTGGCATTTATTGCAGATCTTCGTAACTGTTAAATGGCCCATTGTCTCATTCTCATTTGTCTGTGGTTATTTTTCCTTTGAGTCGTGCTCCCGCCATCTTTCTGTTGTCCAAATACCCCACGAATTATTTGTACACCTTGCTCGTGTTTGACACACAACAGAAAGCTCTTCCTGTTGCATGGGTTATCTCATCGCAGAATGGATTGTCGGACATCTTACAGTGCTTGCCAGCACTCATGGAGAGAGGTCGAAAAGTTCAACCTACATGGACAATAAATGCCTTCATGATAGGTGATGCATTGGTTGACATTGATGCATTAAGTGCTATAACTGGATCTCGAGTTTTGCTCTGCGTATGGCACTTTAGGAGAGCATGGTTGAAGAATATGGACAAGTTGGCCACTTGTGGGAAGAATGTTCGAAAGATGTTTATAATGTTGGGTGAAATCATGAATTATTGTCGTGACCCAAATGCAATATCCCGAGCTATAAATGCATTCTATATTGACTTTGCAGCAGAGGAGCAGTTCTTGGAATATTTTTCAACAAATTGGATGGTGGGCGAAAAATTTCATATGCGGGAAAAATGTTACATAAATTTTTGTCATGCCAACCAAGAAACAAACTGTTCCATTGAATCCTATCATTGTTTTCTGAAAATAAAATATCTTTGTGATCGTAGAAAGGAGTCCTTACAGAGAATGGATTGGTTAATCTTCACGTTACTAAAAAGGGTGAAATTATGTTACTGGAATATGGCTTCTCTGAAAAATTCTAGTCTTGTAAATAACTATAGGTTGGAGCACATGTATGAAACATCTTAGACAAAGCAAAGAGACTTCCTAAAGACCATTGTGTTCGGGATGAGCACATTGAAAATGCATTCTGGGTTTAGAGTCAGTTATCGTCGAATGCATACCTTGTGTTGTTTTCAGGGCAGACTTTCAGTTCATGTAATTCCCATGGGCGTTGAGAGGCAACTTTTTGGCGTTGAAGAAGATGGTGTTGTAAATGCCAATGATAAAAATACAAAGAAGAATAGGTTTTCCTTCATGCTGGACTAAGAAAGGAGATATCATGTCATGGAAGTTTTATGAAGATCAGTTAACATTTGCAAAAAGCAGTGCAGATGGCAGGCATGAAAAGACACAAGTTCTAAAGGGAGAAATAGTGTTTAACTTCTTACAAAGGCATTTCCATCTGCTATGGATGGTGAAGACATTATTCACAGGAAGTCGTACTCACAGTCAGGCTGTTGCATTTAGATTGGAATATCTTAGTTACAAGAATGCTTCGACAACTCAGGATAAGCTATGGGAAGAATGCAAGATATTTTCAATGGAAACAGCAACTCCAACTGGTCAGCCATAAGTAGTTGTTGAGACAGCAACTATCTTAGGAGCACCAGTTCACATAGATTAGAAACTTTCAAATTTTTATTATGTTTTTTAGTGAAATCATATAAATGTAATAGAACTTTTTCGAGGCATGTGCCTCCATCACAGTTAGTAGTTTAAGCAGTTAGAGTTAGTTAGAACTGTTAGAATCAGTTTCGTCACTGGAAACTATTTTGGTCATATTGTATTTAAATACAATTGGAAGAGGGAAGAGGGTTCCAAGTTTTGGGACCTTGAAGCTAAAATTTTGTACTGAAGAATACTGAATTAATGAAAAAAATTTGCAAGTTTCCTTCATTCTGTTTATGCTGAATAGTTTCTCAATTTTCTTTATGTTTTCCATATCTGTGAGTAAAATGGAGTAATTTGAGCTGCAGGTCTCTAGATACATGTGTATTTAAGAGTTAAATAAACCTTAATGGGTGCTCCTCTATTTTAACGTTATCATTACTCATTCCTTCAAGATTTTACACTGATATATTCTGTTTCAAGCAGCATATCAAATTGAAATCCTTTCTTTCTTGTTTCTTTCATCCTTTCACTTCAGCATAAGGAGGATATGGCATTGCAGAACCTTCCATGGGTTTAATATTTGAAGATTATATAATTAATGTTTGAAGGCTTATAGAACATGGACAGATATACTTTTGTTTGTGACATAATCTTTAATGTCTTGAGCACGGATTTATTTACACAGCAAGAAATTGTTTCTCAAGGAACAACACTCCTAACGTTTTGAAAGGCAACAATGACTCATTTGAAATGTAAAATGGACTTTTATAGGCTTATAGATTTAATTTAACTTGAAAACCCCACTTTCTAATGTTTGAAGTCTTTTTCCTTTGTCACTGATACTCTTTGACACTTTTTTTCATTGCAGGTTGCTAAAGTCATGAATTTGGCTTTTCTTTTGCTAATTAAGGCTTGAGATGTTCATTTTGACAGCTTTGGGATTTAATTATTACATATAGTAGCATCTTCAAAATCTTATGTAGTTTCCACCATAAAATTCAACTCATATTTTCCACCTCTTTGGCCACCTTCCTCAAATCTCTAAGTGCTTGTAGTTCTTTACAGCAATCATCAGTGTTTTCTTCTAATTTTTCTATAGCCCTTTCAAGTTCATTCATTTCTGTCCAGTTCACCTTACCCTTTTTCCATATTCCATCAATATTTTTTGATAGACTTTCTTCATGTTTGTCCTTGTGTGCTTCCTCCATGTCATTTTCCTGCAAGTAATCACTACTTTAGCACTCAAATGGACTATCAAGTTTATAACCTGTGTCATCTACAAGACCAATTTTTTTCCCTTTCCCTTGCTGTAAATTATTTCCATTCAGGAGTAGATAGTCTACATGATCAATACTTTCTGCTGATAAATCTTCCAACACCTCTACAAAAGTGCTAAACTTTGTCCCATTTTTATTACTTGCAGGTTATAAATTGAGAAGATAATCCTCCTTGGAAATTTTAGGTCCTTCTTGAATAACCATGTCTCGAAATTATATTACATCTGAGCTAGATTCTAGCAAAGGAAAAGTAGTGCCTGAAACATCCAAGGATTTCAGGGAGCCAGAAAAAATCTTACGTAATCATGTTGTATTAAAGATCCAAAATCCAATGTACTTGACTTATCTAAAGAGCCTACAAATATATTTTTGAGACCATCAATGCTTGAGGAACCTAGGGAACATGGGAAAAGAGGTTTTAGGTAGGAAAGAAGGATTAAAATGAAAGGTATAAGCCCATAATGAGTCTTTTAGGCGAAACAGGGTGACTTTGAGATGGAAAACTGATAGATAGGGAAAATGTTTTATGAAGATAATGAAGGTAGTGATATTTCTAAAGATAGATGATAGGAAAATCATGTTATCTTTGGTTGGTTGTAATAAATCCATGTCACCTAGTAAATCTGTAGAATATAGGAGGATAACAATGGCTCTAGCTAGGGAGGGCAGCACCTTTAGGAGGTGTCAAGAACCTCAGAGTTCAGATCTTTGGAATTTTTAGATCAGTGCCTTGCTTGTACTTGGCAGATTCCTCTTTCTTCAATTTTTAATTTGTTGATGTTCTTTGAAGCTGTGATCTTTTAAAGATCTGAAATCATACTTTGTTGCAACTCAACTCTACCTACCCATCATACTTTTGCTAACATTTTTTATTCATTTTGGTGCATTTTGACTGGCAAACCTTTGACATTATTTTTCTTTTCAAAGCATAAAACTATCTATTTCTACCCTTATAACATCCAAAAGGCTCATATTAGACTGATGAGCTCTTTTTCTTCTCTATCTAATCTACTTATCTGTCAAGATTAAACAGTTTGATAGATTTTCATTCTCTAATCTATTAACAAAAAAATTAAAACATGACTAAATCAAGATTAAGCAGTTTTATTGCCATGAATTGTGGCATTATGGACAAGTTGCACACAATATTTATTTTGCAAAACTAAAACTAGAAACATGAGGGCTATAATTTTTGGTTCAAATTTGAACTTTGGAGCCAATTTCTTTTTCTAACCTATTCTACTGATAAGCCAACTTTAAAAAAATTGGAAAATCTTCATTTTCTAGCTTATTAGCCAAAATTCAAAATTTGTTCAATCATGATTAGGTTGTATGACTGAACAAGACTTCCTTTCTCAAAAATAGTGGCATTTGGACTTGCACACTTTCAGAAACATTTTTTTGTTTTGGTATGGGGCTTTACCTTTTCTTTCATCTACCCTCTTTTCTTCTTTTATTTGTTTTTTTTTTGTATTTATCTTTCTGATATTTTATTCAAGCAATGTTATGTACAATGAATAAAGCTTCAAACTGAGATTTTAAACAAAAATAATTCTTGAGCATCCTGCCATTGACAGGACCTCCAGATAATTATGTTCCATACATTTCTTGTAGGAAAAATGCATTGTTACCTCTTTCAGAATGGATGATGTATGGACCCTTCCATAGATTTTCAAATTTCCCATGTTTACCTTTGTCCTCTCTTCTTGAATCCCATTTCAGCACTTTCTCTCCAATCTAGAAATCATTTTCCTTGGTCCTCTTATCAAAAAGCTTCTTGATGCTTTCCTACACTTGCTGTATTCTATTGTATACTTCTTCCCTTGATTGATGCAATTTAATGGTTTGGTTAAGCCTCATTTGTATATCATTCTCCTCTGATTGTACCTCTTGAATAAGCTTCATCACTGGGACTTCCAAGGATGTTGGAAAAACTTCATCCATGCCATACACTAGCTTATAGGGAGACATATTAATTGATTTATTGTTTTTTAATCTGTGTGTCCATAGTGCATGCACCAGTTTGTTATGGCATTACTTTTTGTTCTCTTCCAACAACTTCTTGATGATATTTACCAAAATTTTGTTAGAGGACTCAGCCAACCCATTACCTTGAGGGTAATAAGCTGTAGAATGCCCTAATGTGGTGTGATACTAGTGGCAAAAGTCCACCATTCTCTTGGATTTAAAAGCAACAACATTATCAGTGATGATTTTTCTTGGACAACCAAATCTGGACAAAATATTGATTTCAAGGAATTTGATGATTACCAAGTCAATGGTAGTCCTTGAAGGGATGACTTATATCCATTTGGTGAAATAGACAGTTGCAGTGAGGATCCATTTATGTTGAGCAGAGGAGGCATGATGGACTTCTCCAATAAAATCTAAACCCCACTGTTGAAAAGGAGCTTCAACACTGATAGGTTGTAAAGGCAAAGGCAGTAGTTTTCTCTTTCCCTCAAAGTTTTGGCATTTATGGCAAGTCACTACTAGCTTGTGGATATTAGGGAAAAGAGTGGGCCAATAAAAACTAGCTCCAAGGATATTGTTGGCAATGGTTTTCCAATAGAGATGACCTCCACATTCTCCTTCATGAAACTCATGCATGATTCTATCTGCATCTTCTTCAAGTAAAAATTTAAGTAAGATACCAACAAAATTTTTCCAATATAAAGCTTTATCTAGAATGCAAAAATTTACAGCTTTTAGTTTCAAGAATCTGGCCTTTGTTTTGGACAAACCAGGAGGAGCGTTTAGATTAAAAATCATATATAATATATCAACATACCAGAGTGAGTTCAGAAATTCTTCTTCAATAGGTGGAGTCACCAGTTCCTCTTGTTCATCCAAGGAATGTATCATGTTTATATCCAGTGCTTGAAAGCTTGCTTCAGCCATCATTTTGGCCAGTCCTTGCCCTTTGATTAGCTTGGTGGGCTTGATTTCCAGACCATACTCTAAGATGACAAAAATCCACTTACCTATTTTACCGTCAAGATCCTGAGTTAGTATGTCCTTAACAACTGTGTGAGGAACAAAAGCAATGACATGTGAATGCAAGATGTAAAATCTAAAATCTTTTAATGCTTTGATTAAGGCAAAAGCTTGTTTTTCCATAATGTTATATTTCAGAGGTCCATCTCTTAGTGCCTTGCTGAAGAAAGCTATGGGTTGTTCTTGTCCCATTATGTTCTTTTGTAGTAATACTGCAGCAATTGTGTGTTCTGATGTAAATGAGAAAATGAATAAGCCCTTAGTGAATTTAGGGTTGATGAGGATTGGTGTTTGGGTGAGAGCTTGTTTTACCCAGTCAAAGGATTGTTTTGCTTCTGTGGTCCATTTTACTCATGTTCCTCTTTTCATCATGTTAGTAATTTTTCTTAGGAGTTGTACAAGGTTTGGTATGAGCCTTCTTAAGATGTCGATCTTTCCAATGAAAGATTGCAGCTCTTTGATGTTCCTAGGGTGACTGATCTACAATATCCCCTCAATCCTCTTTGGGTCTATCTTAATCCCTTCTTCAGATATGATATGGCCTAAAATTTTTCCTTCTTGAAGACCAAATAAAGTTTTCTTGGGATTTAAAGACAGACCATACTTTCTACATTTTTCAAAGACCTTTCTTAAGTGATCTAGGTGTTCTTCATCAGTTTTTGAATAAATTGTGATATCATAAAGATATATCACAATGAAGTAACCTATTTCTTTGGAAAAATAAATTTCCATGGCTCTTTGAAAAGTGGCCCTAGCATTCATTAACCCAAAAGGCATTTTGACATACATGAAGGTGCCCCAAGATGTAGTGAAGGTGGTTTTGTGCTGATAATGTAGATGTACTAGCACCTGATTATACCCTAAAAAACCATCAAGCAAAGATATTATTTTGTAGCCTGCTACCCTTTGCAGTAAATGATCCATATTAGGTAAAGGGTAGTTGTCTTTCAGGGAGGCTTTGTTCAAATTTCTGAATTATATGCATAGCCTAATTTCCCCTATTTTCTTCCTCACTGATACAAGATTTGAGACCCATTCTGAGTACCTGAGTGGGACTATTATTCCAGCATCATACATTTTTTTATTTCTTTCTCAACTGGAGGCATTAGGACAGGGTTTATTCTGTGAAATTTCTGCTTAAATGGTTTCTGGTTTTCCTTGAGAGGAATCTTATGCTAAATGATGCTTGTATCATAGGACTTCAAGACCTCATAGCCCCATGCAAACACATCATTAAATTCTTTGAACAACTCAATGTATTTCTGTTTTATAAGAGCTGGTAGTATTTTGGATAGTTTTATCATTTTAGTTTCTTCCTCACTACCTATGTTGTATTCTTCTACATCTGTTTCAGTGGATTCTATTTTAGGCTTCCTAGGAACATCATTGAAATCAAAGAATTCTTCTAAGGGGACAAGTACTCTTGGCAATAGATTGTCTTTGCATTGCAATAACTCAAGGTCCTTTTTATCTAAATCTTCACACAATTCTTCCTCATGAGGTTGTTCTAACATATTTATATCAGCAGCATAACGTGCCTCTATTTTGTATGTTTGTTCCTCTGCAGAGCAGTCCTCTTTATGATGTGAAACTGATTTTGACATTTCAAACTCATTTTTGGACTGTAGGAAGTCTCCAATATGTTTTTCACCTTCAAAAACTTGCCAATAATCTATATTATCATGGAATTTCGATCTTATTTTTACTCTTACTATGTATTGTTCATTGACATGAGGCAGTTTACAAGTGCTGGCAACAAAGGCTAGTTCATTTGCAAGGTTGTTTTGAGTTCTTGGGACAGAGTTAAGTTCATATTTTTCAAATGTTTTTAGGAGTTCTACGGTAGCATTTCTATAGTCTCTTAACCTAGGATTTTTGGCTGAATATTCTCCTTTAATTTGTCTAATAATTAGCTCGGGATATCCCTGAATAGAAATCCTCTTAGCTCCTATATTTTTCAGCAATTGTAAACCTAGGAGAAGAGCTTCATATTCTGCAATATTGTTTGTACATTGAAAATCCAGCTTTTAAGAGTGACCCTCATTAGTGTTTTGTATCCAAACACCTACTCCTGAACCATCTTTTCCACAAGAGTGTAACATTCCCACATGGGGAAATCAACAATACATTGCACTAAAAATGCATTTTTTTAAAAATATATGCAATAACAGTTAAATGTAGCCCATGGATCCATTCATTTATACATAATATCAGCCAAATAAAGAGGAGATCTGAAACAAATCATGGTAGCTTAGTTAAACAAGCCTCCCAAGCCATAATAATCCAAAAATCATGCGAAAAGAGGGGCTGCAACCATGAATTAAAGCTGGAATACCCTGAAAACATTATTTTATTACTCCTGCAATAGCATTAGGTTGTACATCAGATCTATAGCTTCTATGTGCATAAAAATTTAGATCTATATCAGATCCATACACTATACAAGATCCTCTATAGAACCCCCTTGGGGTTTTCAAAAAAACACCAAGTACAAATTGTAGATCTGAGATTTAAGGCTGCAGATTTACTGAAATATTCAAATCTGAAAGGTGGATATAATATGATATGAAAAATAAGATGACCTCCTCCAATAGATCTCAAAAGTGAAGGGCAGATCCCCAACACTCAGAAAATCACTTCTCCAATGGTGTGCAGAACCACCCTGCAGCTGCTCCTTCAAAAAACACATAGATTTGAATCTCTTATGCGTTGTAGGGATCAAACTACAATTGGACTGGTGCCAAGATATGGAAATGAGGCTCAATTAATTCAATATTTTCCTCCCAATGGAGTAGAAACCTCCTCCATTGAAAATGAGCACTGAAATGGCCTAGATCTGAAGATCTAGTCTCCACTTGATGCAGCTTACTAAAACAAGAAAACCCTCAACAGGATCTGCGATGTCAAAGAAAGGTGAAGCTTGGCCTTAAGCAAGATAGTGGACAATATGGTGCAAGACTCCTCCAAGAGCTACTCAATGGAAGAGGTGGGATTCCTGATCAGGAACACCCTGTGCTAAACAACACTCTATCTCGGCTAAACGGAAAGAGAAAGAAATATTTCTAAACAGACCATATATTTAGAAATAATTATCATAAGCTAACCTCGCATGGCTGCCATCCTCTTCCTTATAAACAATGTGAGCCTTCTCACCTTGGGTCCCACTCATTATGGTTTCCACCTTCATGTAGTTAATCTCCCTCCAAATCTGTGTTGTCACATCATCAATGCCACTCCTCCATAAAAGCATTGTTGGATTTGGTCAACCTTGACTTATTCTCCATGTAATGCCTCCTTCCATATTCAAGCTGGCTTTATTATAACTATCTATACCGATCCATATTCCCACTAGGTTATCTCCATTAATGTTCCACTTCCTCCATACTAGCTTTGTTGACTTGGTCAAACTTGACCTTCTCCACATGCATTAGCCTTTGTTCACATATGAAGGTACTTTATCCAGTTATGAATATGATCCATTTTCCCATTAATATGGATTTTATTGCTGCTAAAAATATTTATGGGCCTCCCTACCCATTTGTTCATCTAACTATGTGTTAAGAGAAAAATTAATATTCCAATTAGCTGCATGCTAATTTAGGAATATTACAGTCCTCCCCTCCCAAATGTTGCTTGTCCTCAAGAAACTGCAAGGATAGAACTGAATAGCCTCTCCTCTTTCCTCTTGTAGCATCCTCAAGTGATAATTTCCTCCAAAGAACAAGATGCTCTTTCAACAATATGTCCTCAAGTTGTGCCTCCCATGTGTATAAGTATGCCTTTGGTGAAAAATCCAAATGGCTCTCATCATGAAAAAGTGGGATATCCATGGAAACAACTATATGTGGTCTAGATACCTTCTTGAGGCATGGAATCTGAAATATATTTGGAACCATCATTCCCATGTGAAGCCTCCATCCCCAAGCTATCATCCACAAAAAGTGAGTCACCCTCCAACATGGTAACTCTTGAAACATCTCCTCCACCTTAGGCTCTTGCAAAGAAGGTGGGATGCATAGCTGAATATGATGGATCAAATTGTCCATCCCACACTATCTCTCTCTCCATTTCTAATAAGTGTAGAGCTCTTGCTGAATATGGGCTACAATAATGTTGCCTTCATGGAGCAAAAAGGCAATAGGGTCCTCAAAGTTTCACCCTTGGATTCTTGCCCAAATCATTCCATAAAAAATGAATATGACATTATTATCATCATATGGAATCCAAATAAGAGAAGTAATGAAGGTCTTACTTAGTGTTGGAAGGTACCAACAGTTTCTCAAGTAGTCACAGTGCAGTCTTACCCACTACAGTTTCAGAATATGATATGGCAAGTTGTCTCCAAATAGTTTGCTAGTTGTGCATGTTACCTCATTTAATAGTAAATAGTAAATGGCATTGTATATCAATTGAGCATATAGGAAATAGTACAACACTTGCCTAAAGCCATACAATAAATGTCTCTCTCCTTCATAGATGTTGGTCCCAAAATGACCATGAAGCCCAAATAGAGGCTTGCCCTCTTGTGGAGAAATGCATTGTATAAAGATGGTAAGAGAATGCAAATACTTTGTTAGATAATCGATAAGTGAAAAAACAAAAATCTCACCATGTACTAAGAGTAATATGATAATAAGACCCATGAATGAGCCCTCCATAGTGATATGACATAGCCCCATGAAGAAAAATGAACTATGTGTTGCAAGTAGATATTTCTTCTTATGCTTGAAAATCCAAGTCAAGAAGATCATATCATGGTAATAGATGTCTCCATCCACTACTCCATCCCTCACATCTCCTTCATGCCCCTCAATTTCATCATATTTTAAGTGATCATGGGGACACTCCATCAACAAACCAAAGCTCCCAAGTGACAGCATTGTTGGCCTTTGTAATAAGGCTTCTATCATCTCATGGCTCCATCCTTTGACATACCACATGTCAAAGCCATCAATCATAATGTTGCTATATATGAGAGATTCATTCCCAAGTGGAAGTACCTCCTGATCCTCCGAGGCTAAGGAGTAGCCCCTTTGCACCATGATAGTGCCACCTCCCACTCTTGCAACATCATGCAAAGTATGGGAAAATATCAACCCATACTCTCTCAATAACAACCAAAGCAACAACAACTCTTTTTGCCTCCCCACACCATCACCATATAAATCATGGAGCAACAACATGATAGTTGATATAAATATATCACATCACCCCAACACACCAAAACTCTTTGCTTCCATATGATGTAAGTTTCATGCAAAGTTCCATCCACCAACATACCCCTTGAATAAGGATATGTCACATGATGGCCAAACTCTTTCAATAGTAGCCAATGCAGTCTTGCCTCCTGCTGCCTGGTGTCATAAATCTGCAAGTGGTTTCCCAACCTCTTGCTCATCAAAATCACCCATCCAACCCACGGTGAGTGTCTATCATCATGTCCAAGAGTGGAATTCCTCCAAAGAAGAATACCATCCACCCAAATCAGATTTTTGTCTTTGCATTTCATGGGATGTTGAAATGCAATCTCCTAGAGATCTCCAAATGAAGACCACTCATCAATGACCAAGTTGACCCCATAAGGATCCAAATATACTGAAGGAAAAATATTCTCATTGAGAAATGAAGTGCTCATCAAGAAATATCCATCATAACAATGGAAGATAAGATGTCTCTCATCACCCATCTGCCTATCCTCTGTTATGCATGTAGCAAGGTCATTGGAATGCTATAATAATGGTTGGGCCCCCAACTCATCACTACTTCTCAATGACATCTCTACTGATCTCCATGATGGTAAATCTGCAATATTCAGATCATACTCTATGTTGAACACATAGTTCTGCATGGCATGGATCAGAACAATACTCATCCCATCCTCCAAGAATCTACACTCCAACCCTAAGAGGTTTGTGCAGCTCAACAATGGTACACTAGGATGATTGTATATCTCCTCCTTGAATAATTCAAGGTTTCTCAGTGCGTTAATAGTCTGCTGCTCCAAATCAGCAATGTACTTTGACCCTAGGTCATGCAATGGTACATTCCCACAATCCTCCATATGATGTGCTAAAGTAACAGAAAATGGAAACATGTGCATACCTTGGTAAATATTGGGAACATCTTGTACTACTACAAGGGTTCCTTCCTCCAGTGTGATGGATTCCCCAACTACTGATGATGATGGATGCTCTTATATGGCTTCATCAGTGCTAGTACAAGTCTCCTCTTCCTCATGCATCTCCAGAATGGTGCATGGGACTCTAGATGTCAAGAGATCAAGACTACTTTACAAAGGTGCAAGTGTTCTTTCTCCTGATGTAAGTGCTCTTGCAGCAAGTGGTGGTGAAGGATTCTTCTCCTCTGATTTCTTCTTATCAAACTTCTTGATCAACCTTTGAGTAAAATCTTCAAATGCAGTCACTCTTGCATGACTCAAATGGCTGAACCACTAAATGTTTGTTTCACCCTCAAGGTGCAGTGTTGCAATCTCAACAGTTTCTTTCTCTACTACTGGATGTATAAAAAAAAATGCATCCAATCACTTTCCCCAAGCCCTTGATGTGCATGTGGATGACCCATCAAAGGTAGACAATAGAAATCTATTGCCCCCTTTCCTTCTTTTGCTGCAAGGTCTCCTTTCTTCTTTGAGCTGAATGAACTGTGGGAGATTCAGATTCTCCTTGAAAGCTCTAGGTTGAGACTTATATTCTGAAAGATACTCACTTAGAATCTCATGATCTAAGTGTTCTCCATTTCTATGCCTCTTATCTTCAAAATAAAAGGCCACAGTACATTTCTTTGGAGCTCTATACAATACCAGATCTTCTTTTTGCTGATAGGAAGTACATGGACCTTCCTCATCTTGAAACCCTAATGTGGTTACACTTCGTTTCTCCATTTTTCTCTGCTTGACCTCCTTGGTGAGGTCCTTCTTAGATCTGAAAAGAGATGAGATGAAACTCATTCCTTCCATCATTCTAGATCTCTTCTCCTTCTCTTCTTCTTCTTATAGCATATTGGCTGAAAACTCACATGCTGAGCCAAGATTATGCTCTAATACCACTGTAATATTCCCAAATGGGGAAATCAGTAATACATTGCACTAAAAACACATTTTTCAGAAATATATGCAATAAAAATTAAATGCAGCCCATGGATCCATTCATTTATACATAGTAGCAACCAAATACAAATGGAGATCTGAAACAAATCATGGTAGCTTAGTTAAACAAGCCTCCCAAGCCATAATAGTCCAAAAATCATGCAAAAATAGGGGCTGCAACCATGAATTAAAGTTGGAATACCATGAAAGCATTATTTTATTACTCCTGCAACAACAGTAGGTTGTACATTATATCTAGAGCTCCTATGTGCATAAAAATTTAGATCTACGTCAGATCCATACACTATACAAGATCCTCTATAGAACCCCCTTGGGGTTTTTAGCAAAACACCAAGTACAAATTGTAGATATGAGATTTAAGGCTGCAGATCTACTGAAATATTCAAATCTGAAAATTCGATCTGATATGATATGAACAATAAGATGACATCCTCCAATATATCTCCAAAGTGAAGGGTAGAACCCCAACACTCAGAAAATCACCTCTCCAATGGTGTGCAGAACCACCCTACAGCTGCTCCTTTAGAAATTACACATATCTGGATCTCTTCTGCACTGTAGGGATCAAAATATAATTGGCGTAGTGCCAATATCTGGAAATGAGGCTCAATGCCTTCAATATTGTCCTCCCAATGGATTAGAAACCTCCTCCACTGAAAATGAGCACTGAAATGGCCTAGATCTGAAGATCTAGTATCCACTTGCTGCAGCTTACTGAAACAACCAAAACCTCAATGGGATTTGCACTGTAAAAGAAAGTTGAAGCTTGGCCTTAAGCCATATAGTTGACAATATGGTGCAAGCCTCCTCCAAGAGCTACTCAATGGAAGAGGTGGGATTCCCGATCAGGAACACCCTATGCTAGACAGTACTCTATCTCAACTAAACATCAAGAGAAAGAAATATGTCTAAACAGACCATATATTTAGAAAATCATTATCATAAGCTAACCTCATATGGCTTCCATCCTCTTCCTTATAAACAATGTGAGCCTTCTCTAATATTCCACTGTTGGTTTCCGCCTCTGCAAGTGGTCTCTTCCCAAATCAGGTACCAACACATGCCACTCTCCAGGTTGTTGCATTGCTGGATTTGGATAACTTAAATTATTCTTCCATGAAATGCATCCTGGCTTCTGTGGCTTATTCTAATCTTGTTCCACCTGTTCCATATTCCACTAAAGGCCCTAATGTCTCACTTCTCACATGGCTTTACACTTGTTGTATCCAGCCTGTCGGCATGCATTGTCTTTTTTGTTTACATATGGTGGTGAGCTAACCATATGGTGAGCTATATCTTTCCTATTAATTGGGATTATTTTCTGCTAAAGATTTTATGGTGCTTCCTCCACAATTAACGTGAACAGGAAACAGAGAAAAATGTTATTCCATTATCACAGCCAATTTAGGAATATTTACAAGAGCTATCAAAGCTCATGTTTCAAAGAGTTTCAAGTTCAAAATTGCAATTATGTTGTTCTTCATTTGGTGTTTGGTTTGACTATTCTGACTGGCCTAGATCTTCCTCTTTTCTATCTACTTGTTCGTTAAAGTCATCTTCATTGTACAAGATAAACGAATCAAGGTCTGAATAGATAGAATAGAGAGGGGATTTATTTGGCTTATCTTGGCTACTTACCATGCATTTCATGTTATTTTCTCTGTATAGTATTCTTGTTTGGTTAAATATTAGAATGGTATCATATGTCATGTCCATTTGGAGGGTTCCTTGGAGTTTGGCTCCTCATGATCTTGATAAAATTATGACAGATTTTGGGGGAATGTCAGCCACTACAATATCCATGAAAAGGCTCTTGGATGGTATTTGTGTTGGATTAACACGCAGATCTTTGATTAGGCCCATAAATTTAACTCTACTTGAATCAAAAGAGTACAAGTATTTGTGTGGTTTGGTTATTTCGAGGCCTAATATTTCCATCACTACCTTTGGCATGAGGTTATGTGAAGCACCAGAATCTAGCATGGCATTGTGTAGGATTTTGTCATGGATGTTCAAACTGACATAGGATGGAGGTACACCTCCCTCTTGAACTGTCCCTCTACCTCTAGTCCAAACAACAATTCTAGCTTTTCATCACTTAGATTTAGAGTATCAGTGTTATTTCCTATGTTTAAAGCCTTCAAAACTTAAGATCTATATACATCTTGAGTCACTAATTCAGTAAGTGGTATGGCTATTTTTATCTTGGAAATTTCACTCTCAGTACTGAATGGTTTCTGTGTTCTTTGCAGATTTAAATCAGTTTTATCAAACATTTTTTTTAGCAACTTTAGCTTGTTGATTTTTATTTGGAATCTCAGTTAAAATAGTTTTTTCAGGGCCACTAGTTGATGTACTAGGTTAGCTTTGGTAACCATCCTATTGGCTAATTCTATTTTTTCTTTGATCAGAATTCTTATCCATTGTGTTTGTATTTTCTGTTGTCTTTTTAGTAGTGTTTTCAGGGGTCTTCCTAGCAGAAATTTCTAGTTTGTTCCTCTTAGGGATATCTCGTTTTTTCCTACTTTTGAGGTCATACTGCCTATGAACCTCCATGATAGCATTTTCAAATCCTAGTTTGTATTCTTCAGAATCCTCATATGTTCTTTCATCTTGGTTTGAGGAAAACAGACCTTGTTCAATATTGTCCTCCCAATGGATTAGAAACCTCCTCCACTGAAAATGAGCACTGAAATGGCCTAGATCTGAAGATCTAGTATCCACTTGCTGCAGCTTACTGAAACAACCAAAACCTCAATGGGATTTGCACTGTCAAAGAAAGTTGAAGACTGGCCTTAAGCCATATAGTTGACAATATGGTGCAAGCCTCCTCCAAGAGCTACTCAATGGAAGAGGTGGGATTCCCGATCAGAAACACCCTATGCTAAATAGTACTCTATCTCAGCTAAACATCAAGAGAAAGAAATATGTCTAAACAGACCATATATTTAGAAAATCATTATCATAAGCTAACCTCATATGGCTTCCATCCTCTTCGTTATAAACAATGTGAGCCTTCTCACCTTGGTTCTCACTCATTAGAGTTTCCACCTTCATGCAGTTAATCTCCCTCCAAAACTGTGTTGTCCCATCACCAATGCCACTCCTCCATAACAGCGCTGTTGGATTTGGTCAACCTTGAATTATTCTCCATGAAATGCCTCCTTCCATACTCAAGGTGGCTTTATTCTAACTATCTAGACTGTTCCATATTCCCACTAAGTTATCTCCATTAATGTTACACTTCCTGCATACTAGCTTTGTTGACTTCGTCAAACTTGACCTTGTCCACATGCATTAGCCTTTGTTCACACATGAAGGTACTTTATCCAGTTATGAATATGATCCCTTTTCCCATTAATTGGGATTTTGTTGCTTCTACAAAGATTTATGGGCCTCCCTACCCATTTATTTATCTAACTATGTGTTAAGAGCAAAATTAATATTCCAATTAGCTGCATGCTAATTTAGGAATATTACAAAGAGCCATCAAATCTCATGTTCCAAAGAGTTTCAAGCTCAGATTTACCATTATGTTGTTCTTCATTTGGTGTTTGTTTTGACTATTCTGAATGTTCTTACTCTTCCTCTTTTCTATCTACCCGTTCATTAATGTCATCTTCATTGTAAAAAATAAATGAATCAAGGTATGAATGGACAAAATAGAGAGGGGTGTTGTTTGGCTTATCTTGGCTGCTTACCATGTATTTCATGTGAGTTTCTCTGTACAGTCTTCTTTTTTGGTTAAAGACTCGAATTGTATCATATGTCATGTCCATTTGGAGGGTTCCTTGGAGTTTGGCTCCCCATGATATTGATAAAATCATGCCATATTTTGGGGGAATGTCAGCCACTACAATATCCATTACAAGGCTCTTGGCTGGTATTTGTGCCAGATTAACACATAGATCCTACTAGGCCTGCACTAACTCTACTTCTGAATCAAAAGAGTACACGCTCAAGCAATGAAGGCTTCAAGGCCTAATATTTCCATCACTACCTTTGGCATGAGGTTATGTGAAGCACCAGAATCTAGCATGGCATTGTGTAGGATTTTGTCATGGATGTTCAAACTGACATAGAATGGAGGGACAAATCCCTCTTGAAACTTTCCCTCTACCTCTGGTCCAAACAATACCTAGTTTTCATCAGTTTGGATTTATATCAATGTTATTTCCATGCTTGTGCTCGTAAAACTTGAGATCTATATACATCTTGAGTCACTAATTTAGTAAGGGGTATGGCTATTTTTATCTTGGTAATTTCCACTTAATAATTTAATGTGTTCGTGTTCTTTGCATTTAAATCATTTCTTTCTCGTACATTTTTTTGTTAAATTTAGCTTTGTTGATTTTTATTTGGAATCTCGCTAAAATAGTTTTTTCAAAGCGAGCAGTTGATGTACCAGGTGTATGTTGGTAACCATCCTACTGCTAATTCTATTTTTTCTAATTGTACCCTTATCCATTGTGTTTGTATTTTCTGTTGTCTTTTTAGTAGTGTTTTCAGGGGTCTTCCTAGCAGAAATTTCTAGTTTGTTCCTCTTAGGGATATCTTGTGTTTTCCTACTTTTGAGGTCATACTGCCTATGAACCTCCATGATAGAATTTTCAAATCCTAGTTTGTATTCTTCAGAATCCTCATATGTTCTTTCATCTTGGTTTGAGGAAAACAGACCTTGTTCAATATTGTCCTCCCAATGGATTAGAAACCTCCTCCACTGAAAATGAGCACTGAAATGGCCTAGATCTGAAGATCTAGTATCCACTTGCTCCAGCTTACTGAAACAACCAAAACCTTAATGGGATTTGCACTGTCAAATAAAGTTGAAGCTTGGCCTTAAGCCATATAGTTGACAATATGGTGCAAGCCTCCTCCAAGATCTACTCAATGGAAGAGGTGGGATTCCCGATCAGGAACACCCTATGTTAAACAGTACTCTATCTCAGCTAAACATCAAGAGAAAGAAATATTTCTAAACAGACCATATATTTAGAAAATCATTATCATAAGCTAACCTCATATGGTTTCCATCCTCTTCCTTATAAACAATGTGAGCCTTCTCACCTTGGTTCCCACTCATTAGGGTTTCCACTTTCATGCAGTTAATCTCCCTCCAAAACTATGTTGTCCCATCATCAATGCCACTCCTCCATAACAGTGTTGTTGGATTTGGTCAACCTTGAATTATTCTCCATGAAATGCCTCCTTCCATACTCAAGGTGGCTTTATTCTAACTATCTAGACTGTTCCATATTCCCACTAAGTTATCTCCATTAATGTTACACTTCCTCCATACTAGCTTTGTTGACTTTGTCAAACTTAACCTTGTCCACATGCATTAGCCTTTGTTCACACATGAAGGTACTTTATCCAGTTATGAATATGATCCCTTTTCCCATTAATTGGGATTTTATTGCTTCTACAAAGATTTATGGGCCTCCCTACCCATTTATTCATCTAACTATGTGTTAAGAGCAAAATTAATATTCCAATTAGCTGCATGCTAATTTAGGAATATTACAAAGAGCCATCAAAGCTCATGTTCCAAAGAGTTTCAAGCTCAGATTTACCATTATGTTGTTCTTCATTTGGTGTTTGTTTTGACTATTCTGAATGTTCTTGCTCTTCCTCTTTTCTATCTACCCGTTCATTAATGTCATCTTCATTGTAAAAAATAAATGAATCAAGGTATGAATGGACAAAATAGAGAGGGGTGTTGTTTGGCTTATCTTGGCTGCTTACCATGTATTTCATGTGAGTTTCTTTGTACAGTCTTCTTGTTTGGTTAAATATTGGGATGGTAGCATATGTCATTACCATTTGGAGGGTTCCTTGGAGTTTGGCTCCCCATGATATTGATAAAAGCATGCCATATTTTGGGGGAATGTCAGCCACTACAATATCCATTACAAGGCTCTTGGCTAGTATTTTTTCTAGATTAACACATATATATTTGGTTAGGCCCAGGCATTTAACTTTACTTGAATCAAAAGAGTACAATTCTTTGTATGGTCTGGTTATTTCAAGGCCTAATATTTCCATCACTATATTTGGCATGAGCTTATGTGAAGCACCAGAATCTAGCATGGCATTGTGTAGGATTTTTTCATGGATGTTCAAACTGACATAGAATGGAGGCACACCTCCCTCTTGAAACTTTCCCTCTACCTCTAGTCCAAACAATAATTCTGGCTTGTCATCGGTCAGATTTAGAGTATCGATGTTATGTCCTATGTTTAAAGCCTTCAAAACTTGAGATCTATATACATCTTGAGTCACTAATTCAGTAAGGGGTATGGATATTTTTATCTTGGAAATTTCAATCTCAATATTGAATGGTGTCTTTGTTCTTGGTAGATTTATATCAGTTTTATCCGACATGGTTTTTTCAGCAAATTTAGCTTGCTAATTCTTATTTGGAATCACAGTTAAAACATTTTTTTTAGGGCCACTAGTTGATGTACTAGGGTAGCTTTGGTCACCATCCTGTTGGTTGATTTTGTTTTTTCTTTGATCATAATTCTTAGCCAGGGTGTTTGTATTTTCTTTTGTCTTTTTAGGAGTGTTTTTAGGGGTCTTCCTAGTAGAAATTTCTAGTTTGTTCCTCTTGGGGATATCTTGGGTTTTCCTAATTCTGAGGTCATACTACCTATGAACCTCCATGATATAATTTGCAAATCCTACTTTGTATTCTTCAGAATCCTCATATGTTCTTTCAGCTTGGTTTGAGGAAAACAGACCTTGTTCAATATTGTCCTCCCAATGGACTAGACACCTCCTCCACTGAAAATGAGCACTGAAATGGCCTAGATCTTAAGATCTAGTCTCCACTTGATGCAAATTACTGAAACAGACAAAACCTCAACAAGATATACACTGTCAAAGAAAGGTGAAGCTTGGAATTAAGCCAGATAGTGGAAAATATGGTACAAGACTCCTCCAAGAGGCCTCTCAAGGAAAGAGGTGGGATTCCCGATTAGGAACACCCTGTGCTAAACAACACTCTATCTCAGCTAAACAACAATAATAATAAATATGTCTAAACAGACCATATATTTAGAAAATCATAATGATAAGCTAACCTCATATGGCTTCCATCCTCTTCCTTATAAACAATGTGAGCCTTCTCACCTTGGGCCCCACTCATTAGGGTTTCCACCTTCATGCAGTTAATCTCCCTCCAAAACTGTGTTGTCCCATCATCAATGCCACTCCTCCATAACAACGTTGTTGGATTCGGTCAACCTTGACTTATTCTCCATGTAATTCCTCCTTCCATACTCAAGATGGCTTTATTCTAACTATCTAGACTTGTCCATATTCCCATTGGGTTATCTCCATTAATGTTCCACTTCCTCCATACTAGCTTTGTTGACTTAGTCAAACTTGAACTTTTCCACATGCATTAGCCTTTGTTCACACATGAAGGTACTTTATCCAGTTATGAATATGATCCCTTTTCCCATTAAGATGGATTTTATTACTGCTAAAAATATTTATGGGCCTCCTTTCCCATTTACTCATATAACTATGTGTTAAGGGAAAAATTAATATTCCAATTAGTTGCATGCTAATTTAGCAATATTACAAAGAGCCATCAAAGCTCATGTTCCAAAGAGTTTCAAGTTCAGACTTGCCATTGTGTTGTTCTTCATTTGGTGTTTGGTTTGACTGTTCTGACTGGTCTTGCTCTTCCTCTTTTCTATCTTCTTGTTCATTAATGTCGTCTTCATTGTACAAAATAAATGAATCAAGGTCTGAATGAACAAAATAGAGAGGGGTGTTATTTTTCTTATCTTGGTTGCTTACCATGTATTTCATGTGAGTTTCTTTGCATAGTCTTCTTGTTTGGTTAAAGACTGGAATGGTAGCATATGTCATGTCCATTTGGATGGTTCCTTGGAGTTTGGCTCCCCGTGATATTGATAAAAGCATGTCATATTTTGGGGGAATGTCAGCCACTACAATATCCATTACAAGGCTCTTGGCTGGTGTTTATGCCAGATTAACACATAGATCTTTGATTAGGCCCAGACATTTAACTCTACTTGAATCAAAAGAGTACAAGTCTTTGTATGGTCTGGTTATTTCAAGGCCTAATATTTCCATCACTACCTTTGGCATGAGGTTATGTGAAGCACCAGAATCTAGCATGGCATTGTGTAGGGTTTAGGGTTCTGGCTTGTCATCAGTCAAATTTAGAGTATCAGTGTTATTTCCTACGTTTAAAGCATTCAAAACTTGAGATATATATACATCTTGAGTCACTAATTTAGTAAGGGGTATGGCTGTTTTTATCTTGGCAATTTCACTCTCAATACTGAATGATGTCTGTGTTCTTTGCAGATTTAAATCAGTTTTATCAGACATTTTTTTTTAGCAACTTTAGCTTGTTGATTTTTATTTGGAATCTCAGTTAAAATAGTTTTTTCAGGGCCACTAGTTGATGTACTAGGGTAGCTTTGGTAACCATCCTATTGGCTAATTCTATTTTTTCTTTGATCAGAATTCTTATCCATTGTGTTTGTATTTTCTGTTGTCTTTTTAGTAGTGTTTTCAGGGGTCTTCCTAGCAGAAATTTCTAGTTTGTTCCTCTTAGGGATATCTTGTGTTTTCCTACTTTTGAGGTCATACTGCCTATGAACCTCCATGATAGCATTTTCAAATCCTAGTTTGTATTCTTCAGAATCCTCATATGTTCTTTCATCTTGGTTTGAGGAAAACAGACCTTGTTCAATATTGTCCTCCCAATGGATTAGAAACCTCCTCCACTGAAAATGAGCACTGAAATGGCCTAGATCTGAAGATCTAGTATCCACTTGTTGCAGCTTACTGAAACAACCAAAACCTCAATGGGATTTTCACTGTCAAAGAAAGTTGAAGCTTGGCCTTAAGCCATATAGTTGAAAATATGGTGCAAGCCTCCTCCAAGAGCTACTCAATGGAAGAGGTGGGATTCCCGATCAGGAACACCTTATGCTAAACAGTACTCTATCTCAGCTAAACATCAAGAGAAAGAAATATGTCTAAACAGAACATATATTTAGAAAATCATTATCATAAGCTAACCTCATATGGCTTCCATCCTCTTCCTTATAAACAATGTGAGCCTTCTCACCTTGGTTCCCACTCATTAGGGTTTCCACCTTCATGAAGTTAATCTCCCTCCAAAACTGTGTTGTCCCATCACCAATGCCACTCCTCCATAACAGCGTTGTTGGATTTGGTCAACCTTGAATTATTCTCCATGAAATGCCTCCTTCCATACTCAAGGTGGCTTTATTCTAACTATCTGGACTATTCCATATTCCCACTAAGTTATCTCCATTAATGTTCCACTTCCTCCATACTAGCTTTGTTGACTTCGTCAAACTTGACCTTGTCCACATGCATTAGCCTTTGTTCACACATGAAGGTACTTTATCCAGTTATGAATATGATCCCTTTTCCCATTAATTGGGATTTTATTTCTTCTACAAAGATTTATGGGCCTCCCTACCCATTTATTCATCTAACTATGTGTTAAGAGAAAAATTAATATTCCAATTAGCTACATGCTAATTTAGGAATATTACAAAGAGCCATCAAAGCTCATGTTCCAAAGAGTTTCAAGCTCAGATTTACCATTATGTTGTTCTTCATTTGGTGTTTTTTTTTACTATTCTGAATGTTCTTGCTCTTCCTCTTTTCTATCTACCCGTTCATTAATGTCATCTTCATTGTAAAAAATAAATGAATCAAGGTACAAATGGACAAAATAGAGAGGGGTGTTGTTTGGCTTATCTTGGCTGCTTACCATGTATTTCATGTGAGTTTCTTAGTACAGTCTTCTTGTTTGGTTAAAGACTGGAATGGTATCATATGTCATGTCCATTTGGAGGGTTCCTTGGAGTTTGGCTCCCCATGATATTGATAAAATCATGCCATATTTTGGGGGAATGTCAGCCACTACAATATCCATTACAAGGCTTCTAGCTCTGTGATTTTTGTGCTATATATATTAACAATATTGAGGTAGATTTTGATTTCAGTCTGCAGATTTAACTCTACTTGAATCAAAAGAGTACAAGTCTTTGTATGGTTTGGTTATTTCAAGGCCTAATCTTTCCATCACTACCTTTGGCATGAGGTTATGTGAAGCACCAGAATCTAGCATGGCATTGTGTAGGATTTTGTCATGGATGTTCAAACTGACATAGGATGGAGGTACACCTCCCTCTTGAACTTTCCCTCTACCTCTAGTCCAAACAACAATTCTAGCTTGTCATCACTTAGATTTAGAGTATCAGTGTTATTTCCTATGTTTAAAGCCTTCAAAACTTGAGATCTATATACATCTTGAGTCACTAATTCAGTAAGGGGTATGGCTATTTTTATCTTGGCAATTTCACTCTCAATACTGAATGGTGTCTGTGTTCTTTGCAGATTTAAATCAGTTTTATCAGACATTTTTTTTAGCAACTTTAGCTTGTTGATTTTTATTTGGAATCTCAGTTAAAATAGTTTTTTCAGGGCCACTAGTTGATGTACTAGGGTAGCTTTGGTAACCATTCTATTGGCTAATTCTATTTTTTCTTTGATCAGAATTCTTATCCATTGTGTTTGTATTTTCTGTTGTCTTTTTAGTAGTGTTTTCAGGGGTCTTTCTAGCAGAAATTTCTAGTTTGTTCCTCTTAGGGATATCTTGTGTTTTCCTACTTTTGAGGTCATACTGCCTATGAATCTCCATGATAGCATTTTCAAATCCTAGTTTGTATTCTTCAGAATCCTCATATGTTCTTTCATCTTGGTTTGAGGAAAACAGACCTTTTTCTTCTTCTATGAGAAAAATAACATCCTCATTATCAGAGCCTATTAGATTCACATGGTTTTCTTCTGGCTCCTCAGTCTCTCTCTCCTCTTCATCTACATAGTTTTCTTGGAATGGAGGTCTGATTTGTTGGTCAGTTTCTCTTTGTCTTATTTGAGGAGGACCTCTTTTGAAGTTTTGGTTTCTGTTTTTTTTTTAAGGATTTGTTCGATTTTCCCTAGGGGGTGCTCTTTAATTTATGTTATTATCTCCATCATCCTTTCCATTGTCCTTACTAGACTGTCAATTTTAGAATCAGATGTGGAGGCCACAGGTTCTTCTTTATATGTAACCCTATTTTTTGTTCTCATTCTAGCCCTTTTAGCAATTAGATTGGCTTCTACACTTACTTCTCCCCTTTTCATGTCTTCTAAGGTAAGGGGATCTCTTTCTCTTAATTGGTAAGCCATTTCTGGATCAAATCCATATGGAAATTTTACTAGGGCTAGGCCTTGTGGGGGTTTCATGTGGGGAGGAAGTGCATTATATACACTATTGAACCTAGTTCAGTAGTCTTAAACACTCTCCCCAACATTTCTTTTAAGGTTCTCATACTCTGATAAGATTTGAAGAGGATTTTTCTTAGTTTCCCACTTGTTTATGAATACTTGATGAAGGGAAGGGAGATCATGAATGCTATTAGGGGTTAAGCTCTTGAACCATTTATTTG
The DNA here is from genome assembly GCA_034641835.2 of Pinus albicaulis. NCBI lineage: Eukaryota > Viridiplantae > Streptophyta > Pinopsida > Pinales > Pinaceae > Pinus > Pinus albicaulis. The sequence goes on from CM076579.1 coordinate 1,529,814,963, forward strand.
CTTCTCCCCCTAAACTTTGGGCAAAAATTCTCATTTTTATGGTCTCATATTCTAATTCTTGGTAATGAAAAGCATCATTCATCTTGTCTACATGATATTGGGCAGTTGTAGGATCAGTCCCATTAAAGTGAGGGATTCTAGATTGATAGTCCTGTGGCATAGGTAGTAAAGGTTATGGTAGTACCAATGGGGCATACCATGCTACCATGTTTTGAGGTAAAGGAACCAAAGGAAGATTTATAAGAGGAGGGTTTATGAGTGGAGATGGAGGATGAAATGGAGGGGTTTGAATAGTGGATGTATGAGTGGGGGTAGTAGATGTAATTGGACCAGTTAGCTGATATTGAGCAGATTTGGAACGAAAGGAATCAAAGTGTTGGAGAAACTGACGATCAGGAGGAGTGGAAGGAGAGGATTCTCTACTAGGACTCTGTTGTAAGCTGGTAGGCTCAAGGTTTGTCTGGTCTATCCAACTTTGGGACTTAGTCCTAAACAAGTTTCTTTTATGGTGTAAATCAAATTGGGTATCTTGCAAGGATGTAAGGTTTTCAGGAAAGGAACTTGCTTTGTGAATTGGTCTGACAATAGTTCAATCTTTAGTCCTAGAAGTTTTTCTTAAGATTATTTCTAGGTCATCAACTATAGCAGGAGGGTTTGGGTCAGGGTGAGATCTGGTGCAAATTCTTTGTGAAGCCAGATTTCAGACCCAAAATACAGAGAGGTTGAAAACTTGTAATAGTTTGAAAACAAACAAATCTGTAATATTACTGAATTCACACAGTATGTGACTGGGTTTTATACTATTAAGATTGATTAGTACATTCCCAGGGGAGTTTGTGAGAACCAGTGAAATCAGCATGCCTACTGAAAACCAGTGGAGTCACCAGGTGGATGATGCTAATTGTGTTGAGGATTTGTTTGTTTTCCACCATCAATAATTGGATACCAATCTTGAGATATTTTTTTATTTTCTGAGTTCTTTATATAACACTAATATTTTCAACGAGTGTTTATGTCCCCAGTATGGTCGCCATTATGTTAGCTCCCTGTAATTTGTCAGATTGGTAAGGCAAAATAAACAAGGGTAACATCAAACCAACTTTGGAGTCCTAGGACCTAGCCTTCCTGGACTCAGAGAGGGCGCTCTCTATATTTGTATAAAATATAAAACTTGATTGATTTAGGATGTTGATTTTAGGCTAGTTAAAATGATAGGGATTGTTTGTTTTGTTTGGTTGCTTGTTAAGAAGAATAGATAGAGTAAGAGAAATTCAAATGATCCAGGTGGATATTGGTGGTCACCCACCTATTCCACTTAGGGCCCCACCATTTTCTCTTTCATTTTTTCAGTTTTGGCACAACATACTATTTTTAGTAGTTTTTAGGGTCATGAACTGTCGGAGCTGTTTTGAGGCCCTAAATGACGTTTTTTGGGAAAACCAGGAGCAACATGGGTCCATGGATCAATGTTGCTCACTCAAAATTTTTAGTCCTCGGATAGATCTTTCTAACGAGGTATGGTTCGAATCAAATGGAGATCGTATGCCAAAGTTACGTCCCCGAGAAGTTGAAACACCAATTTACCCAAACGGGGCCCTTAGTTTTGGCGCTTCATCTCCTAGGGTTAGGGTTTTGCCTGTTTAGGATTTCCCTTTATTTCTAAATAATAAATAGGCCCTCGAGCCTCATTGTAACTTAGTTCAGAGGCCTATAGCTGCCACATCTCTTCTCAGAGATAGCTACCAGCGCCCTAGATAGTTTTATTTCCATTCTGTCTATAAGAAAAAATGATCCAGGTGGATATTGGTGGCCACCCGCCTATTCCACTTGGGGCCCCACAATTATCTCTTACAATTTTTCAGTTTCGGCACAACTTACTATTTTTAGCATTTTTTCGGGTCCTAAACTTCCGGAGCCATTTTGAGGCCCTAAACGATGTTTTTTTGGAAAACCGGGAGCAACATGAGTCCATGGACTGATGTTGCTCACTCAAAATTTGTAGTCCTTGTTGCACTAAAAATTTTCATCCTGACATTATGCTATGTGTATGAGCTCATTATCACTCATACTTCCTCCTTTGCAAGTCTAACATATCAGTTTCTCGTGTCAAGCCTTGAAAATAAGAGAAAAGTTCCTAAAAATTTCCTTAACTTTGGTATCTCACTTTCTCTGTATCTTGCCTGTGGTCCCGCACCTAATGTTCATGACTCCTACGTACCTGAACACACTTTCTCTGTGTTATGGTTGCGGACCCCTATAAAGATTAAAAAGGCGCAAGTAAACTCAGAAAAGCTCATTTTCAGTAAATTCTAGAAGCCTCTAGAAAGAATATTGTGGTGGCAGGACCACTCTTTTGAGGTTCATGTATCCCTTACCTTATGGAGCTAACCCCTTGATGTGAAGATCTTATCCCTTTGAAGGAGGAGTATGCATCCGACTGAGATCAAATATACACATGTGGAGAAATTAGCCTTGGCAGCTGTTCAAGTTGTCCAAAGATTTAGACACTACATCTTATTACGTAAAACCACAGTAATTTCTGACTGTAACCCTATGATGTACATTTTAACCAAAAAATTGCTAGGGGGCAAGTATTCCAAATGGACAGTTATCCTGCAGGAATTTGACTTGGAATTTGAAAAATCCAAGGCAAAGAAATATTTGGTTTTTGTCGAACTGATGTGTGATTTCCCCTCTACTGATACTGAAACTGTGGCGGAGCAGTCCATTGTGGATGAATCCTTGTTTCTTATCAGTATACTTGATCCAAGGTATGGGGATATTATCGTTTATCTCCAAACCCAATATTTTCGGCTTGAAATCTCATGATCTCAGCAACAGAAAATACGTTTCCAATCCCAACAATACAATATTATTGGTGATACACTCTATCGTCGTGGAGTGGATTTTGTTTTCCGACACTGTCTTACTCATGAAGAAGCTGAGAAGGTTTTAAATGACTGCCATTATGGAGCATGTGGCGATCATATGTCTGGGTATGCCACAGCCAAAAAGATATTGCGTGCTGGTTATTTCTGGCCATCGTTATTCAAAGATTGTATCTATGCAGTCCAGAAATGCCACAATTGTCAAGTCTTTGATTGTAAAATGCGTGTGCCACCTTCTCCTCTTCAACCTATAATTTTTGTCGGTCCTTTCGCAAAACGGGGTATTGACTTTATTACATGTAACCCTCACTCAGCCGGGGGGCATGCGTATATCATCTTAGCAGTAGATTATTTTATTAAGTGGGCCGAGGCGGTGCCTACATTTTCGGCAGATGGCAAGACTACTGCAACTTTCATATTCAATCATATAATTTCTAGATTCGGTGTTCCTCAAGCCATTATTACAGATCATGGAAGTCATTTTCAAAATATCATGATGACTGAACTGACACATCAACTTGGCCTGCGCCACGATAGTTCTACTCCTTATTACCCGCAGGCTAATGGTCTGGTTGAGGAAATCAATAAATTTCTAGTCACTATGATCAGACGAATTATTGGTATTCATAAGTCAAATTGGCATTCCATGTTATTTTCAGCACTTTGGGCATATCGGACCTCAGTAAAAACGTCAACTGGTTTCACTTCTTTTCAACTCGTTTATGGTTTGGAAGTTGTGTTGCCTATTGAATGCAAAATTCCGTCATTGAAATTAGCCATAGAATTACTCCCAGCTACGTCTGAAGAGGAGAAATGTTTTTTTTACTTGGCTTAGCTAGATGAGAATCGATGAAACACTGCAATAGCAAACGAGGCTCATGTTAAATGAATAAAAGCTCAGTATGATAGAAGCGTTACCCCTCGTAATTTTTCAGAAGGAGACCTAGTCTTAGTGTACGATCAAGCCAACGATAAGCTAGGAGCTGAAAAATTTGTGCCCATGTGGTATGGTCCTTTCATTCTTAAGCAAAAGCTAGCAAAAGGGGCCTATGAGCTAATAGATTTTGACAGTGTCTCTTTAGATAAACCCAGAAATGGGCTTTATCTGAAAATATATTATGCTTAAATTTGGTGTGGATATTTATTAGATTAGATTTCTTTACTGCTGGTGTGTTTTAGATTAGAAAAGCGTGCCTAGTTTAGAGTGTGTTTTTATCACTATTCCTGCTTATTTGATTTTTACTCTTGATATTACAGATGTCGACGTCTCTTCAGACCTACATTGGTTTTGCTGATGGTGCTTGTCATAGTACACGGAACATTTCTTCCGCAGCTTGGGTTATCTATTCACCCTCTGATGAGTTAGTATCCATGCATGGGGTAAGCCTCGATCAAACAATGAATAACATTGCAGAGTATAGTGCAGTGATTGAGTTATTATCTGGATCCATGTCGTTTGGAATTCGGAGTTTGATTAAGAAAGGATTCTAATCTGTTGTAGCTTATGCAGGACAATTTGTGGTTTTATGTCATTATAAATCCATGTGTTGGTCATGAAGTATATTTTAATTGTCTCTGAAATCAGTAATTTAATTACATTTAATATCGCATATTCATAAGAGACAAATAGATTTAGTATGAAGTGTTTCTAGTATGATAAATAGATACTGCATAATCAAAATAAAAGAATTAAATAATGTAGATCATAATATGTATAATAGGATAGCCTGTGAATAGTGATATATCATAGGAAGTATTTCAAAAATATGAGATCATTTTCACATCAGGGTTAAACACCTTATGATCGGCAAAAATGATAATACAAAAGGTCAAGAATATGAGTCTACGACACGATCATCCTATCACTGATGATGATCACAATAAGAGACCACTGCCCGGGCCACCCTACATAGGAACCTCCTAAAAGGTCCTGGGATACCAATCACATATCTCTGTAATCTAAGAGGAATATCATCTATGTCCGTCTCTGGAATGTCTAGAGTCAGGCGCTCTAGGTGATACTCTAAATCAGAAAGGATCTCTGCTGATTGGCCTGCTGGGGCTGGTGCGACTACAGCTGGTTGCCTTCTTTCATAAGGCTGGAGATGGGCTGGTCGCCGTGGGCCTACATCTACATTTAAAACTTTTGATTATCAGTTTTGAGATTATTAAAATACAAAAAAAAATTAGAACTTATAAATTGTTGAAAATGATTTTACCTGATTCATCCCACTGTTCCCCTGTTGGAAGAGCCATATCTCGGTCGCTGCGGAAATATATCCCGGCATATGGAAAGTCCTCTATAACAAAAATTTGGCGTTCCAGCCAACGAAAATATGAAGGAGGAAATCGAACAATCTCGACGCCCTCAACAGCATGACGGGCCATCAATGCAACCCAACGAACCATCCTAGGTTCTCGAGGTTGACCGGCATCAACAGGAATGTTCTACGGAGCTAACATGGGGATTCTCTCTAGAGCAAAGGTGACTACAATGGACCCATTTCCAAAGTTATTTAGCTTTCCATTCTTTGCTATGGTTAGTTGGCCTTTTACGTTGTCCAACACAGCTTCGCACCAGTTGAAAATGGTGCCTAGAAAACAGCCTACAGCAATGTGCATCTAGGAACCGGTAGCCACATGCAACGCTATGCTCCCACACAGTCTGGTGACAGTAAATGAAATAAATTTTAGCTTGAGACGGATGATAGTTTTTATGTCAATCCGTTTGTCCCAGGGGTCTGCCAGATCATCACAGAACTCTTGTCGAAGACTAGCGACAGTCTGGCCACCTGGCCTAGTCCCGAACAGAGAAATTTGTTCACCCCTCTTGGACAAACCAGTCAGAAAATAGATATCCTCCATCTCAATTTCGAGCTGGTGGCTGCCAATAATGAAACACTGGTCCTGTACATTCCATCTGTTCACCAGCCACGTCAGGAGGTCTACCTGTGCCCTCATGCCCTGAATGGCCCAGAATTTATACAAACCGCATGCTCTTAATGCATGCATTGTAGGAAAATGGAGCATTGCGGCGTCATCCACGTCTTCATGCTTGTTTTCTCTCCAAATAATCATCTTGTCTGTCCTACATTGCATAAAAATACATATTAGAACAAGATTTTTTGAAAAAATTTAGGCGGGAATTGAGAAAATTGAGTTCAAAATTTAATTGCGCGGGGTCCACACCTGAACTTCGTATACAGTGTGTAGATACACACAGGCACTGTGGAACAGGTGTGGACCCAGGACTTTTTCCCATATAGAAAAAATTCGGGGTCCGCAGCACCCGCGTGTTTCACCTGCGGACCCCCGCAGGCGATTGTTTCAACATATTTTTGCTTAAAAAATAAAATCTAAAACCTAAAAACGAAATGCAAGATTAAGAGGTTGTGGATTACCTGGAGCTGACGGTTCTCAATTTCGTTGGACGGATTTTCCAGAATCTTTGCAGGAACTTTTTTACCCAAAGCTCTTACTTTTTACTCTGAACACAAATGGTAAAAATGAGGTTAGCAAAGTCCTTTTTATAAGTTTTTTCGAATAAATGAATTTTTAATTTATTTATTTTTCACTTTAAAAAGGTTATTTTTGAAAGCATTTTTACCTATTTTAAATAGGTATGTGTAATGTTTCAAATTTTTGTGCAAAAATTGGATTTTTCAGGAAAATTGACCGTTTTCAAAAAAGAGCATACTTTTATCACTTTTTCAGACTCTTTCAAAAATTCACGAAAAAGCAAAAACTTGGAGTTCTCTTTTAAGCCCTTTTCAGACTCTCTAAACATGAAAAGATTTCTGAGCACTTGATTATTCGAACTCGTTGTTAAATAATGACTGCCCCTTCGGAGGAAAGCCACCCTTGAATAATCAGTTGGGACTATTTATGAAAGGTATACTACATCAATTACGTCAATATTTTCCATATTTTTATCCTTTTGGGTTCTGTGAGACATCAAATTATTGCACAAAATTACCCCCATGGAGTCTTCTTAAGTTTTTTCTTCTGACTCCCTAAAATTGAAAAAACACCAAGCTTCTCCTATACTGGACTCGTTAAAACTTAACAATAAAGGACCTGTTCAATTCTAAACAGGAACGAACCACTCCTTCTTAGGGTTTGAATCTTAAACTAAGTTGGACTCATTCGAAGGATGAGCTTATAAACAAGCAAATGTTATCCTCCTCAAGCTTGTCAAAAATAAAGTGGTACTTTCCAGAAATGGTGGGGGAAAAGAGAGAAAAATGGACTTGTTTGTTGTATTTTGATTTTTCAAAAATCCAGTTAACCACTCTTGAACACGACACTTTTTTTTCACCTAGGTTGGGAAATCCTTTTTCTAACAGTTAATCAAACCACATTGAAAGTCTTCAGCCGATTTCTGGGTATTAGCTTTGGGTCAATTGTCACCAAGCCATCTGCAGTGTCAAGAGGATAGTTCAAATAAACCATTCATATGCAAATATCTGTTATCCATTTTGACCATCCCTGAGTCAGTCCTTGCCAACATATTTCTTCAAAACTTGATCTATGATTTCGTGTTGTGGGCTTGCCTACGACAGATCACTTTCTATCGACGATAGCTCATTATCTAGGAAGTTGATCCAGAAATCGTCAGTACCTTGAAATTTGCATGCCTCAATGGCAAGTTTCTCGCCTTCGATGACAGGTTGCATCATTGATCTTCGATCAAATGATTTCGTGACGTGTTCGACTTTAGCTCATTCATTCACATTTCATGGATTGTACTGAGTACTTTGAGAGCCATTGACATTACTGGTGGTTACTCTCACACTTTTTAATAGTTTACATCATTGACTGGTAATCAAGTGGTCTCTACCATGTTCAACTTTGACACATTCATTCACATGGATAGAATCATACTAGTTCGAAATGCAGAAATCAAGACCCTGGATCTAGTTTCTACCATCCAAGCTGTGAGGAATTTTGTTATCATTTATACAGTGGACTATTCATAAACAGATGGTTGCGTCCATACTGTGTCTACACATGTCTATTCTGTTGATGTATTCAAAATTATTCCTATATCAAAACAGTTTTAATTAGTTTCTAATTAGTTCTTATCTGAGTATGGGAATGCCTACCTCAGTGATGATATGTACATATATATATTTTGTATTGATTGTTTTTACAGGTTCCGACTGGGGTGTCCAAAGGCTGATCCTTGAAATGATAAAGTACTGCACTCTTTATATATGACACACTTCAACTTCATCTATTCCAGACTTTGCACTTTAGGGGGCAATCTGTTGCACTGAAAATTGTCATCCTGGCATTCTGCTATGTGTATGAGCTCATTATCACTCATACTTCCTCCTTTGCAAGTCTAACATATCATTTTCTCATGTCAAGCCTTGGAAATAAGAGAAAAGTTCCTAAAAATTTCCTTAACTTTGGTATCGCACTTTCTCTATATCTTGCCTGCGGTCCCGCACCTAATGTTCATGACTCCTGCGTACCTGAATGCACTTTCTCTGTGTTATGGGTGTAGACCCCTGTAAATATTAAAAAGGCACAAGTAAACTCAGAAAAGCTCATTTTCAGTAAATTCTAGAAGCCTCTAGAAAGAATCTTGCGGTGGCAAGACCGCTCTTTTGAGGTTCATGTATCCCTTACCTTGTGGAGCTAACCCCTTGATGTGAGGAGCTTATCCCTTTGAAGAAGGATTATATCCCTTCATAGTTGGAACTAAAACCTCCTATTTTCCACTATAAAAAGAGGCATTGGGTAGCCTCAAAGGGAGTTCAAGCTTTAGAATTATTTGAGGTTAAGTGCTGTTGGGATTCAGACTCATTTGACTGAGATTTTTGTGAGGAGAGATCACATACCTCTATCTGTCTCGGTTGGAGTGCAGAGCTTATCAGAGTAGAGGAGATTCCTGCTTCAGACCCCAAGAAGGCTTGTTTAACATCAAGGCTAAGGTTGTAAGGTTTTCCTTCTTTCAAAGTTAATACAAATGAATTCATTTTTCTCAATAAGCTGTTAGTTAACTGTTTATTTCATGGATTCCTTGATCACCATGATAAGCATGATTTATGATGTTTACTATACAGGTGCTATTTAATGTTTTCTTGTTTGTGACTGTAGGTTTGCGAAGACAACTCCTTCAAGTGCACAAGGGACAACTACTTCAAACAAGCATCGGATCTACGGTAAGTTCTTAAAACACCTTTATAGTATTATTTTATAAATCATATATGTTTAGAGAAAGATAGGTTTATTTGGCTGTTTGTTGCTAGATTACCTTTAGTACTAGGGAGATCGATCTTGTCCACAAGATTGATTAATCTACACAACAGTCCTCGGATAGATATTTCTAACAATGTATGGTTCGCGTCAAATGGAGATCGTATGCCAAAGTTACACCCCCGGGAAGTTGAAACACTAATTTACCCAAACAAGGCCCATAGTTTTGGCACTTCATCTCATATGGTTACGGTTTTAGCTGTTTAGGATTTCCCATTATTTCTAAATAATAAATAGGCCCTCGAGCCTCATTGTAACTCATTTCAGAGGCCTGTAGCCGCTACATCTCTTCTCAGAGATAGCTACCAGTGCCCTAGCTAGTTTTCTTTCCATTCTGTCTGTAAGCAAATTTCATTTCTTTGATATTAATGAAATGAAGTTTGCTTACAGACAGAATGGAAATAAAACTAGCTAGGGCACTAGTAGCTATCTCTGAGAAGAGATGTGGCGGCTACAGGCCTCTAAACTGAGTTACAATGAGGCTCGAGGGCCTATTTATTATTTAGAAATAATGGGAAATCCTAAACAGCCAAAACCCTAACCCTAGGAGATGAAGCGCCAAAACCATGGGCCCCGTTTGGGTAAATTGGTGTTTCAACTTCCCGGAGACGTAACTTTGGCATACAATCTCCATTTGATGCAAACCATACCTCGTTAGAAAGATATATTTGAGGACTACAAATTTTTAGTGATCAACATTAGTCCGTGGACCCATGTTGTTCCTAGTTTTCCTAAAAAACGTCGTTTAGGGCCTCAAAACGGCTCCAGAAGTTCAGGACCTGAAAAAATTCTAAAAATAGTAAGTTGTGCCGAAACTGAAAAAATGAAAGAGACAATTGTGAGGCCCCAAGTGGAATAGGTAGGTGACGACCAATATCCACCTAGATCATCAAACCATTGGGCTATGGAGTCTGTGAAAGGTTTGAAGAGTACAACAACAAATCAAGGGTGTTCCACAGGGTAAGTTTAACAAAGCCAAATGAATCTTAATAGCTTATGTGGGTGTGAAATGAAAACTAAATTGTGGGCTTAGTAGCTTAAAGGGAAATTAAGAATCCTTTAACATGAACTAGAACAAGAAGAGTCTTTAAGATTACTATTTTTAAGAAAGAACCAAAGGACATGGCATACCATAAACTTCTTTGGCCAAACTTTAGCAAGTAAACTTTAAGACAACAATCCAGCAAACCTTAGAGAGTAGGGAACTCCCAAATTCTCTAGCTATTCACTTTCGGACAAAGAAAACATTTAAGATAACAATTCAGTAATGATTAAAGAGCAGGGAAACTCCTAAGTTCTTCAATCAGACTTCAAAGACCTTTAAAGTGACTGTTCAAGATAGACCAAAGGACAGGGAAAACCATAAAATTCTTTAGCCAAACTATAGTAAGTAAAATTCAAAGAAAGCCTTGAGAACAACATTTCAAGCAGAACCAAAGGACAAAGAAAACCATAAACTTCTTTGGTTGGACTCTACTGAGTTAATCTCAAGAAAACAAAATAGGTGGAAATGGAGGGCAGGGAACTCCTAAATTCTCCAATCAGGCCCAGTAGAGGAAAACATTTAGATAACAGAAATCAGACAGACTTAAGGTGCTAGAAAGCATATCTTATCCTAAATTTTATGTTTTGTTATAAGGGAAATTGATGTACAAAATGGAAAAAAAAAGGAAACCATTACAATATTAGAATAACATCACCATTTAACCAAGTTCATGAATCTTGTGAATGTGCTTGTTCTATTGATAATCAGTCCAAAACAGCTATAGAGCTCCAAAGCCAACTTCTTTACAACTCAGAGTCTATGCAGTATTCAGCTCAACAACCAACCAACAAAAAACATGAAGCATACATGCAGTATTTATCTGTAAAATGAGGAGGTGATCCCAAGCTAGCATTTTAGATGTTATTTATTACAGAGTTAATGCATTTTTTACTTTTGAGACCATGCAAGGCCCAAGGCAAAATATCTGAAAGTGACTCACTATAATAACTTCACTGTTTGAGCTAACTTATGGAAAATTTTGACTTTAAGGCCTTCTCAATAACTTTTTCAATAATTGTTGGGCAGATGATAAATATCTATGATTTTTTTACTAACTTCTGGTATCTTTATTCAATTCCTGGCAAGGGCGCAGCGCCAAGGTACAGGCGTGTAGCATTGGTGCAAACGCGCAGTGCCATGACAGAAAAAATGGCCTTTATTGCAGCCAACTTTTGGAGACCTTACCGATGTCCAAATAGCTCCATGATGGCTCATTGGAAAGGTCTCTAAGTCTAGTTTCCAAAAATTCTTTCACTTTCAAAAATGGTGCCCATATTCCCTATCAAATACCTATTCTCCCAAGACTGGTAAATGTGCAGCAGCAAGGCCAAAAATAGGGGAGAAACATGATTTATTTATGGTTTTTGGCCTTTTTGAGGGACCAGTTTTGCTCCAAATATCCTGAAAATTTCTGAGGTTGATGTAATTGTCATTAGGAACATGAATATGCTGACCATTTTCTATTTGGATGGCCCAAAAAGGAGCGCAGCACCACTGAGAACAATTTTTGCATGTTAAACTGTCAAAAAATCAAAATGTGCACAAAAGTGCCAAAATTGGAATTTTTCTTGTTGATCAGGGGTTGGAGCCCTTGAGGGACACATCAGCAAGAATATTGAGCTTCTATTTCTCCTTTAACTTGGTCAAAGCTTGAATATTTGCATGGGCACGTTTGAGCTTGGCCCTTGCAATCCTATTTCGCATGGCATAATGCTTCGCCATCTTCCTCGGAATATCGGTCTCTCTTTGCCTTCTCTAGTAGGCCCTCTAGATGAAAATTGGCTCTCTCAAGCCAAGAATCTCTGGCTCTGTCAGTCGCTATGGCAAGCATCTCACTTGAGTTAAGATGCTCTACCAATTTTGCCTCTTTCTGCCTTTCTCGGGCTAAAGCCCTCTTCAGTCCAATGGTCCTCGGTCTCTATCTAGGAATTTGATCTTCCTCATCATCACTGTCATAAAATCTGCCCAAGGTCTCATCCAGCAAAGCCTTGGCCTTTCCAGCCTCTCTTTGAGCTCTAATTTCCCTGACCTCACTGATGATTTTCTTTGTCTTTAGTTGTTGATTCTCTAACTCAAGAAAGTTAATCACATTCTTTGCTCTACCAAGATTATATTGAATTTCACTAATCTTGGCATCTTTACCTCTGATCAATAAATTTGTGATTCTAACCTCATCCTCTTCATCAAGGTCAATCAACTGAAACTCCTACTCAGTTTCATGTTTGTCCTCCTCCTCAAAAGTGATAGGCTCTGTAACCTTTTCCTTTCCCTTGTCTACTTGTTTTGCTCACGAAAAAGGCATGGCCCCTTTCACTCCAAGTGAAGCAAACACATGCCCGTGGCCTCTCTGATATTTCAAAGGAAATGGCTCAATGTTAATAATTGTAGTGCTAGCTGTCTCAATGTCCCTTTCACTGCTTGATCCTCTAATATCATGATATGAGGGTGAAGGATTGTGGAAAGGTGATGAGGACGGATCAACATGAGGTGAATGGATGTGAGTGGGTGGAGATGTATGAGCAGCGGGATGTGATGGAGAAGGGGATACAAGAGGATGAGATGATGAAGGAACATCATGCTGATGATGGCCAGGTGGAGTAGTGAAAACCTTATTGGCAATGAATGCATCCCATGAATTTTTTTTCTGCTGAAGTTGATGCATGGCCACCATATTGATGAGTGCATGATGAAATAGGCTCTGCATTTTCTGATTTTAATCCCTCTTTTTCACAATGTAAGCCATCTTGTCAATGCTATGGAAATGATAATAAGGCAAATGTAGCATTCTAAATCTAGTGAAATGCATAAGAAGATGGATATGGTATGAATAGAGGTGGGAAAACCTTCCCTCATAGGTGAAGTATTTCATTATTATCCTTATCATGGGAACATACCGGTCAAGAAGGTGAGAAAAAGGGAAAATGGACTTGTTGTGATTTTTATACCTAGGTTTGAGGTATGGTTCAAAATAACTCATGTCCAAGTTTGTTTGTTTAAACCACCTCTCTCCCACACTAGGTATTCTTGTAGCAGCTGCAATGGCATTGGTGGACATCTCATATGTAACTCCAGCAAAATTGACCTGCTTGTCATGTAGATTGATGATGAATAATCTTGTTAACTCTGGGTGATTTTGGACTTGTTGCACTCTCTCAAAAATGTCAAAACATCCCACATGTTTAAAACAAGATATAGTGAGAGGAGAGGCCATGAGTTACCTTGTGGTGATGGGTTCAAATATTTTTATTTTCCCTCCATTGTGATCATTTCTCCTTGGAATTTATGCCTCACCAATAATGTCACTATTTTCTTCCTCTGACATCTTCAAATTCTGATTTGGAAACCCTAGGGTGCAAGTGAAATGAGATGAAGGGAAGGGGATGAGATGACTAGCTTGAAAGATGAAGGGAATGTGTGTAGGGACAAACTAGATAATTGAAAACCCTAAATCAATGAAAATACCTTGTTTATAATTGATATTTCCTTATAAGAGGATGAAACAAGGGTAAAAATAGTGATCACAAGCTAAAATTAGGGTTTCCTTTAGATTTTCATTTCCATTCATTTACGAATAACCAAATAGTTTAGAAATAGGGCTTTTGTCATGTACTTACCACTTAAAAATTGTTTGGAGGGCTTTTGCAAGAATTTGGAGAATATTTGAAATGATTTGGGCTGATAGAACAGTGGCTAACCTTCCCTGGCTAGGCCCGCAACACCTTTAGTAAGCGTGCAATGCCTCTGCAAGGGTGCAATTGCAAGCTACAAGTGCGTTGCGCTTTCACAAAACACATTAGGAATTTAGGGCAAGGGCGCAGCGCCGATCTCCAAGCGCGCAGCGCAAGTGCAAATGCACAACACCAAGTGCTGAACGCGCAGCACCAAGGAAATTGACCCAAAATCACTCAAAAAACCCTGAAATTCTTCTTTATTGGATGCTCTTGACGTTTTGAAAGGAAAAAATGACTCATTTGAAATGTAAAATGGGCTTTTATAGGCTTATGGAATTAATTTAACTTGAAAAACCCACTTTCTAATGTTTGAAGTCTTTTTCCTTTGTCACTGATACTCTTTGACACTTTTTTGCATTGCAGGTTGCTGAAGTCATGAAGTTGTATTTTATTTTGCTCATTGAGGCTTGAAATGTTCATTTTGACATCTTTGGGAATTAATTATTACATATAGTAGCATCTTCAAAATATTATGTAGTTTCCACCATAAAATTCAATTCATCTTGTCCACCCTCTCTAGTCACCTTTCTCAAATCTCTAAGTTCCTTCAGTTCTTTCCAACAATCATCAGTGTTGTCTTATAATTTCTCTATAGCCCTTTCAAATTCATTCATTTCTGTCCAGTTCACCTTACCCTTTTTCCATATTCCATCAATATTTTCTGAAAGACTTTCTTCATGTTTGGCCTTGTGTTCTTCCTCCATGTCATTTTCCTGCAAGTAATCACTACTTTGGCATTCAAATGGACTATCAAGTTTATAACCTGTGTCATATACAAGACCAATTTTTTTCCCTTTCCCTTGCTGTAAATTATTTCCATTCAGGAGTAGATAGTCTACATAATCAGTACTTTTTGCTGACAAATCTTCCAACACCTCTACAAAAGTGATAAACTTTGTCCCATTTTTCTCACTTGCAGGTTTTGAACTGAGAAGATAATCCTCCTTGGAAATTTTAGGTCCTTCTTGAATAACCATGTCTCTACATTCTATTACATCTGAGCCAGATTCTAGCAAAGGAAAAGAAGTGCCTGAAACATCCAAGGATTTTGGGGAGCTAGAAAAATTCTTATCATAATCATGTTGTATTAAATATCAAAAATCCAATGTACTTGACATATCTAAAGAGCCTACAAAGATATTTTTGAGACCATCAATGCTTGAGGAACCTGGGGAACATGGGAAAAGAGGTTTTAAGTAGGAAATAAGGATGAAAATGAGAGGTATAAGCCCATAATGAGTCTTTTAAGAGCAACAGGGTGACTTTGAAATGGAAAACTAATAGATAGGTAAAAGGTTTATGATGAAGATAATGAAGGCAGTGATATTTCTAAAGATATATGATAGGCAAAGAATGCTATCTTTAACTGATTGTAATAAATCAGTAGTCACCTAGTGAATCTGTAAAATACAGAAGGATAACAGCCCCTATAAAAGAGTTCTTTCTAAGGGTGCCTACGAGTTGGTGGATTACGATGGAATTCCATTGGCGCAACCCTGAAATGAGTTGTATCTGAAACGTTACTATGCTTAATCATGAGCGTAGTAATTTTTTGTATTATATTGTATATATATGTTGTTGATTTGCATTCACTGTCTTAGTTTGTTTTTTATAGTTTTCTTGACATTAGTAATTCGCTTTACATTTCATCACAAATGTTTGAATCTTTAGAACCATTTGTTGGGTATGCTGATGGTGCTAGTCGTAGTACGCAGAATCTATCCTCTGCAGCATGGGTCGTTTTTGCTCCGAACGGCAAGTTAGTGAGTTTTCAAGGGATTTTTATTAGTAGATAGATAAAAAATTATCGTTGAGTATAGCGCATTGATCGAACTTCTCTCTGATGCCATTTCATTTGGTATTAACTGCATCATCATAAGGTTAGACTCACAACTTGTGGTATTAAAACTTACTATTGTTAACTACTGTTAGAAATATAAAACTGCATCGTTTGTTCCTAAGAGTTCAACTTTTGGAAAGACACTTTGATTTTATTCAATATCAAAACATTTCCAGAAACTTGAACACATTGATTGATTCTTTAGCGAATTATGTTATAAACAAACATTTGAAACATATGTAAAGATACACTCACATAATTGAATAGGATTGCGCAATAAACACAGGAAAACACTGAAATCAAATAGATAGATAGTTATAGGTTTTTACAAAAATTTGTGCCCAAGGCACATTGGTCATCTCACCTCAAAATGTATGCAACATGTCAAAAGTAAACTAGTGATTCTCATGGTAACATGATATCGATCGATCTATCCTATGCAGTAACCACATCCAACGATTAGGAATTCCAATAGTGTGGTGATGCAGCCACATGGGTAACTCTTCGATCCGGCAATCCGGAATCCAAAAGTTCAACCCCTCTATGTGCTGTTGTAGCTCAGAAAGAGTCTCATCCATGTCTAAATCCTGAAGGATTACTCTCCCGACAACCCTCTCTACTAGCTCATCTGCTCCATGCTCTTGTTCCTCCAATGGCTAAACTCGACCCATGTCTGCATTAAATTAAAATTTTAGTTTAGTCTTGGGAAAACATCAAAAATACAAAAACATGTATAAACCTTAGAAAAATCAAAAAACATGGTCAAAAAATTCTTATTGATTGCACCCCACTGAGTACCTTCTAGTAAAGCTAAGTCTAGATCCCCTCGGAAATCGACGCCTACATATGCATACTCATCGATGGCGATAACCTGTCACCTGAACCAGGCGAAGAATGCAGTCGAGAATAAAATGGACGATTACCCTACATGTCTAGCGATCATTTCTACCCATATCTGCATACTCGGATCTCTAGGGTTAGATACACCCAGTGTCACATGCTGAGGTTGCATCAGTGGAATCCACTCTAAGGAAAAAGAAATGAGGATTGAATCATAACTGAATTTTTTCTTCTTTCCTCCCTTTTCCTTCCTCAAATTTTCTTTTATTTGAGAAAGTACAGCTTCATACCAACTAAAAATTGTCTGTTCCATGCACTCTAGCGCATACTGCATATAATATATGTTCGCTACATGTAGTGTAATGGTACCAGCAAGCTTTGCGATCATGAATAGAATGGTTCTCAATGGAAAATCATGAACATCATAGATGTTTATTTTCCCATCCTTTCTTGGCTCTTCTCCTAGATAGAAATACTGAAAAATATAGTCTCTCATTGTCTCTCCTCCGAGAGCAGACCCTGAGAGAGAAATGATTAAGCCTCTCCTCGACAATCCTTTCAAAAAATATATGTCCTCCACTGTAATAGGAACCACTTTGTTCCTAATGTGAAATGCCTCAATTGTTGAATCCCATGCACAAACTAGGAACTCCAAAATTTCTATTTGTTGCCTCATACCTGATAAGCAGAAGCTTTAATAACCCACAATCTCTTAGGGCTCTTACAGTACCTGGATCATTAAGGCCAATCATATTTTGTTCTTCATGCTCTCTTTCTCTCCAAGTAATTGTCATTTTAGAAACATAGCCATAAGACTCATTAGACTCCTTTTCATCCAAAAAATTAGGAAAAATTTGGGTACAATGCAATAATCAAGAATGTGAATTGCACCCAATGCAGTCTTGTTCAATAGACAGTGCGTTTCATATGCACCTAGACTTCATTTTGAGTTCTTTACAATGCAATTTTCGATGCCCAAGGGTGCATTGCCCTTTGTTGAAAAATAATTTACCCTAAGGGGAAAAAATCCCTAAAAAATTGCAATGGAATTAAATGAAATGACTACTGAAAGAAAGAGGGGGTTTATGGCACCAACCTGGATCAAACGGCGATGAAAATTGTCCACAGAATCGATCGCAATCAACATCTGAAGTTCGAGGGCAAAAATAGGTTCAGAGCTCCAAAATGCAAATGGTAACTTTCAAATGGTAAAAATAAATAGTAAAACTCTTTTAATTAGTCATTTGATTATTTCCAAATCATATTTATTGTTGTGACTATGGTTTTATTCTATTTTTATCATGAAATAGGTATTTTTAATCCATTTGATGTTGTTCTGAACAGGTTTGCAACTTATGAGAAGATTAGTCGTGCAAATTTATTTCAAGAATGATTTGACCACAAAGCATACTTTTATCCTTATTTTTCAAGCTTTGATAAAAATGAAAAAGGACTTGAAGCGCACTTTTATCTCTTTTTAGATCGTCGATAACAGTGAAAAAGGAACCCTTGGAGTCTTCTTTTAGCTCTTTTTAGACTCCGATAATGTGAAAATATTGTCGAGCACTTGTCTTTTTGAGCTCGTAAAATTAAATTAATTGATATCTACTCAGAATAAGTTTAACCCTTTTTTGGACTGAGATAGATTATTTATGAAAAAGGAATTCCTTAGTTGAACATGGCTAGGAGGTTCTCTCAGATATTATTTTACACTTTTTTGGATCTGAGCTACAACTTTACGAAAAATTACCTAAGGAGTTTTCTTTCATCCTCTTTTTCAAACTCTCTAAATATGAAAAAGGACCGGGTTTTCATTGTCATTAGGCTCGTTAAAACATAAAATAGCGACGGGCTTATCGATCATGGCAAGAATCGAGTTTCATTCATCGCTAGACTCGTTAAATTATTAAATAGTGATACATTATTCACCCAAAGAGTTGAATTATAGATAAAGCATATGTTATCCTCCTCAAGATTGTTAAAAAATAAAGAGGTACTGGTCAACAAATGACTGGGGAAAATTTGGGAAAGTGAACAAAACTTTTATGGTAGCAGGTCGCTCTTGAACATGACACTTAACTCCATTATTGTGATTGTTTGGGTTGGGTAATATTCTTGACGGTTCATTCATACCTATGGTTCATCATACCTTCACTTTGGTTTTGGGTCAATGCTGCCAACTCATCTCATTGTCGCTGATATGTTCAAGAGAAGTCGTCCAGTGAACACTCATCCTTCTGCAATACTCATAAACCTTCATTCTCATGACAGTCATCCCTGAACATTGCCATATCAAGTCACATTTTTTCTCTAAAATCAGTAACTCTCATTTCGTAATAAAGTGGCTTCCTGTCAACATCAAATCATCATCCAGGAATTTTACTTAGAAACATCATCTTCCAGTACCATGAGGCTTATTACAGTATCGACAAAATCCTCGCTTCCAGAATTTTGACAGAAATATTTTATTTGGCGTTCGACATCAAATCATCTATTCACACCTTACAAAATGTATTGCAGTACCTTGAGAGACATTAACATTAATGGTGGTTCTCTCATGTTTGTTAACAGCTCACATCATTAGATGGTAGTCAAATGATGTCTTACCATGTTCGAATACAAATCATATATTCACATGGCTAGACTTGTACCCGAACGATCGAGTGAACGAAATAAGAAGACCCTAGATCTAGTTTCATCCATCTGAGTTGTGATTTCAGGATTTCTGTACGCATCATCTATACGGTGACCTTACATATAGATCGTCATCCTAACATGGGCCTATATCTGTAGGCATGTCTGTATTGGGCAACATTCCAATGTAGACAATTTTTCACACTATGTACATGTTATTAGATAGTTTATGTGTTGATCATGGGAATTCCTTCCCTCAAAAATTCATGATCAAGAGGATATATCATGATGTAATGTATTGTAAGATTGATGTAGGTTGCCACTCCACTTCAATTCCAGCCCATCACATCGTAAATCATCTCATTCAAAAAATATTGTTATTATTCTGAATTCATGCTTTAGGGGGCAGCTGTTATAGGTCAATTTGGGCATCATTCCCAATGACCTAGTTAAACTAGACATCATCCCTAGAACCAATGAAATAGGGTCTATCATCCACTATCATTTCATTTGTTGCATGCCCTAAGACAAGAAAAAACTATTCATGACTTCTATTGCAAGGTTTCCAAGGGTTGAAGTATATGTTATATCGCTTGTGATCTCACCAACGCAGCCTCTCAAGGGATTAACTTCTTTTCATATGAATTTACCTCCATTCAAGGGTGCTATGCAAAGCACTTCCCGACATTCAAGAGTGCGTTGGTAAAATGGGAGCAAAATTCTCATTGTTCTGAAATCTCCACATGGCCAGTGCCTTCTAGAAGAGTCCATATGTGTAAAACTAAAAATCCATGTGTCCATCTAACACCTCTTAGCTTTGGAACATGTCTTGCCTATTATTAGAAATTCATTAATTGAGAAACTACCTTCAGTTTCCCTATAAATTAAGCACAGATCCTAGTGCTAGAAAAGGAAGAAATTTGGTAAAGAAATGTTGTTGGATTCTCAATTGAGTGCGTGATAAGAGTGATATGCTACTGGTGTGATGTTTATTTTGATGAGGCTGGAATGAAGCTGGAGCTGGTGAAATCAAATCGATCGCTAGTTGTAACCTCCCCCTTCTATCCATTAATAAATATTGTTTCTCATTTTCCCATATATGTATCTGTTTATGTTTCTACATTTCATATGATGGATTCTTAACTGATATATATGTTTCATGTTTCATCGATTTAATTGATTAAGATAAATAGTTGTCTCTATATTGCAATCTCTTTGCTATTTAGTGTTCATACTTACAGGAACTAGTCTGGCGATCTAAGTTGGATTGGAAGCTATAGCAAGAGTGATAGAAGGAGAATAGGAAGTGCTTGGATCACAAGTAGGTTCCTCTATCTCTTTGTGTGTCTATTTACTCTTAGATAAAGTGCCTGCAAAGTCTTTGATTTGTTGTTCTAAATTCATAGCACCACATTTAGGGAACATGTTTTATCTGTAATCCATAATTCCGCATAACAATCCCCTTCATTCTTGTGTAAAAATAAAGAGGTACTCACCAAAAATGGTGGGTGAAAATGGAAGTTATTCGTCAGTTGTGTTGGAAATATGTCACTCTTGAACATGACACTTATCTGCAGTTCATGTCGGGTTGGGATATCTTCACTCTATCACTTTGCCTCCATGGGTTTGGGAAATTATTTTGCCTCTCATTCGATTACCAAACTTGTCAACATGACCTCTGATCCTAATAGAGTCAAATGTTGCCAAATTCCATAATCGTGTTGCCGATATCTTCAAGAGAAAATCCTTCTGTAGTTTGTACATTCCTTGATCCTCTATTTCAGTCTTGATTAACACTCATATTACATTTTTTATTTTGTGTCGATGATGTGGGATAAATTATGACCCTCCTTCAATGGATATCTTCCTGTCGACTTCAGCTCATTATCTGGGAAGTCGATCCAGAGACACCTTTATGGTACCTTAGATCTTGCATGCCCTAATGGAAATTTCTTCGCATTCGACGACAGGTTCTCATCATTGGCCTTCGATCAAGTGATTTCACAGGTGTTCGACTCTAGATCACTATTCACATTCCATGGATTGTACTAGTAGTACCTTGAGAACCATTTTCATTATTGGCAATCTCTCCCACGCCCGTTAACATCTTTCATCATTGACTGGTAATCAAGCGACT
This sequence comes from Pinus albicaulis, assembly GCA_034641835.2. Lineage (NCBI taxonomy): Eukaryota > Viridiplantae > Streptophyta > Pinopsida > Pinales > Pinaceae > Pinus > Pinus albicaulis. Next base: position 1,529,836,345 of record CM076579.1, read on the forward strand.
TTCCTACATGTTCGACTTCATATCATTTATTCGCATGCTTGAAATTGTACTTAATCGGGTCATGACGGAGTGCAAGACCCTGGATTATTCTCGAGAGTCCAAGTTGCGAGGAAATATGATTTTTCCATGATTGGATACATGTTTTTTTTCAGATGGATGGTTGTGACCATACTATGAGTCTATATGTGATCCTTCTCATATGGATGGTTGCGACCATACCATGGTCTCTTTTATGGATGGCTGCATACATACCTTGATTCATGTATTTTCATCAGAGATTTCTGTTATGTATATGTATCTCTGCTTGATTTTCAGGTCTTCCGACAGCAACGTTTGGTTCCTTGCACGTCCTCGTAAATAATTTCCCTCCTCACTCATGTTCAGACTTCATACTTTAGGTGGCATCTGTTACACAAAAAGTTGTCAATGTCCCTGTACTCCTTATTCCTTGATCCTAGAGGACCCATATAGTGACCCTTGTTTACTTTCCAAGCATGGAATACATACCCCTAAACCACACTTTATCTGGCAATTCATCTCCCTTTACAATGTTTCTAGAAGATCCCTATAAAAAACTAGTTTTCAAGGTTGGCGTTTTGTCTCAATGTCTGACCCGTGCCAATAGTATAGATTTACACTGAGAGCCGCATCGATCGTCACTTTGTCTTAATGTCTAACTCGCACTGATCTTCTTTTGGAAATTTTTTGAAAATAGAAACGAAGTTTCCACGACTAGAAGCTTCACGAAGCGGAGAGGTAGAAGTTTTTTTTGAGGATATGGCTGAGGAATTCCACTTTGGGATTCTTGTTCCCATAATATACGAACTACTCCAAAATATAAGCTTATTTCCCATTATTTGAGGGCCCATATCCTCCTCCTCCATTGTTATATAAGGATACCTCTTTCACCTTTGCTACCCTGGTTAGAGTTAGCTAGTTAGAAGCAGTTGTTGTGCAGGTAAATCCCCTCTGCAGACAGAAGCGATCTCTCTAGCCTTAGGGTGGGTCTAGCAACAAGAGGACATGATAATCCTTGGATTCCTAATTTATGAATGAAACTGATTCAGGATAGATGTCCTACCTTTGTTCCAACGTAGTTGTTGTAGCTGTGGCAGCAGTCTCTCGATCTTTGTCCTGACACATCGCAGTCCTTCAACGGTAATACTTAGGTGCTTGCACAAGGATCATAAAACAATAGCAACATACAAAAACATAATTGCATTCTTAACTATTTAATTGGTCAAGGAGAATTAAACGTATTGCACAAGATTAATCATATCAAACGTAAGACGGGAACCAAAAAATTATTCATGTATTAATGAGGAAAGAGAAAGAGTTTACAACCAAAAGAGCCTTGACATTGCAGCCTCATTCAGTGGGTCTAGTCAAACACGTCTCAAGCATTCGTCGAGGAAATTGACTTGTCAAGGAAATAATCCTAGACTCTCTCTCAACAATGGATTCCTCTCTGCTCTATCTCACACCAGCTATTCAGCTATTCAACCATTTCAGCTAGCTACAACTATGTGAGAGAGATATATTTATAGGAGAGGAGGAGGTGGTTTGGGATCCCTCATAAGGTGGAAAGGGGACCTTATCCTTTGGGGAGTTGCTCAAAAGTAGGAAACAAGAAGACAAAGGAAGGTCTTTGATGTTATTCAGTCGAACAAACCATGCTGACTTTGCTCACAAAGTGGTTGGGAATGGAAACTTCGCTTCTATTTTAAAAAACTTTCCAAAAACAGCTCAGCGTGGGAAATCCACTGAGACAGAGCACCAATGGGCATGAGGCACAGTGTTAATTTCTCTATGGGTGCAAGGCCATAACTTCCTGCCAGCGCCGACCCAAAATCATATGTTTTTGAGAGCCTGCTCCAAGAATAGTCAACAGAGAAAATGTTCTTCTCATGCTAAGGGACGGAATGAAACTTTTTGCAAGGTATGACAATACAAAAAAGTCACAGAAATGGTCCTCCAATCTGTAGGATGGGGATTGCAGGGATGGTGACAAGATATTGTGTAACAGATGCCCCCTAAAGTATGAAGTCCGAGAGAGAGGGAGGAGTGAAATTCTTTACGAGAACATGTTCAAACTAAACACCACCGGCAGAAGACCTGCAAGTACAAGTACAACCGATATCTCTGATACATGAGTATGTGGCATGGGCACAACCATCCATAATAGAGTACATATAAAAATGAGATCCGAGGTATGGACGCAGCCATCCAGCAAGAAGGATCAATAAATAGACTTAGGTATGGCCGCAACCATACAATCAAAAGAGTCATGCATATAGCCATGATAAACGAAAATGATCTCGCAACCTAGATTTTATCAAACAAAACCCAGGCTTTTGTGCTCCATCTCAACCCGAACAAGTACAAATTCAAGCATGTGAATGTGTGAGCTGAAGTCGAACATGCAGTAAAATAACCTGATAAGTTGTTAACAAGCATTAGCGAAACCACCAATAATGACAATGGCTCTCAAGGTACAACTAGTACAATCCACAGAATGTGAACACTGATATGGCGTCGAACATATGCAGAATCACTCGATATAAGGCCAATGATGAGGACATGTCATTGAATGCGAAGAACTTGCCATTGAGGCATGCAAGCTCCAAGGTACCGGAAGGGAGTCTTTAGATCAGCTTCCTTGATAATGAGCCGAAGACGATAGGAAGTGGCCTGTTCAAAGGAGGGCCATAATGTTTCCCACATCATCGACATGAGGCAGAGGATTAAGATTATAGTGAATCAAGACCAAACAGAGGATCAGAGGTTGAAAACTGCAGAAGGAAACTTCTCTTGAACATATCAGCGACACGACTCTGGAAATTGGTAGTATTTGACATCAAGGGGTATGAGGTCATGATGACATGGAAAAGAGTAGATGAGAGGTCAAAACAGATTACCCAAACCCATGGAGGAAAAAATGACGAAATGAGATGTCCCCAACCTGAAACAAATGCAAATGAGTGTCATGTTCAAGAGTGACATATTGCTGACATGACTGAGAAATAGTTCCATTTTCACCCACCATTGCTGGTGAGTACCCCAATTATTTTTGGAAACAAGCTTGAGGGGATAGAATATGCTTTCCATGTAATTTTGTTCTTCATAAAAATCCATCCTAGTAGATTCTACAATCCCAAGTAAGGAGGAACTCGATTACATCATGGTGACAATTCTCGATGTCATTTAGGTTTAAGGAGCCTGACAAAGGAATAACTCGGCATATTTTCATGTTTAGAGAGTTTGAAAAGAAGCAGAAAATAAAATTCCAACAGGGCCCTTTTTGTAGGTAGTCTCATAGATCCGAAAAGGTAGAAAACTATGTCTGAGAGAACCTCTTAGTCGCGATATGCTAAGGTATTCCTTTTTCGTAAATAATCTATCCCAACCCAAAAAAGGGGTAAACGTATACTAGGTAGATATCGTTTCACAACCTTTAACGAGTTCAAAACAACAAGAGTCTCAGAAATCTTTTCAATTTTCGAGAGTCAGAAAAGAGCTTAAAGATGACTCCAGGGGTGAATTTTTCGTGTTTTTACCAAGTTCGAAAAAGTATAAAATACAACTCGTTACTTCATCTTCATCACGTAGAGGACCTGATTTTGCACAAGAGACACACATAAAACCCATTTTTCAAAATAAAATAGCAAAATAATAAAAAATAATTCTCAAAATCCTAATTAGGGTTTTGAAAAGTTTATAAAATGCCAAAAATGGTAAAAATAAATTACTTTTCACTTTTACCTCTTGTGAGCATTGTTTACCCTTTTTCACTGTGATTTTGTGGAGCTGACAGCGGACAATCCAGAAGGCCAATCATGAATCTTTCTTTTCCAGGTAAGAACTCATATCCTTGCCTACATTTTGACATAATTTTCATTGCTTGCAACCTATTTTGTAGATCCGTGGGGGGGATTTTTGTGTAAATTAGGGTGCGGCAGTCAACGCAGGTTTCGGGCATGGACTCGCACCAACCTTCTTTGAAATCAAATGGGGGTGCACCACTTGGTGCAAATTTTTTTAAAACAGCTGTCCCAACCGTGACCATGATGTTTAGCTTGTAAATTCAATAAGTGAACCCATTTTAAACACTTCAAAAGAAAATCATTTGACTAATGACAACCATATGGATGTTTTTGTAGGTGTGAAAGAGAAATATGGTGATTGAGTGGAAGGAAAGAGAACATAGTGAAGAAGATGAGCAAGCCATGGGCAATGTAAGATGCACAGATGTTCTTAGGGAGTGCAGGCTCAAGAAATTCTTCATGGAACCATGTCTCCGAGCTCAACCAGAGCTATTATAGTACTTGATCAGTGTATGGGACATTGATCAGGAAAGATTCATAATTCACGATCAGGAACTAGAGATTGAGGTCTCGTATGTTTACTTCATAACTGGATTGTCACGAAGGGGGAAAATACTAATCCTGATAGGTACCCGGCCCGCGATGGAAAACATGAGCATGGTCATCGACAGGGTGTGCCAAGGGGCAAGGAAAGGATCAAAAAGCGGGAAGGTGGATATCCAAACCATTCCCGATTTTGCATTAAGAGTAGTGTTTCACACCATCACGCGATCTGCTGGAGTTCAGGCTCCTTATGAGGCCACAAAAACACAACTACTTCTTGCATTAGACTGCATGGATCCCACTCTCTACAACTGGGCAGAGGTGGTAACGATCAACATGAAATGCCAGTTGACGAAATGCAACAATGGTAAGTTGAAATAGTTCAGCTATGGGTCCATCCTGGTACCATTCATATTGGAATGGTAACCAATCTTCCAGCATCAGGAAGTGATAGTTCCTACACCACCAGAGCAGGAGCCATGGATGGTTTGTTGGGTGGCGTTGATGCCAAGATCAGGAGGCGATCAACAGATGTCCTGGAGACCAGATTTCTTTGAGTGGCTCCGCTGACAACTAATTTTTGTGGAGGACTGGCCCTATTCTGGCACGGAATTTATCGGTGATGCGGATCTCCCACTCCCAATAGGAGAGGATTGGGATGAAGCATTGGGTAAGACTCATTTTTATTTTGATGAGTATTATGATTTTTTGATTATGTATGTTCTGATGATAATCCATTTATTTACAGATGTTGGCCCAAAAATACCTGCAGGGATGTCTCCGATAGCACAGAAAATTCCTCATGATTTTGATGTGGCCCCTCATGGTGAGGGAAGCGAGGAGGAGGAAATTGTACGCAACCTCGAGGGACTCGCTAGTAGAATCCCAGACTACCCGAGATTTGATGATGTTCCTCACACATACCAGAGACACACTGTAGGGGTGTCGAACCATGTTCACCTCTTATTACGACAGCTCATACGGGAAATGACATGCTACCATGAGCATCACGCCAACTAGACACCTAGGATTTTTATTTCTGCATATTTTTTAAGAGACATGATGTCTCAGGATGTAACCAAAACATACATATTTTTTGAAGTTATGATGCACGTAGATGCAAACACTCGATATAAATATATACTCCTATTTTCCTGTATGAATCTTATCATGTGATGATGATTTTTTACAAATTACGCAAATGTCTATCTAATACAATAGTGGCCACTGTATCAGTTACTGCATTCATTCGTCTAGGAATATGTTGATATGTGATGTAATCAAAATGTTTTTCCAGTAAAAGAACACGCAAATACAACCTTAAGATGTGAGGATTTCTAACATAATAATGCCCATTAAGGTGAAGAAAAACAAGTTATGAGTCTAGGTTAACAATCAATGCACGAATGTCAAGAGAAATGGCCTCGGTAAATAGTTCAATAACAACACTATATTCAGTGAAATTGTTTGTGGTTCGTCCTAAACAAATACCTTGTAGGTCTATCAACTCACTAGTAGGATTATAAATCACCCAGGTTGCAGAAGACAGGTTTCAGGTACTACTGGAGGCACCATCCGCGAAACCGACATAAGGAGTAATAGACATTTGCGTAAGTAATGATACAATAAGTAAGAAAACGCTCACAAAGCACACCAAGCCAAAAATGGACAAAAATTAAAGAACATCTATGTACAAAAGAGACATGCACGAGAAAATCATGCATAATATTTTTTGAGATACAACCCATTTCTGGGTTGATCCAAAGGATAACCTTCATAATCAATAAGCTCATAAACCACGTTCTGCAAAATGCGCTTAACAATGTAGGGCCCATGCCACATGGGTTGGAATTTTCCTGCCCCCAGCTTATCATGAGCTGGGTCATATAGGAGGGTGAGCTCTTCTTCTATAAAGGAACGAGGGGAAACTGACTGGTTAAAATGAGCTTTGACCCACTTCTTCTGTGCTTTTATGACAAGAGAAGCAAAGTGGTGAGTTTCATCAAGCCTCTATAAATATAAAAGATTCTTTTTTTCTGGAGAAGTATTATGCAACAATTCAACAACTATTTTGAGAGAAGGAATTTCACATTCAATCGGAAGGCTAGCTTCGAGACCATAGGCAAGATGGAATGGAGTGAATCCGGTCGCATCCTTCACTGAGGTTCGATAAGCCTAGAGAGCTGAAAACAACATGAGATTCCAGTTTGATGTGTGCATCCCAATCGTACATTGAAGCATAGTGACAAGAACTTTGTTCACAGCTTCAACCTGGCCATTAGCCTGAGGATAGTACGATGTTGAGCTATCGTGATGCAGACCCAATTTAGAAGTCAACTCAGCCACCATGTAATGACAAAAATGAGAACCATGATCGGTAGTAATGGCTTGAGGGACACCCAACCTAGTAATGCACATGATTGAATATAAATTGTGTGGTTGTCTTACCGTCAGCTGTAAGTGGAATTTCTTCAGCCAATTCATGAAGTAATCAACGACAACGATAATATAAGAATTCCCCCCGGCCGAGTGAGGGTTACACGTCATAAAAATGATGCCCCACTTCGCAAAGGGACCAATAGTAATGACAGGATGAAGAGGGGAAGGTGGTGCGTGCATCTTGCACTTATAAATCTGGAAATCATGACACTTACGGACAGCAATAATGCAGTCTTTAAAGATGGTGGGCCAAAAATAGCCAGCAAGAATAATCTTATGTGTAGTGTCATATCTAGACATGTGACCGCCACAGGTTCCACTGTGGCAATCATTCAGGACCTTTTTTTAGCCTCATCGAGAGTTAAACATCGCCGGAGAATGGAATCAGCTCCAATGCGGTAGAGAGTATCTCCGACTATGCGATAAGGTTGCGAATGATGAAGGATGCATCGACGAGCATCCTTCATCAACTCAAATCAGAAGGTCATGGAAGTCTGAAGATATTCGATGATATCACTGTATCGAGGATCGAGGGTGCTAATCAGAAAAAGTGTGTCGTCTGGAATGTGTTCCTCGAAACCAGATGGAGCAGAATCAGAAGGGAGAGAGCAGATCAAATTGGCAAAGACCAGCGATTTCTTTGATTTAGCGATGTTAGGGTCCTATAATAATAGGATTCATAATTTTTTAATTGACTTTGATTAGTCTTGTAATATGTACATATTTTTCTTTCTAGAAATTGTTTTCCAATATCAGAAGAATAAAATAAAAAACATAAAGAGGGTAAAATTCCTAAAAGAAAAATTGAAGGACTTGAAAGAAAAATATCAAAAAGAACAGAAAATGGACCCCAAACAAAAAAGATAAAAATAAAACATGAAAGTGATGCAAATCCAAATGCCACTACTATTTACTTTTTCTTCAAAATAAAGATTGTGTGCAGCTTGCTACAATGCCAAAATCCATGAAGGTTAAATAGCTTAATCTTAACCTCTCATGTTTTAAATTTCATGTTATTAGATAGAGAATAAAGGTCTATCCAAACAACTTAATCTTGGTAGATCAGTAGTTAGGTAAAAAATAATAAGGAGCTCAATAGCTTAATCTGAGCCCTTGTAAGAAATAAGGATAGATTTAGTTAGTTTGTTATTTTAAAAGAAAAATGAACAAGGGTTTGCAAGCTCAAATGCACCCAGGTAAATGAAGAAAAAATGTTAGGGTAGCATTTGGGTAGGCAGAAGCAGTTTTTTACAGTCATGGATAAGAACAAATTTGGTCATTTTAGTCACTAACTTCCTTCAAAAGATCATCCCCTTGTAAAAATACTTCATCCCCTCCATTTTCATTCTTTCCCCTTCATTTTTCCTTTTTCCCATTATCATTCAGTTTCACTTGCAAAAATCCCCTTTTCCTAAGTTTAAAACTCATTATACTTAAGGAAAGTAAAACTCTTTAACTAATTCCCCTCTTATTCAAAAATACCCATGAAACCCAAAAAATACTTTATCCTAAGTGTAAAAACATTATGTCGGGACCCACAACAATGAAATTCATCCCTATATCATGTTTTACACTAAGTTTAGTGTATTTTCCATCATCTCATTCATTACTAACACATTAATTTATATATTAAAACCTTTATTCACCTTTCAGCCCATATTATATTAATTTCTTTTATTATTATTTCCCAGACATATTTTAGTTTTAACCTATGGTTCATTTCATCCACATGTTATATATTCCCGATCCATCCCATAGGTTAAAACTATTCTCATTATATACTAACCCCCGCCAATACTAAAGTTACACTTATAAGCATTACATTGGTTAAACAAAACATTAATCTTCCTATCATATTTCACTCCTAAAACTATGTATTAAACCTACATATCCCACTTCCCGTTGTATTAAAAACTCGAGCCCCACGCCATTTCACCCCGCATCATTATTGCATGATCCATACCATTCACTCTCCATCTCCCAGATCCAACGGTGGAGAACCCTCATCGCAAATTTCTCAGCACGATGATTAAACAAACCTAAAGCTTGCGATAAACACAGTTTTCGGGTTTTCTCTCACCTCCATGCGTCTTAATTCCATTGGATCACATTGATTGATCTAATCCCACTTACCAACTTTCAACCGTGTGAAAAAAGCTTGACGGTTTTTCCTCCCCCATGCCCAAACCACCCTCCTATTTGAATTAACCTGCGTTTAATGCATTCAATGTTCATTGAAATTGTTTATAAAAAATCTCGAATGCATTCATTCATACCTTTCTATTACTGTTTTCCATGCATAAGAGCATTCTAGACCAAAAAACCGTTGTCGCCTCTGTTTAGCCCACAAACAAACATAATTCACCAAATTCAACTTCTACAAACACTGTAGAAGCCATCCAAGTGCCTATAAAGACCAGCAAAAACTTTTGAAAGCTTTCCAAGCCCATAAACCCTTCTTCACAGTGAAATTCCAAATTTCCCAGGTATTCTTCAGAGGAAAAAGACTCATGAATCAAGTCTAAAAGAGTTTTATAGTTAATTGAATCAGTTATGAGCTTGTATACCTAAAAGAAACCCCTATTGCCTCATAAATTCATTGATTCTGTAAACCCTGAGCATTACTCATAGATTTTGAAGCCTTAACATGTTTTAGAAAAAACTTTGATTAAGTCTAGCCATCTGCAGACCTGAGAAATCCCTCTGAGACCTTCAAAACCTTTCCTACAGTACTTAGACATCCTTCTACATAAAAATTGATGTTCTAAGATTGTTTTATCACAGAAAGTGTACTATAAAACCCTAGATAACATTTACCAAGGCTATAGTGGTCATGAATTTGCTCTTTTGAAATTACAGTTTGAGTTAAATTGATCAGAATTATCCCTTTGCAGAAAAAAAAAGATATAACATTGTCATATCTAAAATCCTTCTGCAAATTGTTTAAACTTACAAAAGTGTTTTACAGGCCTAAATCATTAGTTTAAAGGTCAAAAGTATTGAAATTGATAAATCAAACAAATCTATGGCTTCCAAAATCACTCTTGTGATCAACCCTCTACAACCCCCTATTGTATATGTAGAGCATATTCCCCTGGCAGATGTAGAATTCAAAATGATTGATATTGTTACAAAGTTCAACCTTCTTGAGCTCCACTGCTAGAACCAAGAAAAATCCCTAGACCATGCCGATGAAGTGTTCATCTGGGAATAAAATTTGTCTAAATATGTTGTTCCCCATACTTACAAATGCCTAGAAGCAATTAGACTCTTCCAATCATGCTATTCTTCATATCAAAGAGCCATTGTGAACTCTGAAAGGGAATTTTTGTTTACCATTATAGCTGAGTCTATCAACCAAATTCTTTAGTTATAGCCTGGGCCTAATGAAGTTCTTTTACCTATTGAAGCCCTCACGAAGTTCTATTTGGAGTTGGATTTTCCCAACAGATTCCAAAATTTTCAAACCTTCATGCCATCCTATGTGGAAATTCCCAAACTCAATCCTCCATACTCATCTACAAAATTTTTAGAAAGAACTAAACATATTATTTCCATGTTAAATTTTATCCTTGGATATTTTACAGATGAACATGCTGATGTTGCAGTACTTGGTTTATTTTCCACCTTTAGAACTGGCCAGCATCCTGCAGTTATCTTTAACTTTTCCCAATTTATTGTTGACAGCATCCATGAACAACTAGTCAAATTTCCTTCTAAAGGTGTATTTAGGTATTCTTCATTCCTATTCCACATGTTCTTATATTTTCAATCTGAAAAGTTTCCTACAAGCCTTCAGAAGCTTGATGTGGAAGGAAATCCACAATTTGTCATATTCTGGACTTCCTTGATAAGGAAGGATTCAAATTAGTTTACTTATTCAGAGTTCATGGATTATTTCATCCATCCCTTGGTCAATTTGTTAAACAGCGGTGTCCAGCCCAGGACTAGCAATGAAATCAAGAAGGTTTTGCAATTTTTTGAGCACAACAGGATAGGTGATTGGTACTTGTACCAAAATCACACTGAAACCGGAGTTTATGGGTTAAGCCTTATTCCTTAAAAATTTTCAAAATACCTACCTATGAGGTTATTTTCTCTGGAGTATATAAGGCATATTTTAAATTCAGATGCTGTAAATTTCTTAATTTCAAAGAAGAAAACACAATTCAAGTTAAAGAACCAGGTTGGTCCATTCATCTGTAATAATAGAGAAGAAGGTCCAGAGGTAGAAAAGCAATTGCAAGAGTTCAAGTTCAGTCATAGTTTTCTTTGGTATTATGATCCCCTTGGTATTATTAGCAAAATGAGAGTTAAATGAAAATTAACTCCATACATACATGAAAAGAAGCCTGATATTGAGAAATTCTCAAACCAATCTGAATGGTTAGATAATACATTTGTAGAGGCTAGCCCAAGAAGACAAAAGTGTAAAATGAAACAGGGAGGAAGATTCTTATACAACTGAGGCTACTACAGAGACAAAATTCAAACTAAGATACAACAAAATGACAAAGGTAAATCCTACCAATAAAGAAAAGGAGACAGTAGAGGTCATTGACACAGAAATTCCAGAAAAAGACACTGTACCTCCTACAATCATTGAAGAGGAAAAATAGCCAACCACTTCTAATACACAGTTAATTTAGAAACAGCATAGTATAGAAGTGTCTTCATCCAAGAAAGCAGAAGAAAAAGACATGGACATCAAGGAAATATATAAGGAAATTAAGGCTAAAAATGAAGAAATAAAAAATGAAATATATTCTCAATATTTAAAGAAGACTCCTAGCATTCAGAACAGGATGCTTTCAGCCTTTGACTACAAGAACAAAAAGATGCTGATGAAAGTTCTTCAGCCCACAGTTTCAACTCCTAAATCATCCTCATATTATAAAAAGATTGATTTTGAAGTTCCAATCTAGGATATCCATCCTCTCGATCAAATTGAATTCCATAAACATGCAGGAGATATGATTTACTCCACCATGACTACTAAGCCCATGAGTGCACAAAAGCTTCAAAATACTTTGATAAATGTAAGAGATCAACTCGAACCAGAGAAAGCATCATCATATGTAAAGGATACCAGAATCAAATCCTTGGAGGATTTAGTAATTGAAGTAGGATATGATCCTCAAAATATAAAAGTTGTAGAGGAATTGATTAAAAAGAAGAATGTTGATATTGCTACACTTAAGAAATAATTGAAGCTACCCCCTACAGAGCATCCTCAGGCCAAGGAGGTTTTACATGATTCTAATAAAAAATATGAGATGATGAGTCTCATTTTACAGCTAACAGCCCAGATTAAAGAAATGGAAATTGAAATGGAAAAAATGGTCCAAGAGAAGGAAGCCAACAAGGCGTAGGAAGTTCCTGCCACTGTGATTCATGTGGTTACAACAATTGTACCATCTACTTTGGTAGAAACATTGGCTCCTAATGTTCCAATGGCCATAGCAGTTCTAGTTACTTCAGCCATTGAATCTTCAACAACAACAACACAGCTATTATATGAAGCAAGAAAATTAGTAAAGGCAATGCAAGATATGTCTATCCAGACAAATGAGATAAACAGGTTAAAAGAACAGATCAAAAATCTTGAAGATGCTAAGAAACTTGCACAAATAAATGTCAAGAATGAAGAACAAAAAGCTAACAGGTTGAATGAACAACTGAAGAAGTTGGAGAAATAATTAACTTTGAAGGAACCCATGGCACATGTTAAGCAGCAATTATGTTCCAATATCATTGAAGAAGTCAATGATACTTGGCCATCCATACAGGTCATCCATGAGCAAAAATATTTATTGAAATTGGCAAAAGAAGCAATAAAGAAGACAAAAGAAGAGCTAGTTAAAAATCCTGAAGAAGCTCTAGAAATTATCAAATTTCTTAATTCCAAAAATAAACAAGAACTGGATGAAATTGGAATTACAGATAGAACAGAGATGATACTTGAAGTTAGGAAGGTAATATCCAAGAAGAACTTGATGACACAATTAGAGGAAAAGTAACAGAACATGGAAGTTGCAATTACAAGGTTTATGATCAAATTTGATGTTCTAAGGGAAAAATGCCTTCCAAATCCTCTGGTTATTAATGACATATTAATGAAGCAGGAGGATTACGACAAAAAGATAAGAGAGTTTTCCAAAGAGCAGGTAAACAAATCAGATTTGTAGGGAATACCAACAGGGAAGGTATTATATAAGAATTTTGAAATTTTGTTTTACTTACAGCATGAAGTAAAACACTTATTTGTGAACAAACCAACATTTTCAAAATATACTAAAGCTGATGAAAACTTCAAAAGGATTATGAAGATAAAATTTCTAGAAGCTGACTTTTGGGAGAAGTTGACTAATCTATTGTAAGATCATATTACAGTGAGCACATAGCAGTGAAAGAAAAAACAGAGTTTGTTGTTTTTTACACCGGCATTGACAGTTTTTTGTAGTAAAAGGGTATCAATAAAGAGTATCAGGATGAAAGTGTATTAGATGAAAGATTAAAGACAAAATCAAATGAAAGATGAATCTGTCAGCATTAAGGACACCTCATTGTCCAGCTACAACATTCGTTGAACAAACTAAGAGAGAAAGCAATGATAAAATCAAGACATCAAGTTATTTTATTTCAATAAAAAAGGATAGCTAGCATTAGTTAGGAAGTTATCACTATCTTCTTGCATGAAGATATTTCTTTTCTATAAAAAATTCCTAAGTTTATTCTAGGATATTTTGTATAAGTTTTTGTATAAATACTTCTCTTTTAGAAGTATTTAGTGTGGATGAATTGTTAAACATTTCTGTAGTTATACTATTCTGAACCTAAGGGTTTTTTGTATCAATTTCAAGTCAGCGGACTGGATCACAGGAAATAAAGCATCATATTACAAGATTCATGTGTTGGGCCATTGCAGTGAATTATTTCACTTGTTATCTTGTCAATTTTCTTATGTTTTCCATATATTCTTGAATGTGTTCTTAATCTAAATGATAAATCAGGAATTTTTATTTCAGAATTTGTTAAAAGCACTCTGTTTTGACTGATTATCATTTATATGTTTTCAACTAATATCCAAATTAGGGAACCCTTAATTGCTCCCTGATTTCGATTGACCTCTGCCTTTTCACTCATAATCCAGATTTAAGAACCCTTAATTTCTCTTTTATCCCGATCAAAACCATTTTCACCATCAGCCTTGAAGATCTGAAGTAACTCAACTATCTTTCCCTGTAAACATTTACCTTTAGACCTTGACCCTGATCTGACTGCTTGACACATTGACTCCATTTTCCCAATGGGATACAGATATATAACTATCCATCTAAGTAAGTGATTTCACCACTAAATCAAATCAAAACCCAAAACCAATTTTCCCTATATACCTAGCCTAAAATCAAATAAAAATAAACAAAGCTAAATCATGCAGAGAGAGCCCTCTCAGAGCATTAGGAGAAGCTAGATCCTAAGGCTTAAAAGTAGATTTGTGGTTACCTCTGATATTCGTTAAAACTAAAATTAAAAATCTCACAACTTTTTAGAATTATTAGAGTGATAACATATTGGCAACCATACTGGGGAACCAACCAATCCTCATTTTTTAAATAGATCTTAAAGGAAATATTTTCATTTATCTTTCCACCTTAAGATTGCTTTAAAAGTTGTGAGTATATTTTTCATAAAAACTGTAATTCTAGCTTCCAGAAGAGTCTAATATACCAGGTCTAATCTAGATCCATAGCCTACTTTCATAGTAGATAATCCTAACAAAATTGGAAAGAAAAACAAAAGAGTAGAAGATTTAGGTAATAAGGTTTCATTAGTCAAATAAAATTGCCTTCCCAAACAACCATCAAGTTTACAAGACATTGAATTTGATTTAAATTTTGAATAATCTTTGTTTAGAACTAAATCAAAAAGTGACTTACATAATACTATAATAGATCTTGATTTGATTTCATTCATTGAAACTGTCGTTATGACATCCCTCATCGAGCTCAGAGGTCTAATGATAAGGAGCTTTATTCTGCAAAGAAAATACAACAAGGACTGTATAGACTATCAAAGCCCATTTTTCACCTATCGAAACCCTTGAAAAGGCTAAAAATCCACCTGTTGGATTTAAAAGTGCTCATTTTTACATATCAGGCCTCTAAGCACTTTTCGGCTTAAGCCCTTAGCCCCCATTTCTCATATAACCCCGTACTGTGTCCGATGGCTAAAAATTCTTTAAGCCCTCTTCGGCCATCGGACTTCGCTGGTTCCCAAGTCCACTCATTTTCTCTTTGGTTTCACTGTCGAGGTTCACCTTTGCCGAAGAGATCCTAACCGTTTATCTCCACAGAACCAATGGCTATCGCGCATCACCTATTTATCGCACATCGCTTCGTTCAAATTTTTCGCTCCTGGACTCTTTTCTACCGATGTGTGAAATCTCGATGTGATCCTAACCGTTGATCTCCTCCTGGATCCAACAGTCATCGCTCCATCCCATCCATCGCACATCGCTCATCGCAGTACTCCATTTTCCTTTTACATTTTTCCGCCAATGTGTGAAACGTCGACACGATCCCAACCATTGATCTCTGCAGATCCAACGACCATCACTCCATCATGATGCGCCCATCCATCTCACATCGCTCCTTCTTGTTTCACTCTATATTTTCACCACCGATGATTCATTCCTCGTCGATACGATCTAGACCGTTGATCCTCCTGATCCAACGATCAACGATGTCTTGTTGTATCGATGTCCTCCGCCTCATTTATCCATTTTTCATCCCCTGTGATATGATCTAGACCATCGATCCTCCTGATCAGACAGTCATCACTTCATCGCCACATCGCGGTTCACCCCTCCCTGATCTGAAATTGTGAGAACAAAGTATTTCTCATACAGAGATTGACTGTAGGGGCATTCACCGGATCTTTCACCTTTACTAGAAAGGATGAATCCGGAGGCTATCTGGCCCTTCTACAGACTCTGCCTAAAGAAATAAAAAGTAATCACAAAGATCCGATCAATGAAAGTATTTGTTTTAACTGCAAAGTATTCATTGATCCAACTTTAATGTGTGAATAGGCAAGTATACATATTCTGCAAATGAAGTGTAGTGTTTTGAAGATGAACTAATAAGTTTTGTTCACTGTTTAAACCTGCTTGGGAAAAGATAACTTATAAAAATTTACTATTTAAAGGAGCAGAATCTGAAAATATGCAGCAAAATTATATAGTATGATAGCAAATAATTGTTTAAGCGGTTCACCCCTCTCTTGGGCTACCTCCACTGGGTCCAAAAGCCTCTAATTAGGATTTTTCCTCTTTGATTAAATACTCAAAATGTGAATACAACTGTATAGAAGCCTCAAATGGAAAAATACACTACAAAAATAGATTCAGAAGGCTCAAATCAGTCTAAAATGACTAAACATTCACCTCCATTGGATGAAGGTAGTCCAAAACAGCTCTTTTTCCCTTAGGCCCTGGTGGCTCCATGACCAAAAACACTGGTAAATTCTCTTTTAGAGTGCCCTGATGGCTCTGCAAACACTTCCAACATTTTTAGAATGCTCTCTACACCCAAAATCAAAAAAAAAATTCGTCCAAAAAGGACTTTCCTAGCCAAAGTTATGGCTAACTGAAGTTGGCCCTTCAAAAGCTCCGCTAACTGTGGAGAACTGGAGTTAACTCCAGTTAAAAGTGGCAACGACCCCCAAATCTGTCGAGCGCGCTCTAAATTCGGTGGACGGTTAACTGAAATATTAAATGTAACGGTTTTAAAAACCCCGCGTTCACATGCGCGTCCAACCCTCCACGTTTTGTTATAACCATGTGCAATAAATAAAACTCCGCTCCAATGTGATTTAAACCCACGTATAGTGCTTTAAACCCACGTTGAATAGCCCCTATTAAAACCCACGTGCCTTTTAAGAAACTTTGGAATAGTGGGTTTGGAACCGTGTAATGAAATTTCGTTGCCCTTTGAATTTGTAACTTATACTTGTGGGTTAATGAATATAGTTTTTGAATTAATATAATTAATATATATATTCTAATTAATATTTAATATAAATTTAAAAAAAATTAATATAATATATGATTTTTTTTTTAAATCAAATAAAATATTAAAATTTTTAATATATATAAAACATTAATTAATTTTTAATATATTAAAAATATTTTCTCCACATTAACATCATGAACCCATTCAGCAATAGAGGTCATTGGGCTATTTCAAAATGCAATATCTCCTCCATACGGTAACGGATTTCAGTGTCGTTCGCGGCGTTGGGATCGTATCGCTGAGCTCTTTCCAGTCGATCTTTTTTGGAGAAATTCTGAGCAACTTCATTTTTGAGAATTTTTCTTCAAGAGACTTGATCTCCTGATCACTCCCCTCGCACCATTTATGCTCTTGTGCGATTCCACGATGCATTCTGGACCGTTGATCATCTCGATCCAATGTCCAGCGCACCTTTTCCTTTCACCCCGCTCACTTTTCCCCAAGTTATCTCTACCATTGATCGAGCCCAATCCAACGGTCACCGCTAGTATTCCTCTTTACCCATAAGCACTTTAAGCGCATGGGTTAACACTTTGAGTGCCTCCGCAGTTGACCTGTTTGACTACGGAAGATCTCAGATCAACAGTGGAGGTTTACTACAGGGGCACAGGCCAAGAATTTGATCCATACCCCCAAGTTCCCCCACAGTTTATCTCCACCGTTGATGTCCATTATGATCCAACGGTCCTCGCTCCATCGTGCCTTCACAAATTTCCCAATCAATCATCCAATATTTCACTCCCCCACTCTGATCTGGACCATCAATCTCCCTCATCCAATGGCCCACATCACTCTCGCCTTAAAACCCCGCAACTGATCATCCCGCTACCCAAAAAAATTGCTGACGTCATCGACGGGTCCCGCCTTTCTTCCTCCCACACATCTCTTCCCCCCTCGCGTTTGATCTCAGTCGTCGATCTCCTAGATCTGACGGTCCAGAAATGTCTTCACGCTCGTCCTGGCCAAACCTTCCCACCGTGCATATTCAATGAAAAATGGGTGATTTCGATAGGACACATGTCGTCCTCCAACTCGTATCACATTCATTTATCCCCAAACCGCTTACCACCTCAACCCCGCGCGAATACCACCTCCGGTATTCCTGAAACTGCTTATCATTAATTATGCACCCATACTTCCTTTCAAACCATGATTTCACCATAGAAACGCCTCTGCTACATTCCTTGCCTCCGTAATGCTCCTCTGCCTTTGCCCGAGCCTTCTGAAGCAGTCTACCCCTCATCACAGGATTTATTTAATTGGTTTGCTGTCTGTGCAAGTTTTCATGGCCTTTTAAGTACACAGGCCATCTCATAGCCAATCATAGTGGCTCGAGGCCGAGGACGACGATCCTCCATGCCCAAGGAATCAAAGAAAAGTGATAATAAGGGTTACTTTCAAGTCTTATTCAATGGATCATGACCATTGGCCATTCTATAAGACCCTCCAGCACAAAAGGCCAGCTTTTCCACTACTAGCAGTACCGCATTCTCCAGCACAGAAGGCCAGTCCTTCCCAGGACTAATAGTATTGCTTTCGCCAGCAGCAGTAGGGGCTCTGCCTCATCAATCAACAATGATCATTCATGACTGGGCTTGTTTGGCCTTTTTTACTTCATGTTCTTTTTGCCTTGTCATTTCGAGTGAAATCCTTATTTCACTCCTGCAGTTTTTACTTTCAGTTTAGTCAATTGTTACATTTCAGTTAGAAACGGCTTTAGGCCTGCATTGTAACTAAGATCTAATTATGGACTGGTTCAGTAGAGTGAACTTGTAGGATGAAACAGTGACACGTGGCAAATCGTACAAGTTCACTCTACTGAACCAGTCCATAATTAGGTCATTGTGGGAGATCCAACTTGGTAAAATAATTAAGCATTGTAACGAAGATCCAACTTGGTAAAATAAATTGCTCCATGTAATTCATCCAATAATTCATCAATCACAGGAATGGGAAATTTATCTTTAATGGTGAGCTTATTGAGCTCCCTATAATCCAGACACATTCGCCATGATCCATCCTTCTTGTGTACCAATACTACAGGAGCAGAGAAAGAACTTTGACTAGGTTGAATTATACCCGCTTCTAACATTTCTGCAATCATACGTTCAATTTCGCTTTTTTGGAAGTAAGGATATATATAAGGCCGGATGTTTGGAGGAACACTTCCTGGAATCAAATGAATAGCATGATCATGATCACAAATAGGTGGGAGTCCTTTGGGAGTTTCAAACACCTTGGAATGAGTGTCCAAGACTTGTTGGAGATCTGCAGAAATAGATGATTTTGATGTTGGAACTTCTAGTGAGCATAATTGTGCAATTACGCCTCGTTTTTCTTTCTTTAGAAGCTTTGTCATGCCATTAGAGCTTATTATCCTTCCCGGCTTCCCTTCAATACCCCGTAATTCGACTTCCTTTCCTTCTGAAAAAAAAATTTCAAGAAAAGTTCTTGAAAATTAAAATCTACCGTCCCCAAAGATTGTAACCATTGTACTCCTAGTACAACATCAGCACCTCCCATAGGAATGGAAAGCATTGGACTAGTCAACACATATTCCCCCATGGTTAGCTTGATGTTATGGCATTTTCCATAGCAATTTATAGTTCCTCCATTTGCAACCATCACTTGACATTCTGGTGTTGGGTATAGGAAACAATTTAATTCCTTGGCTATCTTACAATGAATAAAATTATGGGTGCTACCTGAATCAATCAACACTATTACCTTTCTCTTCTTGATTTTTCCTTTTATCTTGAGAGTTTGAGGAGTGGTAATTCCTGCCGGTGCATTACACGATATGGTCGGATTCATTTCTTCCTCTTCTGGGGCTGGTTCCTGGTGTATATCCTCTTCTTGTTCATTTTCTTCTTCCTCTTCACAATCTATGTAAAATAATTTCTTCTCAGCACACTTATGACCTTTAGTGTATTTTCTATCACAACCGTAGCAAAGCCCTTTTGCTCTTTTTTCTTCCAATTGTTGTGGTGTCAACCTTGTAGGTTGTGGAAATCTAGGCGTAGCAACACTTCCTTCTTTATAGAATTGAGTGGTAGGCTTCCTTGTCGCCATTATTTTACATTCAACTTTTCTTGCCAACCTGAATGCCTTCTCCAATGAATCAGTTCCAAAACACGAACTTCATGTTGGATGTTATCCTTTAAAGTGCCTATGAAGAGATCGATCCTGTGTTCCTCTGGAATATCAGTTACCCTTATATTCAATTTTTGGAAGTCCTCAATGTGTTGCCCCACTAAACCCTTTTCTTTGAGATTTATCAATTGGCTAAAGAAGGTGTTGCTCTTTGTATCCTCATAATGTGCTATCATTTCCTCCGTAAAAATTGACCAAGTGACAATTTTTTTACGGGAGCAAAGCCATCGATACCATACAAATGTATTTTGTTCTAAATGTAAAGTTGCAATGCGTACATTTTGTGTGTTTTGCACGTTATGGAGATCAAAATATTGCTCCATCTGTAGTATCCATGTTACAGGATCCTTTCCATCAAACTTCCTCATATCCATTTTTGGAATATGGTGGTTCTTCCGGCCAACATTAGAGTTTATGAAATCACGATTAACATTTATTTTGTTCTCATCATGAGGTTCTTCTACTATATTTCCGCCATTAGGAATCATTTCTGGTTTTAAGCTTGTCATCAAGCCTTCCATGTATGATTTTAGATCATTCTTCATGTTTTCCATGTTGTCTTTCATGTCATCCATCTTAGCTTCGATGCCCACTTCCATGCCATCCATCTTAGCTTCCATGCCATCCATCTTAGCTTCCACGCCTTTCTTCAAACCGTCTATCTTCACTTCCACGCCATCCATCTTAGCTTCCATGCCTTTCTTCAAACCGTCCATCTTCACTTCCACGCCTTTCTTCAAAACTTCCATTTCATTTTTTGTTGCTCTTTGCGAGAGTGAAATTTGTTGCACTTGCTCTTGTAATTTTGATAGATCATGTTGTAATTCTTCATCTTCATGAGTCATGGTAGAGCCTTCTGAAGGCTTAATGGGTGTTGAATTATTTTTAGGTGCCATTTTAGAATCCAATATTGATACCTATTCTACAATAGGCCCTTGCAATCAATTCAACTTGATTCTTCAAACAAGACTTATGCAATTCGGAAAAAAATACACACCTTTTACTTGCTTTGAGGAGCTCGATATTGAAATTGTATTATCTTTGTGATTAGAGATCTTCAATATCTGAAATTCAGCACTGAAGTAGCCCTCTA
Source organism: Pinus albicaulis (assembly GCA_034641835.2). Taxonomy (NCBI): domain Eukaryota; kingdom Viridiplantae; phylum Streptophyta; class Pinopsida; order Pinales; family Pinaceae; genus Pinus; species Pinus albicaulis. The sequence continues at coordinate 1,529,857,473 of CM076579.1, forward strand.
AATTATGTTTTGAATGCCATAGGTCTGACCTGATTTGGATTCTCCAAGACAAAGTGGTGTCCAATCTCCCACAATGACCTAATTATGGACTGGTTCAGTAGAGCGAACTTGTACGACTTACCACGTGTCACTGTTTCATCCTTTGTCTCTGAAATTGATAGCCAAGCAACTACAGTCTGTGTACTTGCGACCACTTTTTATGGCACTCCAATCCGATGCCCAGAGAGAGAGTTATTGAAATTTTCCCACGATCACCTCTTTGAGATGCAATTCAGGAGCCTGAAAAAGCACTACCTTCCATAGATCATATCTCCAAAAATATTACGAACCAAGCTCTGAAATTTTTTGACAAATTTCCTCAGGATTTCAGCTTCGCACCATACAAATTTCAGATTCTGAACCTTCGTAGAAAAAGTTTTATAGCGAAAATGCCACGATGACCTGTTTAGGAGCTTGAAAAAAGACCTAACTTCCACAGATGATATCTCCGAAAATATTGCGAACCAAGCTCTGAAATTTTTAGAAAATCTTCCTCAGGATTTCAGCTTCGCACCCTAAAAATTTTAGCTTCTGAAACTTCGTAGAAAAAAAGTTATAGCGAAAATGCCACGATGACCTGTTTGGAGCAGCGAAACCCTAGAATCCAAAGCTCTGATACCAAATGTTGTGTAACCAACTTCAAAAATAGAAGAAAAGAGATATGAACGCCTTAGAAATAAGCCACTTCGAGGGGGCAACCTCCAATACATTACATAAATGCACAATTCTTGGATGATACAATTTACAAAACCTCCTTTTTATATATAGGAGTCCATGGGGCCATAATGTAATCCTAGTGGGCCACAATGTAATCCTAGCCGACCTAACAATAATAATTTAAGGGCACAATAATAACAAAACGGGGGTTACAAGGGTACAATAATAACAATAAGGGGGTTACACTAACAAAAATAATGGACTATACTAGTAATATAGGGACCTAACACAACCCCTCAAGCTGTTGTCCAGTATATCCCCATTGTCATACATACTTCTCTTCCACCACCTCCTAATACACATCAGACCCTCCCGCCACCTCTACAACCTTTGATGGTTGTTCCTGGCTTCCTACTGAACAAATATGCCCCCCTGGCATTTCCTCAGATCCTTAATGACATGCCTTAGGATTACTTAAAGATCCTACCTCGTTTCAATGGAGAAAATGATACTGAAGCTCAGAAACATCTGGAAGTTTTCTATGCCTTCGCAGATAATTTCAATGTTGAAAATCTGGATATGATGTTGATATTGTTTGTCTAGTCTCTAGATGGAGAGGCCAGAAAATGGTTCAAGACTTTGGGGGACCGCTCCATTAATAACTGGGAAGAAATGGAAAATGCCTTCATCAAGAAGTGGGAAGAGAAGAAGGACCACGGATACTGTCTTACAGAATTCAATGCACTTAGAAAGAGGCATAATGAAGATGTGTCTGAATTCATCAAGAGATATATACAAGTCTCCCAACCGAAATGAAGCCTCACCACACCGCTGCTAAAGTGGTGTTTGTAGCAGTCTTTGAGTCAAAATTCAGATTCTATTTAAGAGAAAGGAAGTCTGCCACTCTGGATGAAGCCCAGACTAATGCATTGGAAGTGGAAGCTAACTTTGCTTCTACGGGTAAATCAAAAGGGAGGCCAGACCATGATGCTAGACGAAGAGGGAAAGAAGAAACATCTACCTCTGGTCAAGATAGAGAGGTAGCAGATTACAAAATAGAGGAGATGAGAAAAATGATCAAGAACCTTTCGAGCAAACTGGTGAAGCTTGAGCTCGAGGCAAAGAACTCCTCCTCCAAGCCATTCCAAACTACTCCAAACAGGGGTTATAACCCCCAATATAGAAAAGCCTTATTTGAAAATATTACAAAGAGATCGGAAGGAGCAGTAAGACCACATATAGCCCCCACTGTATCTGGAAGGGCAAATAAATGGCCCTATCGAAGACATTCCCGATGGGCAAGATGATAAATATCTTGCTTACTGTTGAGTCTCAAAAGTGTTCTCCATATTCATACATATTTACATTATGTCATAACCATTTAGCTCTTATTTCATAGCCATTTGACTTAAAACCCTACATCGAGTAACCATTTTCATAAATATATGGGTTAGGATCCTTGTTTTCCAAAGTTATTTATTTTATGTATTTTAAGTGAATTTATGATTAGAAACTAGAAAATTAACATAGTTTCATATATCTATATATGTGTTATGAGTTTTGTGACATGTGTAGGTCAAAATGAGACTTTTAGAAGACCCTTATGTGGCACTCTAAGGCCAAATTCGAATTTGGTTGGAGAAGATTATGGGATCAAGAGGATATGTGTCTCACTTCCTTGTTGTATTGAAACTCTAAGAAGATATGTGTCTCATTCCTCAAGTTGTGTTGAAACTCTAGAAAGACATGTGTCTTATCATTTCCTATTTTGATTGTAACTCTAGAGATGGAGGGAGAGATTCATGGACTCCCATTAATGAGATGACTCCTCATATTTTGTATAAATAGGAGAAGCTTTCTCCTATCATAAGTAATGAGGAAGTAATGAGGAATTAATGAAAAAGTTGTAGAGAAGTCTTTTGTAACAAAGTTCAAGATGGAATGGGATGTAGATTTGTGAGTTCTTTTTAATAGAGAAATTCAGTTCTTTGATGCTATTTTGATTACAACTTTAAGGAGCTGAAGGACTTCACCAAATTGGTAGCAGAGGGCCCCTGCTATCCAAGGAGGCTTTTACATGTTTTCTAGATAAGTTTCTTTCAATTCTGTTTTTTCATATTTCCTTACTTAGATTGCTTTTTGAAATCATAGCTTTTAGCATAATTTTTCATGGCAGCCCGGGCATTTGCATATCTTTTGATTAATGACATGGAATCAATATTGTTCTGCTGCTAATTTACTTTTTGTTTAATTCCAGCACTGCTTTTTTTATTTCAGTCTTGCACATTTGTTTCAGTAGTTAGATTTAGATATATTAAATTGCTCATGTCATTTTCAGTTACCTCCGAAAGCCATAGTTGGACTGATGGTGAGGGATTGAAGTATGAGTATGTAGTTTGATATTAGTTTACTTTCTGCAAGTTAGATATATTAAATTGCTCATGTCATTTTCAGTTACCTCCGAAAGCCACAGCTGGACTGATGGTGAGGGATTGAAGTATGAGTGTGTAGTTTGATATTAGTTTACTTTCCGCAAGTTAGATATATTAAATTGCTCATGTCATTTTCAGTTACCTCCGAAAGCCACAGCTGGACTGATGGTGAGGGATTGAAGTATGAGTGTGTAGTTTGATATTAGTTTACTTCCTGCAAGTTAGATATATTAAATTGCTCATGTCATTTTCAGTTACCTCCGAAAGCCACAGCTGGACTGATGGTGAGGGATTGAAGTATGAGTGTGTAGTTTGATATTAGTTTCTTTTTCTGCAAATTAGATATCAGATTGCTCAAGTTGTTTATGGTTACTTCCGAAAGCCATAGCTGGACTAATGGTGAGGGATCAGAATATAAGTTGATGTAATTTGATTTAGATTTACTTTGTTGCAATTCTTGGATTTCTTTAAGCATAGTTTCTTTTATGTTTAGACAGCAGCAAGGATAATTTGGTTTTCATGCTCACTAGTTCACTGTTTTGATTTATTAGATTAGCAGCACCTTTTTCATTTCAGTAGCACATTTTCATTTCCTTTCAAGTTTTGTCATTGTATGTTTCAAATTTCTTTTTAAGTTTAAAGTTTGGTAAATTATTATAAAGGACATCATTGCCTTGAATATTCATAACCATACTTGTCTTTTAGAATTTCCATCTCACATTAGGAAACCAACCAAGATCAATAAAAATCCAAAAACGAAAAAAAGTAAGAGATAGGTTATCTTGCACATATAGTGCGCCACACTTCGTCAGCTTACGAATCCCTGGTTGATAATTTATGTTAGAAATTTAGGACACACTAAATTGACCAAACATTTTGGCGTCGTTGCCGGGGAAGTGTAACTAGGTAGCCTTATTTCTTACATCTAAAAAAATTAATAATTCTTGAGTATGCTCTCCTCTTGCACTTTGTGTGATCTGGAGGATCAGAAAAAGGATTGTTATGTAAAAAAAAATTAATAATTCTTGAGTATGCTCTCCTCCTGCACTTTGTGTGATCTGGAGGATCAGAAAAAGAATTGTTATGTAAAAAAAAAAAAGGAGACAAAATAAAACTTCATCATTTCAATTGATTCAACAATTTAAAAAAAAAAAAATTCATGAAAAACTTTGATTTCAATAAAATTATTTTGTTTAATGAATATATATGTGTATTTTTAAATTTTTGAAAATATAACATACATAATTTTATTAAACAAATCAATTAAAAAAAAAAATGAAAAAATAAAAAATTAAAATTAAAAAATTAAATTGTTTTGTTACTAAGATATATATGTGTATTTTTATTTTTGAAAATATATATATAATTTTAATAACAAATCATTTAAAAAAAAAAAAAAATCAATAAATTGTTTTGTTTAGTAAATTACATATGTATATTTTTAATTTTTCAAAATTTAACATGTGTAATTTTATTAACAAAACAAATAAATAAATAAAAAAATAAAAAAATCATTTTGCTTAGTAAAATATATATGTGTATTTTTAATTTTTAAAAATATAACATATAGTTTTATTAACGAAAACAAATTAAAAAAAAAATTGAAAAACAAAAACAAAACAAATCAATAAACAAAGCCATCCTAAGACAATTCAACTCTCCTCGATAAAAAAATAAAATCAAGAGGTCCATGGTGCATGCCAAAATTGAAGCAAGAGAAGAAGTTAGAAAAGAAGAAGTAGACCAAGTCTCGTGATGCTGCAGAGAAAAGAGCTTTGAGAAGAGCCTCCAAAACCAAAGGTTCCCAACACGATTGAAAACACACGGGAGGCTGGTGAGACTGTTTGGCGGCCTGATGATGAAGAGTTGTTTGCAGATAATGCTGGTGATGAATTTAGTGCACATTTCAGCTGTGTTCAAACACCAAAAGTTCTGATCACGACCTCACGCTTTCAGTGCACTAGAGGGAAGCCAAAGGAAAACACTTGAATGTGAGATTAACCTTCAGAGCACCTTTTCGCCCATTCCTGTAGATGAAAGGGGGAATTGTGCTTCTGAACAGTCCAGGGATGAAAACAATGATGCACATGAAATGCAATTTTGAACCACGTTCTAAGAAAAACGATTTTTGCCAGAGTATCTCCAGAAACGCAATTGTTTTTGACACGTCAATTTGAAACGCATTTTCTGAACGATTGAGGATGAATTTTGAAAAACCGAGACATTGGTGTTTTCGCCAACGTGGTCAATTAGATAACCCAGAAATCGTTTTACGAAATTCGTGGCGGTGTGGGAGAATTTCTCGGTTCTTTGAAGGCCATTTTTGCCTGCCGCGTGAGGAAACACGATTTTTTCTGAGTGAAGAATTTGAAAACGACACTCTGCATTGATAATCTGGTTTTCTAAATCCAAGAAGAAGAATTCTAATCAAAATCAAATTCTGTCGTGGCATTCAATCCACTCATACGTGGCAATCAGATAAATGAAATCAAGAGCCGCAATGACTAATTCCATGAGAAAAGCTTCTGATACGTTGTTCTATTATGGGTCTCAATCCTTAAAATAATTCTCTTGTTAATATTTGGATGGTCTTGCGCTACTTCAAGTATCTTCGCACAGAAACGGGTGACTCATCCTCTGTCAAGCGGGTTTGGTGCTTCAAAATTTCATTGAACTAACGTCAGATGGCACTTAGGAAACCCATACCGGTTTACAGGCTTCATTTGCAAGAAAAAGCAAAGAGGATTATGCTACCTTCAGATGGCACTAACTCGTTCAGGCCCCAACTAAGCCAGACTCGAATGACTGGATTTCGTAGAATGTTTTGGTACGTTTGGAATTCTGTTATTAATTATAGGAACAAGGGAAAAACCACATATTCCCTTCGATTTGACCCTTCAGAAATTTTTTGTCCTAAATGGCTTCATATATGCCTACTATTTGCAATATAGCAGAGCCACAACTACCATATTGAGTCTTGCTCGACTTTGTATGAATAACCCGACTTAAAATGAGTCGACGAATTCCAAGATTACAAGGCTCAAGACATTCGGTCTGCCTTAGCAGGCCTTCAAACAATTTTGCACTAACTCCGAAAGAGTTCTGTTCGCCTTGCACCCGAGAATCTCGATCTATTTAGGATATGACGTTGCCTCGGGAAGTGGTCTACAAAGAAATAACATCGACTCTGTTAAGATCCTCAGACTAAGTCAATTTCAGAGGATTCTCGCACCAAACATTTTGGATTTAAAAAAAAAAAAAAAAAAAATCAATAATTTTGAATCAATGAAATGAATAAGTTATTTGCTCATTTTTTCTGAAGGTATTGATTAATTTTGGACTGATGATGAAAGATGAATGGCTGACTTTTTATTCAATATTTTTAGCTACAGAAACTGTCGACATTCTGCAGCTAAAGTCCAATTCCGCAGCTGTTCTCCAATTCCGCAGCTAAAGTCCAATTCCGCAGCTGTTCTCCAATTCCGCAGCTGAAAAAAAACTTCATTGTTCAAATCAGCCTAACTTTTTCATACAAAATCAGATTTTGATGATTTAAGTATCGTTGGAAAGGTCTCAACAAGATCTACACAATGAGAAATTCATCATTAGAGTTTGAAATGTTAAATAATGAAATAAATTGCTGAAAAGAAGCAACATTCAACTTGAGGCACTAATTCCAAAACAAGTATAAATTCTTTTGATTTTTCCTTTGAGAACTTGTTTCATTAATACAAATTCTTAGTTTTGTGTGTAAATGTCATAACTAGAGAGATTGATCACCTCTCTCCCTTTGATAATCTTACATTCCATTGCAGAAGAAGTATTAGTTTTTTTTGCAGGTTCCAGGAGGAAAGACAAATGACTACAAGAGAATGGTGTCTCTCTAAGAGACCAATTTGTTTCATAAGAGGATGATCAGAAACAAAGAGGAAATATGCTGATGTAAAATCAGATCCAAACACTTGAAAAAATTTCAGATACTATTGTCTATATCACATCCATACCTCATAATAAACCATTCACCTCATTTCACTTCATATTTTCCATTTACATTCACATCCACTTTCCATTTCTTTTTGTCCATTCATAACCCACAAATAAAAGCAAGAGGCTCATTCACATGCTTATTGCCCATTTCCATTTTCATCTTCCATTTCCATCTTCCGTTTCTTGTCATTTCCATTCCGCAAATAAGCCCTGCTTCAATGCAAATTATTGAGTCCATAGTCCTTTGAGTCTAAGTTCTTTGTAAAAACACCTTGAGGCTTGCATGCCTTAATGGCAAGTTCTCATGCTGACAAACAATGGGAATACATTAATGTCCCTTGTTCGTCAGATTTTCTAGGTGACTCGACATCAGCAAAATCATTCGTACCTAGCAAGATGTGTTTGGGCATCTTGACTCTCATTGTCATCAATGGTGAGAGTTCTCGTGTTGACTAGTGGCATCCATTAATGGCCACTAAGTCAAAAATTTCCTACTATGTTCGACATCAGAACATCTTTTCACATAGTAGGAATTATGCCAATGAGTTTTGAAGACATGAAGACTATTATTTTCAGCATTTTGGAGCAGATTCAGCAAGTTTTAGTAGAAGCAATAAAAATTCATCTTATCTTTTTATCCATGACTCCTCTTGTTTAGCCACTTGAAGAAGAATATGATCAGAATTTTGCAGCCACCACACATATACAACTCATTCACATTTAAGGTAAGTGAAGGTATGTTGTTTTCTAATTTTTAGTCATGTAATTCATTAGAATGCTAAAATTGTAACTTTGGAAAAATTCTTCACTCCCTTTCTCATATTGTCATAAACTAAAAAACACCTTTAGTTGGGGGGGAGGGACATCAACTCATATTCACATTTCATACATAATCACACATTTTCATTTCATTCCAACTCCCATATTCTTCCCAATCAACTATTGTTGCAGTACGATTCCAAAATATTATATGATTTGCAAATTATTAATTCATTGATGAAGTAATTGATTCTAAATGTTTTCATGAACTTTGATGCAACAAAGAAAATAAAGCATTGTTACACAAGAACCAATGCTTAAAAAAAAAAAAAAAAAAAGTTGTCACACAAGAACCAACCATTGAAAAAAAAAAAAATGTTGCAATCAAATGTATTATACTTTGCCAAAAATGAAAAAATCAAGAAGCAAAGTTTGGAATGAATCTATATGAGTCAAAACTCATAAAAGATCAACTCATGGACAAATGAATCATTGCAATATTTGCATGAGCATTACGTGTAACAACTTCAAATTGGGTATGTTGAGTCTCAAATGTGTTCTCCATATTCATACATATTTACATTATGTCATAACCATTTAGCTCTTATTTCATAGCCATCTGACCTAAAACCCTACATCAAGTAACCCTTTTCATAAATATATGGGTTAGGATCCTTGTTTTCCAAAGTTATTTATTTTATGTATTTAAAGTGAATTTATGATTAGAAACTAGAAAATTAACATAGTTTCATATATCTATATATGTGCTGTGAGTTTTGTGACATGTGTAGGTCAAAAAGGAGACTTCTAGAAGACTCTTATGTGGCACTCTAAGGCCAAATTCGAATTTGGTTGGAGAATATCATGGGATCATGAGAACATGTGTCTCACTTCCTTGTTGTATTGAAACTCTAAGAGGATATGTGTCTCCTTTCTTAGTTGTGTTGAAACTCTAGAAAGACATGTGTCTTATCATTTCCTATTTCGATTGTAACTCTAGAGGTGGAGGGAGAGATTCATGGAATCCCATTAATGAGATAGCTCCTCATATTTTGTATAAATAGGAGAAGCTTTCTCCTATCATGAGTAATGAGGAAGTAATGAAAAAGTAGTGAAAAATAGGAGAAGAAGAGAAAGGATTAGAGAGAGTCTTTTGTAACAAATTTTAAAATGGAATGGGATGTAGATTTGTGAGTTATTTTCAATGGAGAAATTCAGTTCTTTGATGTTGTTTTGATTACAAATTTAAGGAGCTGAAGGATTTCACCAAATTGGTAGCAAAGGGCCCCTGCTATCCAAGGAGGCTTCTACATGCTTTCTAGATAAGTTTTTCAATTCTGTTTTGTCATATTTCCTTACTTAGATTGCTTTTTGAAATCATAGCTTTTAGTACATTTTTCAAGTAAGTGTACGGGCATTTGCATATCTTTTGATTAATGACATGGAATCAATATTTTTCTGCTGCTAATTTATTTTTCTTAGTTTTTGTTTAATTCCAATACTACTTTGTTTATTTCAGTCTTGCACATTTGCTTCAGTAGTTAGATTTAGATATATTAAATTGCTCATGTCATTTTCAGTTACCTCCGAAAACCATAGCTGGACTAATGGTGAGGGATTGAAGTATGAGTGTGTAGTTTGATATTAGTTTACTTTCCGCAAGTTAGATATATTAAATTGCTCATGTCATTTTCAGTTACCTCCGAAAACCATAGCTGGACTAATGGTGAGGGATTGAAGTATGAGTGTGTAGTTTGATATTAGTTTACTTTCTGCAAGTTAGATATATTAAATTGCTCATGTCATTTTCAATTACCTCCGAAAACCATAGCTGGACTAATGGTGAGGGATTGAAGTATGAGTGTGTAGTTTGATATTAGTTTACTTTCTGCAAGTTAGATATATTAAATTGCTCATGTCATTTTCAGTTACCTCCGAAAGTCACAGCTGGACTGATGGTGAGGGATTGAAGTATGAGTGTGTAGTTTGATATTAGTTTCTTTTTCTGCAAATTAGATATCAAATTGCTCAAGTTGTTTATGGTTACCTCCGAAAGCCATAGCTGGACTAATGGTGAGGGATCAGAATATAAGTTGATGTAATTTGATTTAGATTTACTTTGTTGCAATTCTTGGATTTCTTTAAGCATAGTTTCTTTTGTATTTAGACAGCAGCAAGGATAATTTGGTTGTCATGCTCAATAGTTCACTATTTGATTTATTAGGCTAGCAACACATTTTCATTTCCTTTCAAGTTTTGTCATTGTATGTTTCAAATTCCTTTTTAAGTTTGAAGTTTGGTAAATCATTATAAAGGACATCATTGCCTTGAATATTCATAACCATACTTTTCTTTTAGAATTTCCATCTCACATTAGGAAACCAACCAAGATCAATAAAAATCCAAAAACGACAAAAAGTAAGAGATAGGTTATCTTGCGCATATAGTGCGCCACACTTCGTCAGCTTACGAATCCCTGGTTGATAATTTATGTTAGCAATTTAGGACACACTAAATTGACCAAACACTTACTCAGATGGCGATGAAGTTGAGCCTTCTTTACAAGAAGGTGAAGAAGTGGAGCTTTCCTTGCAAGAAGAAGAAGAAAAAACAAGTGTTGCCGAAGATCCAAAGATCGATGATTACTGTAAACAATTTGTAGACTTCATGCAAGCACAATTTCATAGAAAATATGATCTCAGGTCCTCTAGAAAGATAACCCGCACACAAGAACAAGAAGAAGAGATGCCTCAGAAGGAGACAGTTGTTCAGAAAGTTGGAGATAAAGGTAAGAAACCTGTGATCGAACCTTTTCATCCTAATGTCTCTGTTCCATATTCTTTTAATATAGTCCCCAACTTAATTGCAAAATCCAAGCCTATCCAAAAGGAATAAAAACTTCCAGCCGAGAGTAAAGAGCCAAAGGAAAGTCTTGTAGAGAAGCCTCCTTCTCTGTTTAGCCTTCAGAAAGAGATGGAAAAAGTAAAAATTCATGTCCCTTTAACTGAACTACTGAAATAGCCAGCCTACCAGTCTCAGGTGCCTTCTTTCATGCTTCCTCAAGGAACAGCCCCAATCCCAGACAGTTTAAACCTCCAAGAAGAAAGGCCCATGGTTGTGTTCGGTCCCCACGTTGAGCAACTAGATTCTTCAACTCCCCCTTTCTATTTCTCCTTAGTAATTCATGACCTGTTATTGCATAACTGTATGCTGGATTATAGAGTGTCTTATAACCTCCTGCCCCTATTAGTTATGTAACAATTGAGGCTGCAGATCACTCGCCCATATAAATATCTCTACTCTTTTGATTCTAAAAGAGTCAAATGTTTGGGAATGATCAAGGATTTGGTGGTAAATCTAGCCCAAATCCTAGCTAAGAGCGTGGTAATGGACATAGTAGTGGCTGACATCACAGCTCGGTTTGGGATGCTGTTATCAAGATCATGGGGTACAAAAGTCAGAGGAACTATAAAGCTGGACCTAACCTATGCGACCATCCCTGTGTTTGGAGGCCAAGAGAGGAGATTATACTGGGAAACAAGGTTTTTGAAGATTGTCTCTAAAGCTGATAATTCAGTAAATTCACTGATGTACAAAAAAGAGGGTGAGTTTTCTTGTCTAATTCTTGAAGAAGACTAATATTACTTGCAGGAGCCATCTTTCTGTCAAGTAAAGACCGAGCAGTCTTCAAGTAATGAAGAAGGTGGGATTTGAACCTTGCAATTTGACGGAGCCAAATCAAAGGAAGGGAATGGAGCTGGGATTCTAGTGATCTCCCCTACTGGACAACTGGTCCCATTATCCTTCAAATTGGAGTATGAAGCCACAAACAATGTGGCCGAATACGAAGCCTTGCTCCTAGTTCTACAAATAGCAAAGAACATGAATATTCAGAGCTTGAAGGTTTTGGGAGATTCAGAACTGGTGGTGAGACAAGTAAGAAATCAATGTCAAGCTAAGCACCCATGACTGAGGGCTTACAGAAATGAGGTATGGGACTTGGTAGAGAATTTCTTCTTAGCGTTCAATATTCAATTCATGCCAAGAGACTAGAACAGAAATGCAGACTCTCTCGTAGTAGCTGCTAGCACTTTTCGACCACCTAGGAGCCCCCTCCTGAGGTATGAAATAGAGGTTCGCTACCATCCTTCCATCCCTGACAATGTCAAACACCGGAAGGTTTTTGAAGACGAAGAGCAAGTGAAAATATTCATGGAGACTTTTGGGGAATTCTCCAATATGGAAATAGATTTCGCAAGGAGGAGACTGAGGACCTTCCTCAGAATAAATGGCAGGATACCATGGCTAGGCACAAGGTGCTGCAGCTCAAGGGGAATGTAATACCCAGAGGACTGGTTCCTCTAGAGAGACTATTTGATAAGAATGATGTTCCAATACGACCTATTAAGGTTGTTGAATAAAATCGGGTAGATGACCTGAACCTCGGCACTGAGGCTGATCCCAAGCTTGTGAAATTGTCTAATAACGTACCCGAAGAATATAAAGAGAAATATCGGAAGCTATTTTAGATATATAAAGATGTATTTGCTTGGTCCTATCAAGATTTTAAGACCTTTGATATTAGCATTATCCAGCACAATATTCCATTAAAAGGAGATGCTAAGTCACACAAACAGAAGTTAAGGCAGATTAATCCTTTACTCCTTCCTTCCATAGTGCTGAGCCCTAAAAATGTCCTTTCCTTTCATCAAATTTCAGTTCATTCCATTTGTCTTTTATTAGATATAGGCTTAAAAGATTAATAGGAATTATTAAAATCACTTTAAGAATGCATGCAATGACTGACTTATTATACTTTTGTGGTTTTGTTGTCATAGTGATTTTTGAGCAGACTTAGCTACAGAATGCAGTCATTTTGTAGCTAGTCACATATTCTGTAGCCATCTTTATGTTTACACAGGTTACAGGTGTCATTTGAGGGAAAGATGCATATGGTTAAATTCCAGAACTCTCCTACATCATTCCTTGTCCTCCACGAAGGCTGAGCAAAAATCTAAAAGTGGCTATGCACGTGGACAAAGCCAAAACCAAGAAGCAGACTTCTACAAGGATAAGGACTCTGCAGGTGTCTTCAGCAAAATACGAGTCCTCAACAGGAGTTCTAGTTTGATTTTGATTATAAAAGACGCCTATTCCTATTTCTACTCAATGACAGTTATGTATTTGCTTATAAAAATAACTCGGTGAACCGAGAAATAGTTAGTTGATGTTTTGTTGTTAGTTCTCAAACACTATGATACTCTGTTTCTGAGCGTTTTTTCTTTAATGAAAGAATTATAACTTTGATGCATGATCTGAGCAACTTTAAGGAGTTAAGGATTCGTGTTTCAATATGATGGTAGAGGGCCCCTACTGTCCGAAAGGCTTTGTGCATATTTTCTAGATAAGTGACCTTTAACTTTGTTTCATTCTTAACTTAGGCAGTTTTCTAAGTTTATCCTCTTGCATCATACTTATGTCATTTACTTACATTGAATATTACATTCAATCTTGTTCTCATGAGCTGTTCCAATATATCACTAATTCGTGAATGAGATATAGCTGTAGTACTCTTGAGTTAATTGCATTTTAGTTTAGTTCTGTTCATTGCATTTCAGTTCTATTAGTTAATTGCATTTCAGTCCTGTTAATTAGACTTAAAAGACCCTCATTATTTTATAAGCTTCTCTTTTTCTTAACTTCTTCTAACACATCATTATCATATGAACAAGAATTAGTTATATCATTTTGAGCTCTTCATTGTTCTGCAATTTCTCATAATTTTACAAACAACCTTTTTCCTAAGTTGTTCCAAGAGATCTCTAACCTTTGAACGAGGCTTAATAGTAACATTTTGAGTTGCAGAATGAGTTAATTCTAGTGTCATAATTTATTTTAGCATAGGGTTCCTTATTATGTTGCAGATAATCTTTTCTCAAAATGTTCCAACAAATTTCTAACAACGGAAGAGATTTTCTCTGTGATATTTTAAGTTGTTGTTTACTAAAGAGAACCTCATTACATCAAACTAATCATTTTCTCAGTTTGTTCCAACATACCTCTAATGAAATGAATTGGACTGATTTTAATGTTATGAGTTACGTTTCTTATCAACTTTACAATCTGTGGATTAGCATTTTCTGTTCTTAGGTGCCATTCATAGTTTAGAGTAGATTTTATTCTATTTTAGTGTGATCAGTAACTTCTCTTTGCTAGCAATTCAGTTCTTTTCCCCTTAGTATAAAAACACAAAACCAAAAACACTAGAAAAACACTAAGCACAACGAAGTAGGAAGAAGATACCTAGGCACATATGGTGCACTTCACTTCAACAGTTTACTAGCCCTGGTTGACAATTTATGACATCAATTTAGGAACACTAAGTTGAGTAGACATTTTGGCGCCGTTGCCGGGGAAGTGTAACTAGGTAGCCTTATTTCTTACCTCTCAAAAACAATGATATGCGTAGAGAAAGAGACTCAAGGGGTAGATTTATAAGAAGCAGAAGCTTGATTCCTAGAACACCACTTGTTCCACCAAGACCAAGAGGCAGCACACCTCCAACTCAAACCCACATCCCATACTATACTGATCATAGACTCCCAGAAGACTTAAGATCATATATTCCATTAGAAAGACCTTCCACTTCATCCACTGAACCTGTCTTAGAAGAAAATTCAAGGACCCCTACTAGAGACATAAACTTTTCCACTTCCACAGAAGAATCAACCATGGCAGAAGAAGGGGGAAGAGGAGTCTTTAATGGAGAACATACACTATTTGGAGGAGGTAGAGGTAGAGGTAGAGGAGAAGGAGGTAGAGGTGTAGAAGGAGAAGGAGGTAGAGGTGAAGAAGGAGGCAGAGGAAGAGGTAGAAGGGAAATGAGAAGCTCTTTTGGGTTTCCTATAGTAGATGAAGAAACCAATGCAACTATGAAAACTATTTCACCCTCTGTCCTTCCAAACTTTTATGGACTCAAAAGTGAAGATCCTAAAACCTTCCTATTTGAATTTGAAGTCCTATGTAGAACCTATGATTACTTACAAGATGCCAAAAAACTTAAACTATTCCCTTCAACATTGAAAGGAGCAGCATTAAAATGGTTTATGAGTTTAATCAACAGTTCTATTAGGAAATGGGAAGACATGAAATAGGAATTTCTAGATAGGTATTTGGATTACTGTATTCCAGTCAACCATAAGGAGGAAGTGTTTAAAATGCTAAAAAAGAGGATGAAAATCTGGAAGATTTGTTGGAAAAGTTTAACTATAACATCAAGAGAGAAAAAATGGAAAACTTAGATCAAGATACTTTGAAAGCTCTCTTGTTGAAGAAAATTAGGGATGAATGGCTAGATATCCTTAATATGATGGGAAAAGGGGATATATCTCAGCTCACATTACCTGAAATAGTTGAATTATGTATCAACCTTTCAAGAGGGAAATCTAAAACTGTAAAAGGTCTAAGAGACCCTCATTAGGGGAATTTTGAGGTCTAAAATGGGCCTCCTAAGGAAATTATAAAATAATAGTGGAAAAAATCAAATAAGATTTGATGACATCATCAAATTTTAGAGGGAAACTACTTTTTCAACTCATACTGTTTTCTGCCTCCTGGGCTTTTTCTTCAAATTTTGAGTCGAGAGAGCTCTGGGGATGCGGAATTTAATTCCTCATCCAAGGAGTACCCATGTTACATACTTTCGATGAACTCTTCTACACGAAAAATGAGAAATACATAAAAAACGTGATTATAATCATGTTTTTTTATGTATTTCTCATTTTTCGTGTAGTAGGACCCATCGAAAGTATGCAACATGGGTACTCCTTGGATGAGGAATTAAATTCTGCATCCAACGAGTACTCCCGCTCGAAATTTGAGTAAAAACTTTGGGAGATAAGTTGGAAAAGTAGTTTGGCTATTTTTATTATTTTTTAATATTTTTTACCCTTTTATTTAAAAAATGATAAATCATTCCCCATGGTTGACATCGTCATCTTGAATCCTATTGGTTGTTATAAAAAGTTTATTTTTTTTGTACATTTTCTTAGGAGGCCCATTTGTGACCCTCAAAATTCCCTAATGGTTTTCGTAAGGGAAAGTAAGTCTGCTTCTGGGACAGTAAGTAGGGCAGAAATAGGACATATGCTTGATGAATTAAAATCTGACATTTTAGGGAGTCTTAGTGAACAAATAGACACCCTTAAGTTACAAATAAGAAAAAATCTGAATCTGATGCCTTAGCAATCTTTTGTCCCAAATGTAGAAAGAATCATGCCTTGGGAGAGTGCCCTTTGGATGCAAAAATAGTAGAGACTTGTGTAATTTGTTCAGAAAAACATGAGACCAAGAGTTGTCCTTCACTTCCTAGTCTTAAAGCTGTCTTTCAGGAAGAAACCCCTACAAATTCCACAGAATCTCTTAATTTTGTCTCTAGGAGGCCTTGGCAAGGACCTCAAACACAAGGATTCAATGATCAGATGTATAATCAACCCCCACCAAACTGGAATTCTTGGCAGCAACCTTGGCCCCAATTCCAAAATCAATCTAAAACTTGGGCACAAGGAGCACAAAATCCCTATGGAAGATACTCTCAGTATTTATCAATATCCACCATCTTATCCACCATATCCAAACTTCCCTCCTCAACAAAACCCTCAACAAAATCCAGAACATCAAAATCCACCACTTCCATTACCATTTCCTCAGAAAGAAAATCAGTTACCTGCCCAACCTATACCAAACCCCAACAATAAAAACCCTCAGAATACATACATGATAGAAGGTCAACAGTTCCCAACCTATTTGATTACTCCTTTAGACCTTAATGATGTTCAACTTAGGTCTGGAAGAATACTTGAAAAGAAGAAACCTTCTGTAATCATAAAAGAGAAAAACAACTCTGAGGAATATTCTCTATGGGTAAATAAAAGTCTTGAAGAGAGCACATCTTTTCAAGATCCAAATATTGAAAAATCAAAACAAAAGAACCAATAATTTCAACTCCTATATTAGAGCAACCATCAACATTCACCTCTACGCCTCCCTTTCCAGAAAGATTACAAATTGATAAGGGTGTAGAGAAACAAATTATGGTACCCAATTATGATTTCCTAGATGAGCTAAGGAATGTTTGTATTAAGATCCCATTATTACAATTTATCAAGGAAATTCCAATCTTAGAAAAGACAATAAAGGAGTTGAGCATGAAAAAAACAGGAAAAAGAATGAAAGAGACAAAGAAAATTCAACTGGTAGAAAAAATAGCAGACATCATGATGGGTAAGATTGCTATTCCAAAGTATATAGACCCAGGAAATCCAGTTGTTAAAATACACATCAATGGAACTGAGATCCAAAACACACTTATTGATTTAGGAGCAGCAATCAATATCATGAGTAGACAAATAATGGATAAACTAAAACTTCCTAATCTTCTTTTTACACCCACATTATTACAATTAGCAGACAGATCTGTGATTAAACCTGATGGGGTAATAGAAGACATTACATTTTTCTTAGATTCTTGGGAGTATCTCGTGGATTTTATGATCCTAACTCCTAAAAATAATCTAGGAGGACATCCTATTATATTAGGAAGACCTTGGTTAGCTACAACTGATGATTTGATTAGCTATAGATCCGGTGATATGTACATCTTTGATGGTAGTTCAACCAAGAAATTTACCTTGTATCCTCCAGCAAAAAAAATTACAGAGTTAGATGATACTCAATGGATTGAGGATGAAGAAGACATACAACCTCTCTTCACAATTTCAGAAATTAGTGAAGATAGCCGTATTCTAAATACCCTTTAGAAAATTTTGAATCCTCTTCTAATACAAACGTGAACAATTTCGAGAAGAATCCAACATTGAGTTTTTATCATCAAGAGCGCATGTCTCTTTACTCCATGGTTAAACTTGATGTACTTGACAATTGAAATCTTTCCGTGTAAAACTTTAAACATAAACAAGAACCTAGAGAAATCTCTACAAGAAAAGCTAGTCAAGATATTACAGATACATTCTTCTACATATGCATGGGAGTACACTGATATGAAAGGGATAAGCCCTAATACTTGCACTCATCACATCTATATAGAGGAAAATTGTAAACCAATCACACAACCTCAGAGACGAATGAATCCAAACCTTAGGGAAATTGTTAAAGAAGAATTGCAGAAATTGTTAAATGTTAACTTTATCTATCCCATTTCAGACAGTCAGTGGATTTCTCCTTTGGTAATTGTGCCAAATAAAAATGGTAAATGGAGGGTATGTATTGACTACCGGGAATTAAAAAGAGCTACTCTTAAAGATCATTTTCCCCTACCTTTCATAGATCAGGTGTTAGATACTCTAGCTGGCAAAAGGTACTTCTCATTTTTAGATGGGTTTAGTGGTTATAATCAAATTCAAGTAGCACTTGAAGATCAATGCAAAACTACATTTACCTGTCCTTGTGGTACCTATGCTTACCGAGTATTGCCATTTGGACTATGCAATGCACGTGCAACATTTCAAAGGGCAGTACTAGGAATCTTTTCAGATCTAATAAATGTTTGTGTAGAAGTATATATGGATGATTTCACAGCCTATGGAAACACATTTGAAAAAGCCTTAGCAAACTTGGAAATTTTTTTAAAGAGATGTAAAGAAGCAAATCTTTCACTAAGCCATGAGAAGTGTTTTATGGTGTTTACTAAAGGGATTGTTTTGGGGCATCACATTTCAGGGGATGGGATTAGAGTTGATGAATCAAAAGTTGAAGACATCTCTAACTTATCTGTTCCAAGTTGTCAAAAAGATGTTAGGAGTTTTCTAGGATTTACAGGATATTATCGAATATTTATAGAAAATTTCACCAAGATAGCATCTCCACTCTTCAAATTACTTACCAAAGACTGTGAATTCAAATGGAATTCTGATTGCCGGTTAGCCTTTGAGACCCTGAAAACAAAAATTTCCGAAGCACCTATTTTAAGGGGACCTAACTAGAAGTTACCTTTTCATATTTCAGCAGATGCCTCAGATACAACTCTAGGAGCAGTATTGGGACAAAAAGACTTGATTCCTTATGCCATCTACTATACAAGTAAAAATTTGACTCCTTCAGAGTTAAATTATACTGTGACTGAAAAAGAGTTCTTAGTTGTTGTTCATGCCATAAACAAATTCAGACACTATATAACAGGCTATGAAACTTTTGTTCACACAGATCACTCTGCAATTAGATATCTAATAAACAAATCAATTACTAATGGCAGAGTCATAAGATGGTTATTGCTTTTACAAGAATTCAACATTACCATTCTAGATAGGCCTGGGAAACAAAACACAGTCGCTGATTTCCTATCTAGACTCCAAAACATTAAATACAATACTCCAGTTGAAGATCAATTCCCTGATGAATATCTTTTTTCAATTTCTACTCAAACTCCGTTTGCTGACATTGCCAATTATCTAGTTTCAGGGAAATTTCCTTCAATTATGAATGCAAGAGATAAAAGAAAGATTATTTATGACAGTGCAAAATATTCATGGGTTGCTAATAAGTTATACAAAACAGGTCCAGATTTTATTATTAGGAGATGTGTTCGAGAAGACGAGATGCCTAAGATTCTCAAGGCATGTCATGATGAACCTTGTGGTGGACACTTTGCTGATAAAAGGACAACTTATAAGATCCTTCATTTAAGATATTATTGGCCATCCCTCTTTAAAGATGCTAAAGAGTATGTCAAAAGGTGTGACAACTGCCAAAGGGTAGGGAAACCTTCTCCTTCAGGTGAGATGCCATTGCAGCCTCAGGTACATATTGAACCTTTTGAGAAATGGACTTTAGATTTTGTAGGACTCATTAGTCCTCCATCAAGACAAAAGAAATATATATTATTTTTCACTGATTATGTTACCAAATAGGTAGAGGCCAAGCCATTACTGCCATCGAAGCATTTGTAGTTAATTTTATTTTTGAGGATATTTTTACTCGTTTTAGTGTTCCAAGAGATATTGTTAAATTGTTACGTATCAAGGAGCTCAATTCACATCAAGGCTAGTGGAACAAATGGTAGAGAAGTAAAAAATAAGACACAGAAAATCTACTCCCTATCATCCACAAGAAAATGGCCAAGTGGAATCTACTAATAAGGTCATTGAAGGGATCCTAACAAAGACTGTTCATTTACATAGAAGATATTGGGCAGACAGGCTTCCTGAAGCCTTGTGGGCCTATAGAACTACATGGAGAAGCACAACATGTCATACCCCTTATGAACTTGTTTATGGAAAAAAGTCTTGTTTCCCATAGAGTTTCAAATTCAAACTTTTAAAATGGCAGTCCAGCTAGGACTTGATATAACAGAGGCACAAAAGCACATATTGGAGCAAATTAATGAATTGGATGAGATCAGATAAGAGTACAGAGAAAAAATATAGTCTAACAGCAAAGGACTAGATGGAATGATAAGTACATTAAGGAAAATAAATTCAAAGAAGGTGACTGGGCCCTCTTTTTTTATTCAAAGTTCAAATATTTTCAAGGTAAATTCCAAACACATTGGCTTGGGCCATATGAAATTGAGAAAGTTTTTGACAATGGAGAAATAAAAATCAGGACAATAGATGAAGATAAGGTGACTTTTCTTGTAAATGGTCATAGATTGAAACTATATCATAAGCCACTTTCAAGAGAATAATTTGTCAAGAGATTCCAAGAGAATAGTGATGTGAAGTTAATGAAAAAGAATCCTTCTTCTTCATCAACTTAATTGTATTTTCTGAAATCAAATGCTAAATAATAATAATAATAATAATAATAATAAAGTATAAACATGAAAAATAATCATTTATTAGCATGTTTATACAGAAAATATAAGGTGAAAATCAAATTCCTTCTGACACTTTAGCTTTTCAAAATTGTTCTTTTCCTGCAATTAAGTATTATAAAATCATAAGTTGCATGCTCACTTTACATATCGCATTCCAATCACATTTATGATCCATTTCATTCCATCATATCTCACTTCATTCATACTTCATTCCACTCCATTTCGTGATCCATCTCATTTCATTTCAGATTTTCAAAAATTGTTCTTTTTCTGCAATTAAGTATTATAAAATCATAAGTTGCGGGCTCACTTTACATATTTCATCCCACTTCACATTTATGATCCATTTCATTCCATCATATTTCACTTCATTCATGCTTCATTCGCTATATTTCATGATCCATTTCATTTCATTTCATACTTCATTCCATCCATATTTAAAATCATTTCATTCCATGTCTCAAAGTTTTTACAGGTACATTCTGCAAATGATATTCTCAAATGGATATTCCTACAGTCACCAACCATTCAATCACTTGTTCAAGAAGAAATCGATCCCGTACACCTACTTCAACAAAGCAAAATCAAAAGGATTATGAAGACTAAAAGATCAATAATTTTCAAAGGAAAGACAAAGCATATTAAAACAACAAAAATCAAAAGAAAGGCTAAGGTAAAATTGTGTGAAATTATTATGATAGCAGATTATGAAAGATATAGTATGGTTAAGTCATATGTATGTTTCATAAAGTTATTTTGATTATTTGTATTGATCAAGCCTATCATAAAATCCTTGAACAAATCCCTTCCATTCCACTCCATATCAAATCATCATTTATTAAAAGTTAACGGTCAGTGCTTGAAGTGACCTATTAGGTCACATCACTAACCTGAAATATTCATTGATGATTTTGAAATCCTCGTGAGATTTCTCCACGGTATTTTACTTCATGAAAACTCTCAAACTCAATCATTCGTATGATTTACCCTCACCATATTTCACTCATCCCATATCCACTTCATGTCATTTTTCCGTAGCCAATTCCTGTCTGCAGAAATAGAGAAGTCATCTTTAGGGTGAAACAACTCTCTACAACCATTTTTACCTCAGATAGGAGAGCAGTAACAGAGCAGTAAATTGAAGTTGAGGAAAAGAAGCCATGGGACTTATTGTAAGGTCTGAGCCAGTCGGAACCAAATATCTAGAAGGTTACCCA
Organism: Pinus albicaulis; assembly: GCA_034641835.2. NCBI lineage: Eukaryota > Viridiplantae > Streptophyta > Pinopsida > Pinales > Pinaceae > Pinus > Pinus albicaulis. The sequence goes on from CM076579.1 coordinate 1,529,879,396, forward strand.
CAGATTGAAGAGATGTTACAGCAATTTGGATGGCTAAATTTTTTGGAGAAGTTCAATGGATTTCACAAGTAGGTCACCAAGTCATTTGCCCGATCATTCAACGGGTCAGAAGTTGAAATAGGTGATGTCAAGTTCATTATCACTGAATCCTTCATAGCAGAAGCAACAGAGTTTCCAAGGCAAGGTGAACGATGGTTTAAAAACAAATAATTTCACAATGAAGCATGGAGACAGATGCTAAAAACACCAGGTATGGATATTTCAGTTTTCAAGAAAGGTATTCCTAGTTCAGCCTTGAAAAATAAATGGCGAAATATGTTGCTAATTCTACAAAATTTTATAACCTGTGAAGGAAGGTTTGGCACCCTATATGTTTATCACATTCGGCTTATGATGAATTTCCTAGATGAAGAGATAAATTTACCCTTTTTCTTGCTCCATAGCCTAAAGAAGATGGCTTCTAATGTCCAAAAAAGGGTTCTTTTCTTGGAAACCACCTTATATTATCATGGCCTAGTTAAAATTCTAATTGAGCATCATTTGGAAAAGGTAGGAGACAGTTGGGATGAATTCCTCTTGAGAAATCATTTTGAAGAACCTAAAGAAACTATGTCTGAAGGAAAACTTGTAAGAAGAATCAGGAGAGGAAAAATTGCCAAATATGTTGAAATTAAAACTGATAAAACAATACAAGAAGACAGTGAGGAGATTATCTCTGAAAAATTGGCCAAAATCAAGAAACAACTCAAAAAGGAAAAGATAATAAGAAAGGATGCTAAGAAGAGAGGTGAGGGACCATCTAAACTAAGAATAAGTCATAGGCTTGAAGGCATATTGAAGAAGACAAGAGTTAAACAAACAGGAATCATAGATATTGAAGATGAAGAGACAGCAATTGATAGATCTCCTGAGTACCAGTACGAAGAAAATCCTGATAGAGGAACTCCGGAGGTAGACCCAACCCAACAACAGATCTATAGTTATGTTGAATCATTAGAAAAAAGAGCCTCAAAAAACAGAGAAAGAAATACTAGCCCACAAGAATCTTTAATTGAAGTGTTGAGAAGAGACAAATATGAATTGGAAGTACTCAATAGGCATATAAAAAATGAAAATGAAATTTTAAGGGAACAAGTCAAACTGAAAAGTGACATGAACACTCTCTCTCTCTGCAAATGGAAAAATTGTACAAGGCTAGTGAGAAACTGAAGAAGAAAAACAAGAAGTTGAATAGGGCACTTATAAATCTGAGGTTCAAATTGGTCATAAGGAAGCCTAGGATGCCATTGAACACCAAGCAAAGCAGAAAAAGGAAGCTAGATGTCTTGGCTGAAGTTTCAGAATACATGGATTGATTGCATGAGGACATGCAAAAGTTTTACAGTGGGGGTATGTTGAGCCCTAAAAATGTCCTTTACTTTCATCAAATTTCACTTCATTCCATTTTTCCTTTATTAGCTATAGGCTTACAAGATCAATAGGAATGATTAAAATCACTTTAATAATGCATCAAAAGACTGACTTATAATAATTTTGTGGTTTTGTTGTCATAGTGGTTTTTGAGCAGACTTAGCTACAGAATGCAGTCATTCTGTAGCTAGTCGCATATTCCGTAGCCATATTTATGTTTACACAGGTTACAGGTGTCATTTGAGGGCAAGACGCATATGGTTAAATTCCAGAACTCTCCTACATCATTCCTTGTCCTCCACGAAGGCTGAGCAAAAATCTGAAAGTGCTTATGCACATGGACAAAGCCAAAACCAAGAGGCAGACTTCTACAAGGATAAGGACTCTGCAGGTGTCTTCAGCAAAATACGAGTCCTCAACAGGAGTTCTAGTTTGATTTTGATTATAAAAGACGCCTATGCCTATTTCTACTCAATGACAATTATGTATTTTCTTATAAAAATAACTCAGTGAACCGAGAAATAGTTAGTTGATGTTTTGTTGTTAGTTCTCAAAGACTGTGATACTCTGTTTCTAAGCGTTTTTTCTTTAATGAAAGAAGTATAACTTTGATGCATGATCTGAAGCAACTTTAAGGATTTAAGGATTCGTGTGCCAATCTGATGGTAGAGGGACCCTACTGTCCGAAAGGCTTTGTGCATATTTTCTAGATAAGTGACCTTTAACTCTATTTCGTTCTTAACTTAGGCAGATTTCTGAGTTTATCCTCTTGCATCATACTTATGTCATTTACTTACATCGAATATTACAGTCAATCTTGTTCTCATGAGTTGTTCCAATATATCACTAATGCGTGAATGAGATATAGTTGTAGTACTCTTGAGTTAATTGCATTTTAGTTCAGTTATGTTCATTGCATTTCAGTTCTATTAGTTAATTGCATTTCAGTCCTGTTAATTAGACTTAAAAGACCCTCATTATTTTATAAGCTGCTCTTGTTCTTAACTTATTCTAACACATCATTATCATATGAACAAGAATTAGTTATATCATTTTGAGCTCTTCACTGTTCTGCAATTTCTCATAATTTTACAAACAGCCTTTTTCCTAAGTTGTTCCAAGAGATCTCTAACCTTTGAACGAGGATTAATAGTAACATTTTGAGTTGCAGAATGAGTTAATTCTAGTGTCATAAGTTATTTTAGCATAGGGTTCCTTACTATGTTGCAGATAATCTTTTTTCTCAAAATGTTCCAACAAATTTTTAACAACGGATGAGATTTTCTCTGTGATATTTGTTACACCATTTTTTTGGTCATCTAACCTATTATCATTAGATGAACCCAAGTACACCATGTAAGGCCAATTTTACCCTAAGTAAAATTGTTTTCACTATGTGAAATAACTTAGTAAAACACCTTTATTAAGTTGTTTATGGTCTAAACAGGAAACCCCAAAAGGAAATAATAAACAAATCTATATTTGTTTATATTTCCTGGTCATATTTAACCAAAAACAAGGAAATCAATTAAATAAATCCTTATTTATTTGATTATTTCCTAGGAATAAGTTATTTAAATCCTATTTAAATAATATTCCTAGTTAAATTTGACTAAATCATTTATAAATAATTAAATAAACCATTATTTATTTAATCATATTCCCACCATTTCCTTAAAATAGTAAATAAATCATTTATTTATTTATTATTTATAAATAAAATAATTGACCAAAGTCAAAAATCCTTTTCCCTCCAACAAATATAATAAAATATTCCTAAAGGGTGGTTCTAGAATATGATTAATAATATTTTATTCATGCACCAAGTTCTAGACCACCCTAATATTTTGTTATAAATAGAAGGGTTTTTCCCATTCATTAGTCACCTTTGATTGCATTAGATCACTTTGGATCTATACACTTTGTCACATTTTCTTCATTTTTGCCTTGTGAGCTCCCATTGAGTTCTATGTTTGTCTGGGTTTTCTACACCAACAAGAGAGAGAAATTTTAGATCTGAAATGTTGAGTACTGTCAAGAACCCATCCTATTGAGGAGAACCGGAAAACACCTTTCTTGTTTTCCTCTCAGGTGCCCCCTTTTAATATAATACAAAATTTTTTTTCAAATACATCGTTCTTGTCTTGTCTATTGGATGCATGGAGCCATATTTCATTTTTACTGCTTAATGTCTTTTATGCTTAGATCTGGATTTGTGCAGCATTATTTGGATCAACTAATTGCAGACTTAAAGATATTGGCAGTCATACTTGATGTTAGGGCTATTTGTTATGCGTAGCTAAAGTGGTCTTTTACAACGAATGATTCATACTAACAATATTTTAAGTTGTTGTTTACTAAAGAGAACCTCATTACATCAACCTAATCCTTTTCTCAGTTTGTTCCAACATACCTCTAATGAAATGAATTGGACTGAGTTTAATGTTATGAGTTACTTTTCTTATCAGCTTTACAATCTGTGGATTAGCATTTTCTGTTCTTAGGTGCCATTCATAGTTTAGAGTAAATTTTATTCTGTTTTAGTGTGATCAGTAACTTCTCTTTGCTAGAAATTCACTTCTTTTCCCCTTAGTATAAAAACACAAAACCAAAAACACTAGAAAAACACTAAGCACAACAAAGTAGGAAGAAGATACCTAGGCACATATGGTGCACTTCACTTCAATAGTTTACTAGCCCTGGTTGACAATTTATGACATCAATTTAGGAACACTAAGTTGAGTAGACACATAGAAAAGGAAATCAAGAAACTGTTGAAAGCTAAGATTATTTTTCCATTAAGATATTCTGAATGGATGGCCAACTTGGTCCCAGTCCGAAAGAAGAACAGGGAAATAAGATTGTGTGTTGACTTTCGGAACTTGAACAGAGCATCACTGAAAGACAATTATCCGCTGCCAAAGATGGACCATATATTGAAAAAGGTGGTAGGATCTTCACGAATGTCTATGATGGATGGCTTTTCTGGTTATAATCAAGTAGCAGTGCTTCCGGAGGACCAAAATAAAAATGCATTCACTACTCCTTTGGGAACGTTTATGTATGCTCGAATGTAATTTGGATTGATCAATGCGGGGGATACATTTCAAAGGGCCATGGACATTGCTTTTGTGGGAGAACAAGACAAATTCGTGGTGGTGTACCTGGACGACATCATAGTCTTCTCAAAGGATGATGATGAACATATAGAGAATTTGCGCAGAACCTTTGACAAGTGCCACAGGTATGGATTGTCTTTAAACCCTCAAAAATCTCGGTTTGCTTTAGAAGAGGGTAAACTGTTGGGGCATATTGTAACAAAGGCCGGGGTAAAAATTGACCCGAAAAGGGTAGAAGTCATAAATGGTATATCCTTACCTAGAAACAAGAAAGAGGTCCAAGTTTTTCTTGGGTGTATCAACTTCTTGAGAAGAGTCATACTGAACTATGCAGAGATAGTCCAGTACATAACCGAGATGCTGAAGAAGGACAATGAAGTAAAATGGACTATTGAGTCACGACAAGCTTTCAATAGAATTAAAAATGCTTTCGTAGAAGCCCCAATATTGGCAGGACCAGATTATGCGAAACCCTTCATGATCTTTTCGTTTGCATCTCCCCACATTGTCGCAGCAGTATTATTGCAGAAGAACAAGGAGGGGCACAAGCAACCTATCGCCTTCTTCAGTCAAGTGCTCCACGATGCTAAGCTAAAATATAACATCCTGGAGAAACAGGCTTATGCCTTGGTCAAATCCCTAAAGGCCTTTCGGATGTATGCATTGCAGTCAGCTATAACTTCATTCGTACCCACAATGGCTATAAAATACATCTTGATTCAGGGAGATAGCGAAGGAAAGATAGGCAAATGGATAGCCAAGATACAAGAGTATGAGTTGGAGATATGCCCCACTAAGCTAATAAAGGGACAGGGATTATCCAAGATCCTTTCCGAATCAAACTGTTAGGATTTGGGGATAAATTTATCTATGGTGGCCAATGAAGAGTCTGGGAGAGTAGATGAGCAGTGCGGGATAGAAACCGCTACACAAAAGACCCATATGAAGTACCTTCTCAGTCCATGGCACAAGGAAATTGTAAAGTACCTCTTGACTCTTAGATGTCCTCCAAGCTACAACAAGAAAAAGTATAGAACGTTGAGGCTAAAATCTCAGAAGTTCATTGTAGAAAATGGTTGTTTGTACTAGAGAGACCCATCAGGCATACTACTTTTATGTCTCATGGAAAATGAAGTAGAAGAAGTGATGGTAGAATTCCATGAGGGCATTGGTGGTGGTCACTATAGCTGGAGGGCCACGGCACACAATATTCTAAAAGCAGGCTTTTTTTGGCCTGGAATTTTCAGAGATGTTTATGCTCGGGTAAGGGCCTATGAAAAATACCAGAAATTTGTTGAAAGGCAGAAGTTCACACCTTTGCCTATGATCCCGGTGCACATAGAAGAACCTTTCCAACAATGGGGAATCGATTTCATCGACAAAATTCATCCTGCCTCAAGTGGGCAACACAAGTGGATACTAACAGCCACCGATTACTTCACTAAATGGGTAAAGGTTGTGCCAGTAAGGAATGCTATAGACGTAGTGGTGATCAAGTTTCTGGAAGATAACATTATCTCAAGGTTTGGCTGCCCTGCTAATATTGTCAATGATAATGCTCAGGCCTTTAAGCCTATCAAATTTATCAGTTTTTGCCAACAGTATAATATTGGGTTAGGACACTCTACTGCATACTATCCGCAGGGAAATGGATTGGCAGAATCCTCAAACAAAATCTTGGTAAGGGCATTGAAAAAGGCCATAAATGAAAACCAGAAGAACTGGGATTCTCAGCTCAAGTTTGCACTATGGGCGAATAAAATCACTAATAAGAGGTCAATAGGAAAATCCCCATATGAATTGGTCTATGGTAGAGCAGAAATTTTCTCGATACAATTGGCCTTACCTGTGGCTAGGTTCATGCAGTATTTTCAAGAGGAACCAAACGATCTTACCAGAAGAATAAATCAATTAGTAGAGCTGGAAGAGACTCGAAGTCGAGTAAATCAGAGGTTGACTGAGTACCAAGAGAAAATGAAAGACTTGTTCGATCATCATGCTAAAGATAAAGAGATGCAGGTCGGAGATCTAGTGCTAAGATGGGACATAAGTGTTGAGATTGCAACAAGATGATGAGCTTAGTGGAAAGAAGTCGCCTTCACTGAGTGGGCCCGCAGGCTATTTTTGGTGCAAAGTCTATTTTTAGACTATGTCTATTTTTAGACATGTCGATCATATTCTATGAGTTGCAAGATGCTATTTGTGGATGGTTGGTCAAGTTGGAAAAATAGATGGACTTCTATTTTTGGACATATTGGGCGGAATCTATTTTTAGATTTCTAGTCTAAAAATAGATATGTCGAATATTATTAGCTCTTAATAATATTTGGACTATAAACATTATCTCATTCTCTTGGAGCACTTCAGTTAAGTGCACAGATGTGGCACAGGAGCTTACAGAAGGAATTACGCTATTCCTAAGGGTTAAGTGGAGCTATTGCATGGATACTTCAGTTAGAACTCATGTGAGAGAGTTTGGTGGAGTTGATTGAGGAATTTAATGGAGTTGTGTTCAGTTTAACTAAGCTAAACATAGTTGAGCTAGTTGTATCTAGTCTAACTGATTGATACACTAGTGAGAGTGGTGTGAATTAATTATTAATTAATTCACTAATTATAAACTCATTAATCAACTAAAGAATACATCAGTTAACTTCAGTGCATGAACAGTTTCAGTGGAGACCAGTGAAGAGGTAGGTGAAAGAGCAGTGTGACTATCAGTTGTGACTATATTGTTGCATTATTTGCAACAACCAGTGATTGGAGATGCCAATGAGGATTTCGAAGTACAAGCCAGGTGGTTTGAAGTTATTTATGAGCCATTCTTCAGCATTGATTTCGCAGTAGAGGCAGGCTATCAGGTGGCAGAGATTGGAGCATGTGTTTTGCTAGATCTAGCTTGATTAGTGTGTAGCAATTCAAGATTGTACTGAGAGCTTGTGAGGAGCTTTGTATGATGATTGTTACATGATCTCTATGACATATAATATACAGATAGTTGGGGCTTTTCAGCTTTAAGCTTTCCCATAAAATACTGTGTTCATATGTGTGATTGTTTATGGTTTTAATGTGTGCATGCGATTGTTTTTATTTCCGCAGTTAATGATCAATGGTAGAAGAGATTCTGTATTATGCATGAAGTTAAAATAGTGTGTGATCAGGAGAATCTCAGTGGATAACATATCAGTTATTGAAATTTCTACAATAAGAAGGGTTGAGAAAGGAAAGCATGGAAAGTTCGATCCTCTATGGTTCGGACCTTTCAAAATTGCAGAAGCCGGAGGAAACAATACTTTCAAACTAGAAAATTTGCAGGGTGATCTACTAGAAGCCCCTGTGAATGGGCAATTCTTAAAACCCTTTTTCTAGTATTGATTCAGGATGAGGGCTCTGTTGTATTATATTGTACATTATTCAGTTGCTTTTATTATGATGTTTGTTGTTTTGATTTGTCATGAAGAAAGAAGAGAAGGCATCAAGGGATTGTGTTCGCAAGAAGAAGACTAACAGATGGTCTACGGAGTTCTCGACGCGTTCGAGGACAAATGGGTTGTCCCCAAGTGGAGCCAATGTTGTTATGACATCCCTCATCGAGCTAGGATGTCTAACGATAAGGAGTTGTATTTTGCAAAGCAAATACAACAAGGACTGTATAGACTGTCAAAGCCCCTTTTTCACCTATCAGAACCCTTGAAAAGGCTAAAAATCCACCTGTTGGCTTTAAAAGCGCTCATTTTTACATATCAGGCCTCTAAGCGCTTTTTTTCTTAATCCCTTAGCCCCCATTTCTCATATAACACTGTATTGTGTCCGACGGCTAAAAATTCCTTAAGCCCTCTTCGGCCATCGGACTTCACTGGTTCCAAAATCCACTCATTTTCTCTTTTGTTTCACCGCCGAGGTTCACCTTTTCCGAAGAGATCCTTACCGTTGGTCTCCGCACATCCAATGGCTATCGCGTGTCACCTATCCATCCACATCGCTTCGTTCAAAGTTTTCACTCCTCAACTCTTTCCCGCCGATGTGCGAAATCCCGATGCAATCCTGACCGTTGATCTCCTCCCGGATCCAACGGTCATCGCTCCATCGCACTGTGCCCATATATTGCACATCGCTCATCGTAGTACACCATGTTCATTTTACATTTTTTCGCTGATGTGAGAAATGCCAACATGATCCCGACTGTTGATCTCCGCAGATCCAATGGCCATTTCTCCATCACATTGCGCCCATCCATCGCACATCACTCCTTCCTGTTTTACTCTATATTTTCACGGCCGATGATTCATTCCCCGCCGATACGATCTGGACCGTTGATCCTCCTGATCCAACGGTTAGTTTTGTCTCGCTGTATCGATGTCCTCTGCCTCATTTATCCATTTGTCATCCCCCGCGATATGATCTGGACCATCGATCCTCCTGATCGGATGGTTATCGCTTCATCGCCACATCGTGGTTCACCCATCCCCTCGCACCATTCATGCCCTTGTAAGATTCCGCGATGCATTTTGGACCGTTGATCATCCCGATCAAGTGGCTAGCGCACCTTTTCCTTTCACCCCACTCACTTTTCCCCAAGTTATCTCCGCCATTGATCGAGCTCGATCCAATGGTCACCACCGGTCTTCCTCTTTACCTGGAATCACTTTCAGCGCATGGGTTAACACTTTGAGTGCCTCCGCAGTTGACCTGTTTGACTACGGAAGATATCAAATCAACGACTGAGGTTTACTGCAGGGGCACAGGCCAAGAATTTGATCCGTACCCCCAAGCGCCCCCGCAGTTGATCTCCACCATTGATGTCCATTATGATCCAACGGTCCTCGCTCCATCGTGCCTTCGCAAATTTCCTGATCACTCATCCAATATTTCACTCCCCCACTCTGATCTGGACCGTCGATCTCCCTCATCCAACGGCCCACATCACTCTCGCCTTAAAACCCCGCAACTGATCATCCCGCTACTCGAAAAAACTGCTGATGTCATCGCCGATTCCTGCGTTTTTTCCTCCCACACATCTCTTCCCCCCTCGCATTTGATCTCAGCCGTCGATCTCCCAGATCTGACGGTCCTGAACTATCTTCGCGCTCATCCTGGCCAAACCTTCCAACCATGCATATTCAATGTGAAATGGGTAGTTTCGATAGGACACGTGTCGTCTTCCAACCCGTATCGCATTCATTTAGCCCCAAACCGCTTACCACCTCAACCCCGTGCAAATACCACCTCCGGTATTCCTGAAACTACTTATCATTAATTCTGCGCCCATACTTCCTTTCAAACCATGCTTTCACCATAGAAACGCCTCCACTACATTCCTTGCCTCCGCACTGCTCTTCTGCCTTCGCCCGAGCCTTCTGAAGCAGTCTAACCCTCATCGCAGGATTTATTTAATTGGTTTATTGTTTGTGCAAGTTTTCATGGCCTTTTAAGTACATAGGTTGTCTCATATCCAATCACAGTGGCTCAAGGCCAAGGATGACGATCCTCCATGCCCAAGGAAGAAAATAAAAGTGATAATAAGGGTCAGTTTCAAGTCTTAGTCAATGGATCATGACCATTGGCCATTCTATAAGACCCTCCAGCACAGAAGGCCAGTTTTTCCACTACTAACAGTACCGCATTCTTCAGCGCAGAAGGCCAGTCCTTCCCATGACTAAAAATATTTCCTTCACCAGCAGCAGCAGGGGCTCCACCTCATCAATCAGCAATTAACATTCATGACTCGGCCTGTTTGGCCTTTTTTACCTCATGTTCTTTTCGGATTTTCATTTCAAGTGAAATCCTTATTTCACTCCTGCAGTTTTTACTTTCAGTTTAGTCAATTGTTACATTTCAGTTAGAAACGGCTTTAGGCCCACATTGTAAGATGATGAGAGGTAGTTTCACCTCATCATCATTTACGTTTTTTATTTAGACCTGAAACAGCATACAAGCACACGGGGAAGATATTTTCCCAAAATATCTTCTCGTGCATAGGAATCAGAGGTTATAAAAACAGGAAGAAAACACTAACAAAAGGTTCCAGATTTTCCAAAGGACTCACTAGTTCGAGTGTTCTATATGTATTTGGTATGAACTTTGATAGTTGATGTTTGAAGATCCCGTTGGGATTCAGTAATAAGAAGTTTTGTTGGAATTTGGGATTCCGCTCAGGATGGTTCACAGTTTGTAACTCTCTCTCTCTGTGTCTTTTAATATAAGTGTTCATTTTGTATTTATCCATATTTCTCGTATCTACATGCTCTAGAATGCAAGTGCTCCAATGTTTAAATTTGAATTTATCATAGCAGATACTCATATTTACTCATCTATAGCGCTTTAAATATAGCTCAGGCAGGATACTTTGTTTCATTTTCTATCTCTTCCACATTTCTTCTGATATTAACTACAATGGATTCTTATCTTTGAACGAGCCCAGATATATGGATTCTTATCTCTAAATAAGCCCATTATATATGGATTCTTATCCTTGGATGAGCCCGGTGATAGTTGATATCTTACTCTATCTTCTGCCATAGTCATCGCTCATATATAACTTGATATATGTGTATTCATTTTAGAAGTTGGCCCTCTTTACAGCATTATGTTTTAATGTTGTCTGATGCATTTACTATTACAGTTTGTACTCATTTTCTATAGTTTTCATTGTTGTTGTGTTTAACTTTGGGGTTTTGGTTCCACCCTTATTAAAACCATTCATCTGAGTGATAGTAGCATGAGAGCCTAACATTGTCAACTGAAATCAGTTGAGTCATATGCTCCTTGCATTTAAGATGTCCTAGGCACTGGTCTTTATACAACTCAAGGCTGTCTCTAGGAGCTACAACAAAAACTAAGAAGGAAATTGTTTCAGTTGATTCTGAGCAAAAGAGTTTTGAAGTTTATGATAAACTTGATGCCATAACTGCAACTTTGATTAAAGAAATAATGAAGCCTATTTACAACATTCAGTTGAATTGAGTGCTTTATCAGTCTATACCCCTAAGCCTTCTACCAACCACTTAGATACCAGACTTTTAGAATCTGTAGGTTCATCCCTATTCACTACCACTTCATCCATTATTTCCACCACACTTCATTCCACAGATTTATTTTTTCCTAAGAAACCATTTCAACCTAGAATTTTATTTCCATCTTCCACCACCTCAAGTTCATCCCCTAGTATTTCTACTACATTTTCCAATACATTGATGGCAGTGTGGGTGCAGGCATTAAGGAGAGTTGTTCAAACTTGGTTAAAATGTTCTCTAACTCAAGAGGAATTAATTCCTGGTCTTTCTTTCCATTCTCATTCATCAAACTTTATCAGATTTGTTTGATAAAACTAATAAAATGCACATTCGGAAGCTAAAAGTCCCTTTATACATTCAGAAACATGTTAATACAATTTAAACCAAGTTTTTAAACCTTACAGGTCCCCTTATACCTTTGGAAATATAATAAAGCACATTAAACCATGTTTAACCCCTTTGCATCATATATCCGGATTTCAAACACTTTAATGAAATTCTATTGAAATAAACCTTCGGAAATGAATATTTAAACCCTTCGGAATCAATGTTTTGGATTTCAAACCTTTTATAAATCTTTGTTGCATAAGTTATCGGATCCAAACCTTGTTTTAACTCCCATGCAGCTTTCAACACGAACACCATCAGATCTCCCATAGATCTAATCAGATGGCTATCGCTCATTCCACCTTCGAACTTTATCACCCAAAAGCAACACGAAATGGGTGGTACTGTGCCCGTGACATGTCGAAATATGATTTGATCGTGTTCAACTGGATTAAAGTCACTCACGACTCAAAAGCGGTGTGACAATAGTAAGTGGTTTTTCTCAAAATTGCTTAACCTTCAAATTTTCTTTTTAACCGCATTTAAACACGGATTTCTGCCATTTCTTTGGTTTTAACTTCAATTCTTCTTAGCAGCCTCCCTTTCCACTACGTAACTTGGAAAACCATAGATCAATTAACATTACCCGATCTCAAGCAAACGAACCAGAATTCTTTAAATTCCTCCGAATCTTTACATAGAAGTAAATATACTCAAAATTCTACATAGAATGTATAATCAAATGGATTTCGGAGAGGTGAAACCCGACGGGAAATTTCCAAGCATACACAGATAAAAAAAATCTGCAATTTTATTAAAACAGAGGGAAAACCTCTCAATCAATTCTTCTATGGCCAAATTCCCAATTCCTCCTTTCCAGAGGTTACATGTATAGGTTTTTACATAACAGTCGACCTCCTCTTGAGGATCGAATTCTTCAAATTTAGACCAAATCCTAATTACATAATATCTTCCCTAAATCTATCAACTAAAACTAAATATGCTGAAACAAATCTAAAACTATTCAATCCTCCTAAATACTAGTTCAACCCTATCTATTACAACTGTAAATTGACAGCTAAAGGTACCAACACCTTTGCTTGTAACTTTTTTTGGATTTTTGGAATAATTAATAAAGCCTTTTTTCTTTAAGCCTCATGCCCCTGCATCAGACTCCTGAGGACAAAAATCTTCATGGGCTCCTGTCCATGAGCTCCTCCAGAGAACTGCCCAATTTCTGCAGCATGGTTTCTGTCATCCAGATAGCATCTTCAATTGGCTAATCCTTCCACTTGATCAAGTATTGAAAATACTCTTGTCCCCTGTTTTTCTTAAACACTTTCTTGTCTAAGATCCTCTTTGGCTGTATTGTCTTTGCTGTGGGTAACTGTTTTACCCAGTCAATCTATTCTCTATCTTCTGGTCTGTCATATGTGCCACCATCTTCATATCTGTACAAATCAGCAACATTGAATATTGGAAATATTCCAATATCAGAAGGTAATTCAATTTCATAAGCATTTGCAGAAAATTTCCTCAATATCATGCATGGTCCTATCTTTTTGAATTTTAACTTGTTATACTCCCTCTTTGGAAATCTTTCTTTTCTTAGGTGTGCTAAAACCAAATCACCAACTTCAAAATTAACTTCTCTTTTGCTTAAATATGCTCTGTTCTTGTACTTGATGTTTCTGTCTTGTAGCTAATGCTTTACATGTTCATATATTGCTTGAATTTCTAAAGCAAACTCCTCTCCTTTAGCACTTCTCATTTCTGCTTTTCCCAAGTTCCTCAATTCAGATACTCATCTTGGGTGCATCCCATAAACTATATGGAATGGACTCTTCCCTATACTTCTGTTAGGTGAATCATTATATGCATATTCTTCCTGTGGTAAAATATGATCCCACTGTTTAGGATGTTCTCCTGAAGGACTTCTCAATAGATTACCCAAACTTCTGTTCACTACTTCAGTCTACCTATCAGTATAAGGGTGATAAGCTGAGCTGAAACTCAGTTTAGTACCAAGATTCTTCCACAATTTCCTACAAAAATGACCAAGAAATCTGGTGTCTCTATCAGAAACAATACTTTTAGGTAACCCATGTAATCTGACAATCTCCTTGAAAAACAAATTGGCAACATGAGTAGCATCACTGGTTTAATAACATGGAATAAAATGTGCCATTTTTGAAAATATGTCAACTACAACATAAATTTCACCATTATTCCTCTGTTTCTTAGGCAATCCTAAAACAAAATCCATACCTACCATATCCCAAGGTCTGTCTGGAATAGGTAATGGAATGTACAAACCTGCATTTTGACTTTTCCTTTTCGCATATTGACAATTTTTACAATTCTTCACATACTTTTCCACTTCAGATCTCATCTTTGGCCAAAAATAAAAATGACTTAGTTGCTCATAAGTCTTATCAACACCAAAATGACCAACAATTCCACCACTATGTTTCTCCCCGATTAAATTTTCTCTCATGGAACAATTTGGTATGCACAATTGATTTCTTTTGAACAATAAACCCTCTTGCAATAAATAATCTAACCATTGAATTATGTCTATCAAAACAAGATTACAACATGCTTCAAATGCTTCTTTGAAATCCAAATCTGTTTTATAGAGTTCTTTAAGAAAATCAAAACCTAACACTTCAATTTGACTTTCTTGAACAAGAATTCTTTTCCTACTCAAGGCATCAGCTACCTTGTTTGCTTGACCACTGATATGCTTCAATAAAAAGTTAAAACTTTGAATATATTCAACCCATTTTCATGTTTTTGATTCAATTTAGGTTGTTTCATAATATACTGTAAAGCATGATTATCTGAATATAGCACAAATTCTTTAGACATTAAATAATGTCTCCACTTCTTCAATGACTGTACAATTGCATAAAATTCCTTGTCATAAGAAGAGTACTTCCTCCTTGTATCATTCATATTGTCACTGAAATATGCTACAGGCCTATCTTCTTGACTTAATACAGCTCCAATAGCTTCCCCACTGGCATCACATTTCACTTGAAATGGTTTGTTAAAATCAGGCAAAACTAAGACAGGTTTCTCAGTTATCTTTTGCTTCAAGAACTGAAAATTATTTTTAGCTTCAGCAGTCCACTTGAATGGTTGTTTGTCTTATTTATGGTTTCAATGATAGGTGCATTGCTCTTACTAAAATTCCTTATGAATTTTCTATAAAAACTAGTAAGACTGTGAAAAATTCTTACCTCAAAAACACTTTTTGGTGAAGGCCACTCCACAATTGCCTTTATCTTCTCTGGATCCATTTTTAATCCTTCAGCAGAAACAACAAAACCTAGATATACCAATTCTTCCTTCATGAATGAACATTTCTTTAAATTTATCAGTAACTTCTCTTGATGTAACTTCCTTAAGACATAATTAAGATGTCTCAGGTGTTCTTCCTTTGTTTTGTTGTAAATTAATATATCATCCAGATATACTATTGAAAATTTACCAATAAATTCCTTTAATAATTCATTCATAAGCCTCATAAATGTGCTAGGTGAATTTGATAAACCAAAAGGCATTACCATCCATTCATACAATCCGTCATTTGTTTTAAAGGTTGTTTTCCATTCATCACCTTCCCTTATCCTAATTTGATGATACCCAATTTTCAAGTCTAGTTTTGAAAAATATCTTGCTCCACTCAAACAATCCATAAATCTTCAATTCTAGGCAAAGGAAATATATACCTGATTGTTATCTTGTTGATTTCTCTTGAATCAGTGCACATTCTCCAACCTCCATCTTTCTTCAGACTTAACACTGTAGGTACTGCGCAAGGACTCAAACTTCCTCTGATCAAACCTTTGTCAACCAATTCTTGCACCTACTTTCTGATTTCTTCATTTTCTGTAGGAGTCATTCTGTAAGCTACTTTGTTAGGAAAATTTGATCATGGAATCAAATCTATCTAATGGATGATTCTTCTTACAGGTGGTAATTCATCAGGCAAATCATCCACAATAATATCACAATAACTCTCCAACATTTCTTGAATTTCAATTGGAAAATCAAAAATTTTAGTAGAAGTAAATACTACCTTAGGTTTGCAAAATAAAGAAAAATTTACCTCATCATCTTCAATCTGCTGCAAGTATTATTGTCCACTCAACAATAAAGCCTTTGGATCAGACTTTTTTCTTGATGCATCTTCTTCTTCCATAGGTAACAATCTCTGATTCATACCATCTTTGAAAAACTTGTAAGTATTTCTCTTTCCATCTATTGAAGATTCAAAAATCATTGCTTCAAACATTGGGGGAAAACCACCCGGTCCAGACCTTAGGACAGCTCCTTTTCCATTTGGTGTGGTGGCTCCGACTAGATTTATAGGACTAGTTTCCTAATAATAAATGGATTGGTGATGGGATGTTTGTGCAAGTGAATAATGGAACTAAATAACTGAGCTAATATGTCTAACTTAATCTATGACTTGCAAATAATTCTAAAACTAACCCGGGTATTAACTATGAATATGACTTAAAGATTGTTTCAATTAACAAATAACCATGAAAATGTATTATTTACTTAAAAGAAAGATGCAGTATCATATGATGGTAAATCTGTTTAAGAAATTAAACAGAGTTATAATAGCACATCGCATTCATAAATTTATATCGTTTACACACACTATGAAAGATGATATCCCTCTATCTTCAGAAATGATATGATAAAGAAATATTTGAGAAACAAGTATATATAAGCGATAGCAAATTTTAATGAGAATATTTCATCACATAAAGAAAATAAAACGAAATCGATAGAGATACCAGATACATTTGATATCATCCTGATGCAATTTGATATTCTGATCCTGCGCTTTAGCTTAGAACAATCTTCAAGGTACATAAATGCAACTCTAAAAAATAATTCACCATGAAATCACAGGAATCTTGTACTTTAACTTAGAAAAATCTTCAAGGTATAGAAATGCAACTCTCAAAAATCATTCACCATGAAATCAAAAGATATGATCCTTTATAAAAATAAGATAGTCAAGGAGTACAAAAATGTATTTTCCAAGCCCAAAATATTACAAATTCAAGACCCCTTCTAAAATTTTTGAAAGGGGTTTAAATAAGAAATTCAAAAAACAAATTAACTATAACTTATGCTAGAAACGATCATCGGAGATCTGAGAATAGACTTGCGATATCCAATAAAACAGATTCATTGAATTTCTTCAACTCCCAATGTGCTAAGTTGGAAAATTTTAAGCATATATTTAACTTTGGTTGGATGACTCAGCCTTGAGTGCAACTGACTGGTGTATGTGGCATCAGAGAATTCTGGAATGATGGAATTGATGGCACTAGAAAGGAATTTGATTGCCATCTACTGACTGTGTGGTTTAATCAAATATGTCCATAGGACATCCCATGTAATTTCTTGTATTTTACTAATTTTTTTATTCTGATTGATTGATTCCTTCTTCCACCTAGTATCAGTTTCTTTTACCCTTGGCAGCTTTCCTGGAGTACAATATGAAATTAAATTAGCTGCATATAGACTATCATTAACCAATTGTGTCAATTTTTTCATTATGGCTCTTGCCCTTGATGTAGCACGTTCTTCTTTAATCAGCTGTGATTCCCATTTAGCAAACAAAATCTCTTTATGCTTTTCTTCAATTCTGGGAAGATTTGCAATCTTTCCCTGTTCTGAGTCCTGCCATGAAATAAATTTTGAAATCTTTTCATCTACATTTTCAAATTCTATTCTTATGTTGACTGCTTCAACGATGAGACATAATTTTATTTCACATA
This sequence comes from Pinus albicaulis, assembly GCA_034641835.2. Lineage (NCBI taxonomy): Eukaryota > Viridiplantae > Streptophyta > Pinopsida > Pinales > Pinaceae > Pinus > Pinus albicaulis. Next base: position 1,529,897,078 of record CM076579.1, read on the forward strand.
GAGTTTCAGCTTGTGCAATTTTTTGAAACAGATCACCCAACTGTTGAGATAACAACTTACTTATTTCCAGAGCTTCTGTTTTGAATTGATCAATTTTAGGATAATCCTTGAATTTATCCAATCTTTCTTGCAATATTTTACCTTGCTCTTCTTTGGCAGTTTTTTCATTTTGTAGCGATGTCTGTAATTTGGATACCTCTTAAGACAACTGTTGTTGTTTATTTAAAGCTTGTTGATCAAGCTTCTTCTTTTCAATACTCAATTGTTCTTCTACTTGTTTGACTCTGAGTCTTTCTTATTCCAACTGCTGCTCTAACTGTAATATCTTTTGTTGATCACCTGTTGTTCTTTCTTCTAAGAATGCTATCTGTAAGTATTTTTGTTTTACCAATTGAGTGACTTTAGTATCTCTATCTATAGTAGCTGCACTATAGGCACCTTCATATTATGATATTTTGGTAAGATCCTCTGAAGGATTTAATTCAGTGTTCTTCCAAACAACATTCATTAATTCAACTTGTGAAGTTGCAAGTGGTCCTTGATCAATCCTCCTTCTCTTTCTTTGTTTTCTGACAACAGCCCTATGCTTAGGACTGTAAAATATATCCAGAGGAGGTATGTCTTCAACTCTCAACACAATTTCTTCAGATGGATTTTCAGGAATGATTTCAATATCCTGATTGTTCAGATTATCAACTTGAGGATTGTTTTGTTCTCCTATTTTCTGAGAAAATCGTTCATATTGTTGTAGCAAATGGGGAGTAATAATTATTTCAGCAAAATTTCCTTCTTTCTATGAGGCCTTTTCTCTTTCAAGTTGATCATCGGGCTTATTACCTGTATCTTCTTTTTCAGACTGTACATCAAGCTTTCTACCTGTATTCTTCTTCTCTGACTGTACATCAATTTTGCTAGTTGTCACGTATTTCTCTGTTTTTCTGGTTGTATCTTCCTTTTTCTTTTGTTCTATTTCAATACTTTTATTTGCTTGTGAAGGAATCTTCAGCTGGTCAAGGGGAACTTTAAGTAATCTCTGGGTTCTGAACTGCATAAATTTATTCATATATTTTTCTTGAAACTTAGATTTAGCTAGATCATAAACTTGGGAAAATTTCTCAATTGAGACAAATCAATCATCAAAGACATCAGGCTTATGCTCAAACTTAGCAATTTGGACCAAAGTTGTGAAATCAAAAGCCACTTTATTTGGTTCGTATTGTCTGCCTGGAACAGTTGCAAGCTTAAGATCTCGTATCTTAAGGACTTGTTTTTCAACATGTTTAAAATCATTAAGGGTATAGGTTCCACAATAGAAAGGAAAATTAGGCCACATCAATTTTTTGGAATTCTTTAAACACCTGGACATCCCTTTTTCTGTCAACTGGTAAGAAATCTCTTGGGCTAAAAGTTTATCAGGGACATATAGAGGTAATACATGAGGCTCAAAAATGCTTCCAAATACTATAATATAGGTGAACTTCTCTTCACCGAGCCAATTTTTGATTTGGGATATGTCAATTTTTTCCTTATCAGAGAGTCGAGGAGGGGGTTGGTTAAAAATGGTCTGGTAAATAGGCAACATGTAGCCATGGAAAATTATGTATACATGGTTCTTGAAATGGGCTTTCCAAAAATGCTTATGGTAGATGTGTATAAGGATAGGATCTTGAGGGGTCCATTTCCAACCCAGAATAGGAAATTTAGAATTAAAACACAAGGCATCTAAAATATAAGCACAGAAATGAAATGGGGGAACATTTCCAGTATGCTTATTTCTTCTATAATCCAGAATCTTATTTGCTATTTTTTCCGATAAAATAACTGACCAATCCATAATAACAGAACCAATAGCGGCCTCAATCAAAGGTACCATTTGAATAGAAAACCTTGCAGAATTATCATACCCAAAAGTCTGCACATCATGGCAGCAACATAACAATACATAGGTGCGAGAGACTCTACAAAATACATAACTGAGGTCTCATGCTTATGTTTTTCTAGAGCTCGTCTCCATTCTTTAATTGGGTCTCATTCAATTTCATTTCTTGAGGTAAAATCTTCTATGAAAGCTTTGTTGTAGGTCTTTTGAGGATCTGGCAGATGGTACATTGCTTTGATGTCTTCTACTCTAAAGGACCCAAACATCTTTCCCCCAACTGTCATGAATGTTCTTTTTGTGATGGTGGTTTTGTCTATCACCCATCGTATTATGTCATAATATGGGAATACATTCGCTCGAGCTGTAATTCTATGAAGAAAAGAATTTGCGAGTTCTTTAAAGGGATTTTCATTTGAATATGATTCTTCATCTAGCACTGTTGCCTTTACCTCTGTAACTTTAGGGTCTTATTTTTCAAGAAAATTATAAACTTCTTCCCAGGAAAGCTTCCCAAGACCCTGGCACGTAGTATCCGTAACTAGCTTTATCTTGGCTAGCTTTTCTTTTGGCATTGTGGTAGTGGTAGCAGTCTTTGAAGCGGCATCAACTCTTGATTTCTTAAGTTTCTTGGAAATTTTTCTTTAATCTAGTATCGTTTCACTAATTTGACAAATGAGATGGTTTGATGTTCTACGGATCTGCAAATGAGAAAAAAATTTCAGAAGCGGGAAGAAATGGAGTTAGAAGAACAACTTATGCGAAAATATTTTATTAATGATCCCAAATTGATTAACTCCGTATGAAAATTGAATGCCTTAAAGGAAAGTCACATTCACGCATTCATAATAGAATTGATTACCATAATTTGTTTGATTTTCGAATTAATGATGCTCGTACAATCGGAGATCAGCGATATTGAAATCTTAATGTAAAAATGTCCTTTTGAAGCTTCCGATTGCGATAGGCCGATGAAGTGTAAATAACGATTAGTGAAGACTGAGGATTCATCGCATCGGAGTTTTTAAAAGGAACAACAATAAAAACATCTCATGTTTTCCCAATTTGCAATTTGCGATAAATTCATATCGCTTCGGATATTTTCAAAGGAATTGAGTTGTACATAATTTTCGCCGAAATGTGATTGTGATGATGGTGGGGTCCATCACATCGGATCCTTTATAAAACAAGTAGTCGTGATGTTTCTTTTTTGAAATATGATTGCGATTATGACATCGCATCAGAGTTTATAAAATAGACTCGAATGATATATGACTTATTCAAAATGTGAATGTGATGAGTCGCATCGCATCGGAGTTTTGCAAAGAAAATATGAAAACATAACACTCTACCGATTTGCGATTGCGATTTACTTTATCGCATCCGACTTTTTAACATGAAAACTTTTATACTTTGTGCCGATGTGATATAAGCTTTATAGTTGATCGGGTTGGAAGAAACTTAATGTTACATTTGTTTATTTGCACTTGAGATATGCGATATGCGATACATACTTTTTAATCAATGAATCTTTTTATTGTTTTATTTTATAATGATCGGATTTCCTCAAAGTTTTTATTTCTATCTAAATAAGAGAGGGGACCCATTTCTAAATGAAATTTATTCTAAAATTTTCAAATGGGGAGGGTTGTTGTATAGTACAACAATTGGCGATTCACTGGAAGAAATAGTTATCTCTGAAAAATAAAATAACACTATACTTTTAGTAAGTAAAAATTTTTTGAAGATAATGAAAACTGTCTTATAAAAAATTAAATAAAATCTAACTTTGAAAAAGAAAATAAAAATCACTTACAATCTCTTTTTAATTCCTCAAAAATAAAAACAGTTTTTTTTGTTTAATCAAGCTTTGATTGGTAGATAAAGATAAAGTAGGGGACCTCTCTACTCCTAGCTTTTTGATTTACTCTATTGTCACAGGTAGTGCCTCAGCTGGCAGCAAACGTTCATAGTCTCGACAGGGTTACCTTTTAACCATTGATCATTCATTGTCCCATCCATCTAAGAACATGACTCTTTAAGAGATAAATTCATAAGATATACTATCTTGTGTTTTTCTCTTTTTCTTTTACTTTAGAAGCCATTGTTCTAGTTTGGTAGCCAGTTGATAACAATGCCATTCACTAGTTGTAATCAAACTGAACAAGTTGGCTTGTGATGAGACCCCTTGTCTTATGATTATAAGCCATTACCCTGTTTTGGTATGCAGTAGTGGTAATGTCAGTTTAATTACTTCTTATGATCATGGTAAGTAGGCTCATGATGAGACCTCTTATCTTTTATTATTAGACAAATAATTTTTTAGAATTATATTCTAAAAAATCACAACCTTAATGGATGGGGTGAATGATTTTCTCCTTAGGAGTCAATGGATGACAATTTTTTAGAGTTTTAAGTGCCAAAATTGGAGAAGTCTTTACTTTTTATAGATAACCTTTCTCTGCTTAACAAAATAATAATGATTTACAATATTTTCAAGGTTTCGGAAGATTTTGCAATTGTTTTGAACATATTCTCAAAGTTTAATATTTTATTTTAACTATCCAAAAATTGTAATCATTTCCTTAAAAAATTCTTATTTACAATATTTTCTCAAAGAAATTTTCAAATAGTAAAAAGTAAATTAAAGACTATTAACAACCTTATTTGTAAACAAACAAACTTGCATAATAGAATATGTACAGGTAAGAAGGGGTTACCTTCTTAAGAAAAGAAATTTTTCAAGATAAGCCCATTCACAGGAAGAGATTCTCTCTTTCCTGATAAATATTGCAATATGAACATTGATGAGCCTATCTTTTCAACAATCTGAAATGGTCCAAGCCACATCTTTTGAAATTTGGTATGTTTACCGTTATCTTCATGTGCTTTGTCCCATTTCAGAACAAGATCACCAATTTGCAAAGTTTTGGATCTGGTAGAACTTGAATCAAAAGAAGATTTTATGAGTTGATGATGTTTGGTATGAACACTAGCTTTCTCTCTATCTTCTTCTAACTTAAGAATTTGATCAAATCTCAATTGAAGAGATGATGAAGGATTCTCTTCAATGAATTGGACTAGGGCTAGATATGGGAGTACTGGGTTTGATGGTATAACAACTTCTTTTCCATAGACTAGATTAAAAGGTGAAGTTCCTATTGAATCTTTTTGAGCTATGCGATCAGCCCATAGCGCAAAAATTAAATATTTATGCCAATTCTTTTGACTCTGATCAGTTGTTCTTTTGATGATTTTGATGAGATTTTTATTTTTTGATTCAGCTAAACCATTACCTTGTGGATAATAATTTGTTGAATATTTCAATTTGAAACCTCTCTTGATTGCAAATCTCATTATACTATTTCCAGAAAAGAAGAAGAAGAAGAAGAAGAAGAAGATGCATTATAAAAAACAAAGGCATTAGATACACCAAACCTGGTAATGATGAACTGATCAATGAATTCAATGATTGCATCAGAATTGGCTACCTTTAAAGGAATTGATTCTACCCATTTTGTAAAGTAATCTGTTGCTGTAAGGATGTATCTATGTTGTTTGGAAGAATGTGGAACAATTTCTCCAATAATATCAAGTCCCCATTGTTCAAATGGTTGCTCAATGTTTACTGGTTGTAAAGGAAAGGTTGGTTTCCTTTGTCTCCCACTAGCAGTTTGACAAGTCTTGCATTTCCTTACATATTCATGTGCATCTTTGAACAAGGTAGGCCAATAGTAACCAGCATGGATTATTTTGTGGGTTGTAGTGTCTCCTCCAAAATGTCCACCTGCTGGTCCATCATGCAAGTCCTGCAACATCTTGTGTGCTTCAGTTTTTTCAAGACATCTTAATAGAATGGAATCATAATTTCTTCTAAATAACACATCATCAATGATTTCAAAGTGTTTAGCTTTTAATCTTAAAGCGCACTTGTTTTTATAGCTGAGATTAGAAAGAGCATACCCATTTTTCAAATAATAGATCAGATCAACATATTGAGATTCAGAATCTATAATACTTATCTGATTTACTTGAACAGTATTATCTTGATTTTGATGTTCTAGTATGTTGGAAGCTCCTGCTAACAATCTGCAAAAACCTTGTCCTCTAACAATTTTGGCTGGCTTAATATCAATATCATACTCTTGTAAAGTTGTTACCCAATTAGCTCTCTTTTCTCCTACTTCCTTTTGTATTAACAATTGTCTTACCACGGAGAATGGGACAATTATTTTTGTATGTGTCTTTAGGACGAATGGTATAAAATTTTTGATTGATTTAAACACAACAAAGGCTTGTTTTTCTACATCAGAGTAATTAAGTTCGGCTCCTTGCAGATTAGAGCTAAAGAAAGAGATTGGTGCTTATTCATGTTGATCATTGGGTTGTGCTAAAATGGCAGCATAGGATGTTTCAGTAGCCAAAGTATACAAAATGAAATGTTTAGAAAAATCAGGAGTATTCAGTGTAGGTGCATTAATGATTTCCTGTTTGATTGAATTGAAGGCTTCTTTTTCTTTATGCAACCATTTGAAAACTGAATTTTTCTTTATCATATTCTGCAAGGGTAAAACTATTTGAGAAAAATCAGGAATAAATCTCTTCACAAAATTGATCTGTCCCAAAAATGATTGCATGGATTTCTTGTTATGTGGTAAAGAAATATTAGAAATTTCTTTCACTCTATCGGGGTCAATATATATGCCATCTTTAGACACAACAAATCCTAAGAGCTTTCCTTCATTGAGAGCAAAGAAATATTTCTTTGGATTCAAATAAATGCCAAACCTTCTACATCGTTCAAATATCTGTTTCAAATCGTGCAGATGATTAGCTCTTTTCTTTGACAAGACAGTTATTTCATCAAGATAGATAACAATTTATCTATTAATCAACCCTTTGAATGCTATATCCATGGCTCTCTAGAAAGTAGCTCCTGCATTGATAAACCAAAAGGAATTTTTTGGTAGGCGTAAGTTCCCCACTTGGTTCTGAAGGTAGTTTTTAGCCTATCATCGGGATGTACCAATATTTGGTTATAACCTGAAAAACCATCAAGAAAAGACATTAGTTCAGAACCAACTACTTCTTGAAGTATTTGTTCAATTGTTGGTAATGGGAAGTTATCCTTTTGACATGCCCTATTCAGATTTCTAAAATCAATACAGATTCTAATATCTCCATTTTTCTTCCTGACAGGCACCATGTTTGAGATCCAACTAGAATGTCTAACCGGAAAAATAATTTTTGCCTTCAAAAGTTTATTCAATTCTGTTTTGATTTGACTTTCTAGATTGGGATGAATTTTTCTCAACTTCTGTTGCACTGGTTTTACATCGGAAAGCATTGGAATTGTATGTTGAATGACAGAAGTATCATAATTTTTCAAATCTTCATAATTCCAAGAAAAGACGTTTTTGTACTTATTCAGAAGCTTGATGAAAGCAATCCTTTCCTCTGAAGTTAACTCGAGTCCTAAATTAACATTTTGTGGTTTAGACTCAGTGCCAAGATTTACTAATTCAAACTTCAAAGTAGAACTTTGAAGTTTGGCATTGGTAACCCTTTTGAATCTATATTTGATATCATATATATCTTCAAGTTTAACTACAGACCTAGGAATAGGATTTTCATTGTATTTTGATGTGTTTTGAAGATCATGATCACTTTCATCAATGATTTGATCATCATAAGATTTTTCTGAAGTCAAGAAATTTAAGATATGTTCATCATGATAGAATACTCTCCAATTGGTGACATTATCAGGTACAGAAGGTCGAAAAATTAATTCAACTGAAAACCTATCTGGACTATAATCCTCAGCTGGGAGAAGCTTTGAAGCGACATTAGCTAATAAATCAGCTAAAAATTTTGAGTTCTAGGGATAGAAGAGATGTTGAATGCTAGAAATTGAGTGGTAAGATCTTGAACAAGGGATTTATAATGTTTAAGATGATCTGAAAGACAATGGATAGTATTTCTTACTTGTCTAATAACAATTTCGGAATCACCATATACTTTCAGGTATTTAACATTCAACCCTATTGCTTTATAAAGCCCTTGGATCAAGGCTTCATAATCAGTAGTGTTATTCGTACAGTCAAACTCTAGTCTACATGATAGCATAGTTTTTTCTCCCTCTGGATCAACTAAAATTCATCCATCTCCTGCGCCATCGTTGGATTTTGATCCATCAAAATACAAAGACCAAAATAAATACTCATCTACAGTTTTATTTACATATCGATCAGAAAAATTAACGCATCTTGAAGAATAAGTTTGTGAAAAAATTTCAATTTGTGAAGTAAATGTATTTACAAAAAAAGGTGATTCGGGTGATGTGAAATTTCCAAGGAATGATTCAGCAGAATAACCTCCGAGAATGTTGTTATTAAAAGCCACCAGTTCATTTTCTTGTTCAAATTCTGTCACAGTATGCATCATATGTTTTTCTCTCTAAACCTTGATTTGATTGGGTTTTCCTTTGTGGGGAAGCCACATGTGAGAATAATCAGTGGCGATATAACCATAAAGCTTTGCAAACCAATCCCTTCTTAATATTAATCCATAAAACTCAGGAATATCTACAATTAGAATATCAATTCTCTGGACTATCCTGGGATCAGAGGCTAACCTAATAGTGACTGAATTAATTTCTCCCACAACTTGCACTTTAGTCCGATCTAATTAAACAATATGTACTGTGGATTTTTGGGGTTCAATTTTCAATTTTGATCAGACTGAAGTAGGCATTATATTTGATGATGCTCCTGAATCTATCAAGCAGTTATGTAGATTCTTGTTGTAGATCTCATAAGTCAAGAGAAAAGGTGTCTGAGAATTGGATTTTTCTCCAATAAGAACAGTATCAATAGCATCTACTTTATCTGGTGGCTTACCTGATCCTTTGGCTGCTTTGGAAACTACACCACTTGGTAGAGGAGAAATAGGTGTTGCATTTAATTCTTTCAATAACAGCTTCTGTTGATGCTTGAGTTTGTTAGTTCATGCAGAGAAATATTTTCTGTAGTTTTCTTCATGTCTTCAACAATGTTATAATCCATAGAATCAAACACTACCAAAGTCTTATATGTTGTTGTAGGAGGATTAGAAGACGATGGTTGATTTTGAGTAGGCAAAGGAGAAGTTTTCTTTACAGGGATTTTATCTTTGATATTCAAAGTTGAACTTTTCTTCTTGGGGACTCTTTGAACAGGTTCTGTTGTAGATTTACTTCTAGTACTTACTGGCAAGGCTTCTTTCTCTTTTTCACTGTCTGAGTTAGGCAAAATGAAATCCCACATCCTGTGTAATTTAGTTATTTCTTCTTCTTCTTCTTCTTCTTCTTCTTCTTCTGATAATGGAGGTGTATCTTCTTCTTCATCTTCTTCTAGATCTGACTCTGCATTGGATATTGAATTGGGTGGTTTAGATTCAGTTTTCTGATTCCTTTTGAAGTTCCTAAAAGATCTATTGGTGGAAGTTTATGCTACTTATTTTTTGATTTTGATCATTTCATTAGAAAAAAGTCTTCAGAACTTTCTGTAAGCCTTCCATGTCATAAAGATCCCTAGGTGTTTTCTTCTTCGAATCATCCTTAAAACTGAATTTTTTTTATTTTCTTTCCTCATTAGCATTCCTTTTATCCAAAGCAATGATCCATCGTTTTACTGCAATTGTTTCTTTCATATTTTCAGCTAAAGTGGGTTTAGCAGCTCTATCTACAAAAATGGCTATATTTGAAGGCAAAGCTGTTATATACCATTCACTTCGGACTTGCTCACTGGGTTTTGAGGTTGTATGGATTTTATTCAAAAGTTTGTTAAATCGGGAATTAAAGTCTTTGATGGGTTCTTTGGATTCTTCTCTCAAATTGGAGAGACCGTTAATTAGAGTTGTTATTGATCTATCATCTCCAAATTTGGTTAAGAAATGTTCCCAGAAAATATCCCAGCTTGTAATAGATCCTGATGGTAATGAAAAATACCAGGATCCTGTTGCCCCTTGTAAAGTATAAGGGAATAACCTAACCACAACATCTTCATGTTGTACTACATTTAAATTATAGAAAACGTAAAGTTATTAATGTGTTCTTCAGCTTGTATGCCAAGGTCGGGACTAAATTTTGGCAGCCATTTTTCAGTATGATCTGGAAAATCATGCAAAGGTGAAAGCATTTCAACAGCTCCTGGATTAGTCCATGGTCTTTGTGCCATTGTTGTGATGACGGTTGAGGGACCTGAAGAGACAACTGGTGTTTGAGTAGATGTTGTTGGAATAACTGTACTCTTCTGGGTTTGAGTTTGGGAAGCAGATGAGTGAGTTTGTGATGAAGAAATAATATCACTACCTGATTCTAACGGTGTTTTTCTGGTTTTAACTCGACTAGGTAAAGGAAATTCCTTTGGAGGAATACCAAGTTTTTCGCTTTGTGACCTAGTGAGAGGTTTGGAAGAAACGAATTGTGAATCAACACTACCTTCGGATAATTCAGACTCTTCTAACGATAATGAGAACCCTTGTAATTTATGAATTAAAGCTTGTACTTTTGGGGACTCAGGAGGTTGATTTTCTGATAGATCTTAAGCTTTGGTAGTGGGTGTACTGATGTTCTTCTCAATTTCTACCCTAGAGATTTGAGATGTAGAAGAAATTGAAGAAGGTGATGAGGGTGAATTGCTCTTTGAATTATTTGTAGATTTGGATTTACTTGCCATTCATAGCTTAGGCCCTCCTTCTAGCACCAAAGATGTTGAAGCCTCAAAAATCGTTGCTTCAAACATTGGGGAAAACCACCTGGTCCGGACCTTAGGACAGCTCCTTTTCCGTTTGGTGTGGTGGCTCTGACTGGATTTTTAGGACCAGCTTCCTAATAATAAATGGATTGGTGATGGGGTTTTTGTACAAGTGAATAATGGAACTAACTAACTGAGCTAATCTGTCTAAATTAATCTATGACTTGCAAATAATTCTAAAACTAACCTGGGTATTAACTATGAATACAACTTAAATATTGTTTCAATTAACAAATAACCATGAAAATGTATTATTTACTTAAAAGAAAGATGCAGTATCATATGACGATAACTCTGTTTAAGAAATTAAACAGAGTTATAATAGCACATCGCATTCATAAATTTATATCGTTTACACACACTATGAAAGATGATATCCCTCTATCTTCATAAATGATATGATAAAGAAATATTTGAGAAACAAGTATATATAAGCGATAGCAAATTTTAATGAGAATATTTCATCACATAAAGAAAATAAAATGAAATCGATAGAAATACCAAATACATTTGATATCTTCCTGATGCAATTTTATATTCTGATCCTGCGCTTTAACTTAGAACAATCTTCAAGATACCGAAATGCAACTCTCAAAAATAATTCACCATGAAATCACAGGAATCTTGTACTTTAACTTAGAACAATCTTCAAGGTACAAAAATGCAACTCTCAAAAATCATTCACCATGAAATCACAAGATATGATCCTTTATAAAAATAAGATAGTCAAAGAGTACAGAAATGTATTGTCCAAGCCCAAAATATTGCAAATTCAGGACCCCTTCTAAAATGTTTGAAATGGGTTTAAATAGGAAATTCAGAAAACAAATTAACTATAACTTATGCTAGAAACGATCATCGGAGATCCGAGAATAGACTTGCGATATCCAATAAAACAGATTCATTGAATTTCTTCAACTCCCAATGTGCTAAGCTAGCAAATTTTAAGCATATCTTTAACTTCCGTTGGATGAATCAACCTTGAATGCAACTGACTGGTGTATGTGGCATCGGAGAATTCTGGAATGATGGAATTGATGGCACTAGAAAGGCATTTGATTGCCATCTGCTAATTGTGTGGTTTAATCAAATATGTCCATAGGATATCCCATGTAATTTCTTGTATTTTATTAATTTTTTGATTCTGATTGATTGATTCCTGCTTCCACCTAGTATCAGTTTCTTTTACCCTTGGTAGCTTTCCTGGAGTACAATATGAAATTAAATTAGCTGCATATAGACTATCATTAACCAATTGTGTCAATTTGTTCATTATGACACTTTCCCTTGATGTAGCACGTTCTTCTTTAATCAACTGTGATTCCCATTCAGCAAACAAAATATCTTTATACTTTTCTTCAATTCTGGGAAGATTTGCAATCTTTCCCTGTTCTGAGTCCTGCCATGAAATAAATTCTGAAATATTTTCATCTACATTTTCAAATTATATTATTATGTTGACTGCTTCCTCGATGAGAGATAATGTTATTTCACATAGAGTTTCATCTTGTGCAATTTTTTGACACAGATCACCCAACTGTTGAGATAACAACTTACTTATTTCCAAAGCTTTTGTTTTGAATTGATCAATTTTAGGATAATCATTGAATTTATCCAATCTTGCTTGCAATATTTTACCTTGCTCTTCTTTCGCAGTTTTTTCATTTTGCAGCAATGTCTATAATTTGGATACCTCTTGAGACAATTTTTGTTGTTTATTTAAAGCTTGCTAATCAAGCTTCTTCTTTTCAATACTCAATTGTTCTTCTAATTGTTTGACTCTGAGTCTTTCTTGTTCCAATTGTTGCTCTAACTGTAATATATTTTTCTAATCACCTATTGTTCTTTCTTCTAATAATGCTATCTGTAAGTCTTTTTGTTTTACCAATTGAGTGACTTCAGTAGCTTTATCTATAGTACCTGCACTATAAGCACCGGCATATTGTGATAGTTTGGTAATATCCTCTGAAGGATTTACTTCAGTGTTCTTCCAAACAACATTCATTAATTCAACTTGTGAAGTTGCAAGTGGTCCTTGATCAATCCTCATTTTCTTTCTTTTTTTTCTGACAACGGCCCTATGCTTAGGGTTGTAAAATATATCCAGAGGAGGTATGTCTTCAACTCTCAGCACAATTTCTTCAGATGGATTTTCAGGAATGATTTCAATATCCTGATTGTTCAGATTATCAACTTGAGGATTTTTTTGTTCTCCTATTTGCTGAGCGAATCGTTCATACTATTGTAGCAAATGGGGAGTAATAATTACTTCAGCAGAATTTCCTTCTTTCTATGAGGCCTTTTCTCTTTCAAGTTGATCATCGGGCTTATTACCTGTATCTTCTTTTTTAGACTGTACATCAAGCTTTCTACCTGTATTCTCGTTCTTTGACTGCACATCAATTTTGATGGTTGTCACTTCTTTCTCTGTTTTGCTAGCTATATCTTCCTTTTTCTTTTGTTCTATTTCAATACTTTTATTTGCTTGTGAACGAATCTTCAGCTGGTCAAGGGGAAATTTAAGTAATCTCTGGGTTTTGAACTGCATAAATTTATTCATATCTTTTGCTTGAAACTTAGATTTAGCTAGATCATAAACCTGGGAAAATTTCTCAATTGAGACAAATAAATCATCAAAGACATCAGGCTCATGCTCAAACTTAGCAATTTGGACCAAAGTTGTGAAATCAAAAGCCACTTTATTTGGTTCATATTGTCTTCCTGGAACAGTTGCAAGCTTAAGATCTCGTATCTTAAGGATTTATATTTCAGCATGTTTAAAATCATTAAGGGTATAGGTTCCACAATGGAAAGGAAAAGTAGGCCACATCAATTTTTTGGAATTCTTTAAACACCTGGACATCCCTTTTTCTGTCAACCGGTAAGAAATCTCTTGGGCTAAAATTTTATTAGGTACATATAGAGGTAATACATGAGGCTCAAAAATTCTTCCAAATACTCTAATATAGGTGAAATTCTCTTCACTGAACCAATTTCCGATTTGGGATATATCAAGTTTTTCCTTATCAGAGAGTCGAGGAGGGGGTTGGTTAAAAATGGTCTGGTAAATAGGCAACATGTAGCCATGGAAAATTCTGTATACATGGTTCTTGAAATGGGCTTTCCACAAATGCTTATGGTAGATGTGTATAGGGATAAGATCTTGAGGGGTCCATTTCCAACCCAGAATAGGAAACTCATAATTAAAACACAAGGCATCTAAAATATAAGCACAGAAATGAAATGGGGGAACATTTCCAGTATGCTTATTTCTTCTATAATCCAAAATCTTATTTGCTTTTTTTTCCAATAAAATAACTGACCAGTCCATAATAACGGAACCAACAACGGCCTCAATTAGGGGTACCATTTGAATAGAAAACCTTGCAAAATTATCATACCCAAAAAGTCGGCACATCATGGCAGCAGCATAACAACATGGAGGTGCGAGAGACTCTACAGAATACATACTTGAGGTCTCATGCTTATGTTTTTCTGGAGCTCATCTCCATTCTTTAATTGGGTCTCATTCAATTTCATTGCTTGAGCTAAAATCTTCTATGAAATCTTTGTTGTAAGTCTTTTGAGGATCTGGTAGATGGTACATTGCTTTGATGTCTTCTATTGTAAAGGACCCAAACATATTTCCCCCAACTGTCATGAATGTTTTGTTTGTGATGGTAGTGTTGTCTATCACCCATCGTATTATGTCATAATATGGGAATACATTCGCCCGAACTACAATTCTATGAAGAGAAGAATTTGTGATTTCTTTAAGGGGATTGTCATCTAAATCTGATTCTTCATCTGGCACCGTTGCCTTTACCTCTGTAATTGTAGGGTCTTCTTTTTCAAGAAAATTATAAACTTCTTCCCAGGAAATATTCCCGAGACCCTGGCATGTAGTATCCGTAACTAGCTCTATCTTGGCTGGCTTTTATTTTGGCATTGCGGTAGTGGTAGCAGTCTTTGAAGTGGCAGCAGCTCTTGATTTCTTAAGTTTCTTGGACATTTTTTTTTAATCTGGTATCCTTTCACTAATTTGACAAATGAGAGGGTTTGATTTTCTACAACTCTGCAAATGAGAAAAAAAATTCAGAAGCGGGAAGAAATGGAGTTAGAAGAACAACTTATGCGAAAATATTTTATTAATGATCCCAAATTGATTAACTCCATATGAAAATTGAATGTATTAAAGGAAAGTCACATTCACGCATTCATAATAGAATTGATTACCATAATTTGTTTGATTTTTGAATTAATGATGCTCGTACAATTGGAGATTGGCGATATTGAAATATTAATGTAAAAATGTCCTTTTGAAGCTTCCGATTGCGATAGGCTGATGAAGTGTAAATAGCGATTAGTGAAGACTGATGATTCATCGCATCGGAGTTTTTAAAAGGAACAACAAGAAAAACATCTCATGTTTTCCCGATTTTCGATTTGTGATAAAGTCATATCGCGTCGGATATTTTCAAAGGAATTGAGTTGTACATAATTTTCACCGAAATGCGATTGCGATGATGGTGGGGTCCATCGCATCGGATCTTTTATAAAACAAGTAGTCGTGATGTTTCTTTTTCGATATTCGATTGCGATTATGACATCGCATCGGAGTTTATCAAATAGACCCGAATGATATATGACTTATTCGAAATGTGATTGTGATGAGTCACATCGCATCGAAGTTTTGCAAAGAAAATATGAAAACATAACACTCTATCGATTTGCAATTGCGATTTACTTTATCGCATCCGACTTTTTAACATGAAAACTTTTATACTTTGTGCCGATGTGATATAATTTTTATAGTTGATCCAGTTGGAAGAAACTTAATGTTACATTTTTTTATTTGCACTTGAGATATGCGATATGCGATACATACTTTTTAATCAATGAATCTTTTTATTGTTTTATTTTATAATGATCGGATTTCCTCAAAGTTTTTATTTCTATCTAAATAAGAGAGGGGACCCATTTCTAAATGAAATTTATTCTAAAATTTTCAAATGGGGAGGGTTGTTGTACAGTACAAAACCATCATGCACTGTTGCTCTATCATACTGCCAAGGTCTACCCAGCAATATGTGACACACATCCATAGGCATCACATCACACATTATTTTATCCTTGTAACTACCCATTTGCAATTGTATTTCACATTGTTCCTTTACTGTCAGTTGATGTCCCTTCTAAAGCCATGACACCTTGTAGGGTGTTGGATGTTCCCTTGTCTTCAATTTCAACTTCTCTATCACCTTTGTAGAGACCAAATTATCTGTACTGCCACTATCAATTACCAATTGACAACATTTCCCTTGAACTTTACACACACTCTTGAACAAAGTCTTTCTCTATATTGGTTCAGGAACTTCTTTTTTTTGTTTTAACAAAACTTTGTTAACCACCGAAGACTCTCCTTTCTCTGGCGCAATTTCTTTCTCTGTTTCAGGCAACTTTGCTACTTCTTCTCCAGTCTAAGCAACAATGACATTTCTCTGATTTGTCCCCACATTCTCTTTCTCTGGACATTCATAGGCTCTATGTCCTAATTTGTTACATCTGTAACATCTAACTTCTCTTCCTCTGTTTCTACCTCCTCTTCCTCTATAAGGACTCCTTCTGCCACTTGTATCACCTTCTGTGGGTGCATACTGAGGTGAGATGCTACTAGCTCCATCTCTTGGTGTTGTAGATCTCCCTCTACCACCTTGACTTCCTCTTCCTCGGAAAGTGCCTCTTCCTTTTGAAGATTTCTTTCTTAGGAGTTTTTCTTCAGCTTTTAAGGGCATTTGGTAAGCCTCTTCTATTGTCTTAAGAGACAATATACTTATCTCATCTTGAATCTCCATTTTGAGACCATTTATGTACCTGGCAATCTTCTCTGTTGTATCTTGAATTTGTCCTGCTCTTATGCTCACTTTGTAAAATTCTTCTGTGTATTCTTTTACTGTCATTAATCTCTGTCTAAGATTCTGCATTTGTCTAAATAATGAAATTTGATAATCACTAGGAAAAAACTTACCTCTCAACTTTGCTACCATTCTGTTCCAATTCTTGATTGGTTGCTTACCAACTCTCCTTCTTTCTGCTTGCACTCCATCCCACCAAAGTGTTGCATGTCCTTTCAACCTTGTGACAACAAACTTAACTTTATTTTATTCACTCATTTCTTCATAATCAAAGCATTTATTCATTTCATTGATCCAGTCTATCAACTCTTCTGGATTCAATCCTCCTGCAAAAGATGATACTTCAAATCTAGGCTTGGATGTAGATCCTAAAAATGATTTAAAGAATCTCATATCAGGAGTAAGCTCAACATTTTCTTCTTCTTCTTCAGCTTTAGCTTCACTGACACCTTCAGGATCTCTCTGTTGTCCTACTTCAATTGCTTCCAATCTAGCTTGAATTTGCTGCATAGTCTCTAGTACTTCAGCATTTGCAACTGGTCTACCTCTTCTTCTACCAGCACCACATCTACCAATTCTGATAGCCATATTGGATTTATTTTTCTCACGTTTGGAAGCTTGTTCAGTGTCTGAAAAACGCTCTGAACTTGGCTTTGATACCAAAAATGATGGCAGTGTGGGTGCAAGCGTTAAGGAGAGTTGTTCAAACTTGGTTAAAATGTTATCTAACTCGGGAGGAATTAATTCTTGGTCTTTCTTTACATTCTCATTCATCAAACTTTATCAAATTTATTTGATAAAACTAATAAAATGCACATTCGGAAGCTAAAAGTCCCTTTATACATTCGAAAACATGTTAATACAATTTAAACCAAGTTTTTACACCTTTCGGGTCCCCTTATACCTTCGGAAATATAATAAAGCACATTAAACCATGTTTAACCCCTTCACATCATATATCCGGATTTCAAACACTTTCATGAAATTCTATTGAAATAAACCTTCAGAAATGAATATTTAAACCCTTCGGAATCAATGTTTCGGATTTCAAACCTTTGATAAAGCTCTGTTGCATAAGTTATCAGGTCCAAACCTTGTTTTAACTCCCACGTAGCTTTCAACGCGAACACCGTCAGATCTCCCACAGATCTAATCAGATGGCTATCGCGTTCATTCCACCTCCAAACTTTATCACCCAAAAGAAACACAAAATGGGTGGTATTGCACCCATGACGTGTCGAAATATGATCAATTGCATTTGATTGGATTAAAACCTCTCACGACTCAAAAGCGACGCGACAACAGTAAGTGGTTTTTCTCAAAACCGCTTAACCTTCAAATTTTCTTTTTAGCCGCATTTAAACACGGATTTCCGCCATTTCTTCAGTTTTAACTTAAGTTCTTCTTAGAAGCCTCCATTTCCATTGCGTAACTTGGATAACCATAGATCAATTAACATTACCCGATCTTAAGCAAACGAACCAGAATTCTTTAAATTCCTCATAATCTTTACACAGAAGTAAATATACTCAAAATTCTACACAGAATGTATAATCAAATGGATTTCGGAGAGGTGAAACCCTCCAGGAAATTGCCAAGCATAAATAGATAAACAAAAATCTGCAATTTTATTAAAACAGAGGGAAAACCTCTCAATCAATTCTTCTATGGCCAAATTCCCAATTCCTCCTTTCCAGAGGATAAATTTATAGGTTTTTACATAACAGTCGACCTCCTCTTGAGGATCGAATTATTCAAATTTAGACCAAATCCTAATTACATAATATCTTCCCTAAATCTATCAACTGAAGCTAAATATGCTAAAACAAATATAAAACTGTTCAATCCTCCTAAATACTAGTTCAACCCTATCTATTACAATTGTAAATTGACAGCTAAAGGTACCAGAAACCTTTTCTTGTAACTTTTTTTGGATTTTTGGAATAATTAATGAAGCCTTTTGTATTTAAGCCTCATGCCCCTGCATCATACATCATTCTCATTCCTAAGCACCTCTTCAATCATCCCAACTTCATCTTCTAGTATCTCAACCAAATTTTCAAGTACATCTTCCTCTTTTCCAATCTCATATGAAATTTCTTTAACTACATCAGCAAGTACTTCTATTTCTTCGCCAAGTACTTCAAACTTACCTCCTAGCCAAGTTAGAATCCAAGCCATGGCTACCAGATATGCTCCTTTAGTCCTACCAGCATAGTTACATGACATGCCCTGGGATTATCAAAGCAAAGTTCCTCAATTTGGTGGAACAACTCATTACACTGCACAATAACATGTCAATAAGATGATAGACTATTTTCAACTACATGAAATTAATGATGTTGATGTCCAAATGAGACTTTTTGCTCAAACTCTAACTGGTAAGGTAAAAAAGTGGTTTAAAGGTTTGAATGCTGGTAGTATTGTTGATTTAGTGGTTTTTCATAGATTATTTATTAATATATGGGAAAAGAAGAAAAATCCACTACAAATCTTATCTGAATTTGAAAGCATAAAAAGAGCACCAAGTGAAACAATTCAAGATTATTGTACTAGATATAACAGTATTTATAATGCAATTCCTGCTAATCTTAAAGCTCCTCCAGAGTTTTTCCTTATCAAATTCCCTGATGGATTTGATACAAATATAGCCTATCAACTGAGAGAGAGAAATCCATAAACCTTAGAGCAGATGCAAAGTAATTTTTTTAGTGTTGAGGCAAACTTGTTAGCTAAGAAATCTAGATTAAGAAATGAAAGGAGACTGACAATAAAAGAGGAAACATCCACTTCAGATTTGAAAATAGATCAATTAACAAAAAAATTAGAGATAATGATGGATAGGTTAGATAATATGGAAAGGAAGCCACAGTGGGATAACCAACAACAAGGACCTCAAATTAGAAATCCCAATTTCAGGAAAAATACCAACACTGGAAAATCTAGAGAATCAGCACCTGACCAAACAATAAGACCACCTTTCCAAGAGAACTATGCTGAAAGTTATCATCAAAATGAAGATGATGAAGACACCATTAATCTAATGGGTATTAATGATGATAACACCATTTTTCTTACACAAGAAGAATGGGAGTTATATGAATTACAACAACTACAATTAGATTTTGGTGAGTCTTTTAATTACAAGCAATGTTATGAATTTGAAATTAATGAATTTCATAAGAAATATAACCTTAGGAGAAAGAAAAATGTAGAGCCTTCTATTAAGAAATCTGCCCAAACACAAAGAAAGAAAACAGTAGAGGCTCCTACCACTAAAGTTCTACAAATTCTCCCTCGGGAAACCAAGCAAAACTCTAGTTCAACTTAGTCAAAAAATTTCACCTAGTCCTAAAATTGTTGACATCACAGATGATGTTGTCTAAACATCAGAAAATTCTCAAAAATATGTTGCTGCCAAGACAAAAATTTCTGCTAAAACAACAATTTCAAACTCAAAAACATCTACTGCTGATCCTAAAACAGCCACTGCTAAAACCGCTGTTGAAACCACAAAATCTACAAAGACTTCCACTGCATCTCAAACTGCCCCTGAAAAGAAAATTAAAAGTATTAAGACAGTGGAAATACAAATAGATAATGAAAAACCAACTGTATAAAAAGAAGACAAACCCACCCAAACTATAGTTACAAAAGAAGAAATAATTCAGCTAGGAAAATCACAAGCACCATTTAATATCGAAGCTGAAATTGCCAAATTGAAGATACCAATTCCTTTGACATAGTTAGTAAAACATGACCTATACAAAACACATATCATTGAGACTTTAAATATGAATGATGGAGAATATTCAATAAATTTGAGTGATGATCAACCAGAACTAATCTTTGGTCCTGATGTTAATGGGAAACACCAAGATGGAGCAGTTTCACCTTTCTACATTAGCTTAACTATTCATGATCATATTTTACATAATGAAATGCTAGATTTAGGGGCCTCACACAATTTGATGCCAAAAGAAATAATGGAAACCTTGAATCTAGACATCACTAGACCTTATAAAGATCTCTTCTCATTTGATTCCAGTAAAGTGAAATGTCTAGGCTTGATAAAATATTTATGTGTTACTTAGTTCAATACCCTGGAAAAAGCATAGTCATGGATATTGTAGTAGATTACATCCCTCCCAAGTATGGAATGTTGTTATCTCACTCATGGGGAGCTAAATTGCAGGGATCTCTACAACTTGATATGTCTTATGCAATAATATCAGTTTTTGGCCAACCCAAGAAACTTTACAGAGAAACATTAATGAAGTACATGGTTAGTAGTGTAGAAAGACCTTGAAACTATCCTATTTTCTCTACATCTACTGATATGGACTCATTCATTTTATGTAATTCTGAAACTGGCATTGAAAACAACACTGAACTAAAACAGAAAAAGAAAGCACCAAATAGTGACAACATTTTTCATGAATCAATGTGGCACCTAGATTTTGATGGATCAGTTAACAAATTAGGAGTAGGAGCAGGAGTTTGGATACATAATATGGAAAAAAATCATGCATAAGGTCATGCTTTTAGATTAAATTTCAAATGTACAAATAACATGGTTGAATATGAAGCTCTTATTTTAGGACTGCAGATTGTTAGAAATTTAGGAGCCAAAAGAGTATCAATTATGGGAGACTGAGTTAATTGTGAAACAGATAATAGGAGAATATTATGTATATAATCCAATATTAAGCCAATATAGAAATATTGTTTTAGATCTGATTAAGGAACTGCTTGAATGTGATTTTGTTGCAATTCCTAGAAAATAGAACATACAGGCACATAGCTTAGCAACTTTTGCTAGCACCTGTAATCTGCCATTTCAACCAAATCATATATATACAGCAGAAGTTAAACACGGGCCTACAATACCAGATAATCTTAAATATTGGAAAATATTTTCACAGGATTAACAGATTTATCATTTCAAGAACAATGAAGGAGAATTTCATAATTGTAATATAGACACAAATTGTAAATTAGATCAAACCATAGATAGTGATATTGATATAAACAATGCAGATATAAATAATTTATATTTTCCTAAACCCACTAAATTTACTCAAGTAGAAATAGACAATTAGAAAAAGTAGAGATTGAAGAGTTAGCTGATGATGATTTTGACATTTTAAACCTCAAGAACAATTTTTTACCTAAGGTATTACCCCCTTTAGAAGATATTTTTTATTCTAATGATGTTGGAAGGAAACCTAAGATGGAACCATTAATATCCGATATTGAAGAGTGCAATATAGGAACATAATTAAAGCCTAATATGATTAAACTTTTAAAAGCCTTACCTCATGAAGAAAAAGTAAAATACATACCTTTGTTTAAGGAATTTCAGGATGTATTTGCATGGAGTTATGAGGACTTAAAATCCTATGACACTAGCATAATACAACACAAAATACCCATAAAAAAACATCAAAAACCTTTCAAACAGAAGCTTAGAAGGATCAATCCATTTTTTATGCCTTTAATTGAGAAAGAGGTTGTAATATTCCTAAATTAGCATGTAGATAATTAGAATATTAATTTTTCTCTTATCACTTAGTTATATGAATAAATGGGTAGGGAGGCCCATAAATCTCTTTAGTATGCATAAAATCCCTCTTAATATGAAAAGGGATCATATTTATAACTCGATAAAGCACCCTCATGTGTGAACAGGGGCTAATGCATGGGGACAAGGTCAAGTTTCACCAAGTCAATAACGCTGGTATGGAGGGAGTGGATCATCAATAGAGACAGCGCAGTGTTAATGGGAGGAAGATTCCATGCTGGTGGAAACCCTAATGAGTGGGACCCAAGGTAAGAAGGCTCGTATTTGTTTATAAGGAGGGCAAGGCAACCATAGTGATGCATGTTATTGATTATTGATTTTATGGTCTGCATGACTATTGTGCATTCTTTAGCTGTTTAGTTGAGATTGCTGTGTTGTTTAGCACCGGGTGTTCCTGAGTGGGAATACCATATCCTTTCTTGAGAGGCATCTTGGGGGAGCATTGCACTTCATTTCCACTATCAGGCTTAAGACCAAGATTCAGTCTTCAGCTGCAACACAGTTTCTGCAGAGTACTGTGTTGTGTTGCTGGGTGTTGCAGTGGAGGGTTGAGAAACCCACTTCCAGAGCTAGTTTTTCATAGGAGGAAGGATTATTCCTCTTGGGAGATCAGCCGGGAGGATTCTTGAGCATATTTCACATCTTGGCACCAAGCCAAAATTGTCCCCATCATCCACAGCGCATTTTCCCTCTTTGACTGTGTTATTTCAGTGAGCATTTGCAGTGGGGGTTTCAATGTTTGATTTGGAGGGTGAGATCTTCAGTGTTGGGATCAGCCTTTCACTTGAAAGATCCATTGGAGGAGATCTATTCATTTTTACATCATCTTCAGCCATCTCCATCCATTTATTGAGTTGCAGTTGTTATTCATCCCTAGGGCTGCATTACGGCATTTTGGTATTGCATATTTCAGGAAATCCTTCCCAGGTTGTCTTGAAAATGTGTTTGGGAGCTTAGATCTCTACTCCTAGCACTTTCTGAGCCATACATTTGCAGATCTATGTATTGAAATTTTCCAACAGCAGTTATATATTGTCATAGCCTTGGGCAATATTTCTGAAGTGGTTTTTTCATATTTCATGTAAATTTACTCTTGAGGCTTGTTTTGCCTAAGTTGAGTGACTATTTCCTCAAGAACCTGTATACATTTTGCTGTTATGATCTTAATATGATGGCTATATAATCTTCTTACATGTTATTTCTTTATTTATCACTGCTATTTCGAGTTTTTTGTTCATATTGTTGCTTCCCCATATGGGAATATTACAGAGGTCAAGAGAATGTATGAAGCCCAAATAATTGCACCAATAAGATATTTTGATTGGGTTTTAAACCTAGTTCCCAGTAGGGAAAAGACAAGGGAAATCAAACTATGTGTTGATTTCAGGAATTTAAATAAAGTGTCCTTAAAAGACAACCACCCTCTCCCCAATATGGATCACATTTTACAGAGGGTGGTTGGTTCTTCCAAATTTCATTACTTGATGGATTCTCTGTATATAACTAGATTTTAGTTCAACCAGAAGACCAACCTAAAACTGCTTTTACTACTCTTTGGGGCACTTTCATGTATATGAAAATGCCTTTTGGATTATTGAATGCAGGAGCCACTTTTCAAAGAGCTATGGATATAGCTTTTGCTAAAGAAATTCATGAATTCCTTGTGATTTATCTAGATGACATTACTGTATTTTCTAAGACTGATAATGAACATCTAGATCATCTCAGACAAGTATTTATCAAATGCAGGAAATTTGGTATCTCTCTAAATCCTAAAAAGACTCTATTTGGACTGGAAGAAGGTAAATTATTAGGACATATCATATGTAAATAGGGAATTATGATAGACCTGGCAAGAATAGAGGCCATTCTAAACATTAGTCATCCTAGGAATATTAAAAAATTGCAAGATTTCTTAGGTAAAATCAATTTTCTCAGAAGATTCATCTCAAACCTAGTTGAAATAATTAGAGAACTTAACAACATGTTGAAAAAATATTTAGTACTTAAATGGACTGTGGAGGCCAAGAAATCATTTGAATCAATTAAACAAGACTTGAAAAAAGCACCAGTCCTTATAAGTCCTTATTTCAAAAAATATTTCATTATTTTTTCTTTTGCTTCACAACATACTATTGTTGTAGTTTTACTGCAGAAAAATGATCAGGGCTATGAGCAACCCATTGCTTTTTTCAGCAAATCACTTAGAGATGCCACTTTAAAGTATAACATAATGGAAAAGCAGGCACTAGCTTTAGTGAAGGCTATCAAAGACTTTAGAGTGTACATCCTTTATTCACATATCATTTCTTATGTTCCAAATGCAGTAGTAAAGGACATTCTAACACAGAATGGGTCTGATGGTAAAAGAGGCAAATGGGTTGCCACCATTTTGGAATATGACATAGAAATCAAACCCACCAAACTCATAAAAGGTCAAGGTTTAGCCAAACTCATGGCTGAATCAAATTTTCATGCTTTAGATATTAATTTTATTGCCCAAATAGATGATCAGGAAGAGATGGTCACTCCAGAGACCAGTGAAGCCTTTTGAGACTCACCATGGTATGCAGATATTATATTTGTATTACTAAATTTACAAGCTCCTCCTGGATTATCAAGAACTAAATACAAATTTTTAAAGTTAAAGGCAATGAAATTTTGTATCATAGACAATGCACTGTTTTGGAAAGATCATGGTGGAATTTTATGGAATTGTTTGCTTAAAGAAGAAGTTGATAAAGTTTTGGAATAATTTCATGCAGGTGAAAATGGAGGACATCTTTAATGGAAGACTACTGCAAATAAAATCTCAAGAGCTGGTTTTTACTGGCCTACCTTGTTTGCAGATGTGAAAAAGTATGTGACCTCCTGTCACAAGTGTCATATCTTTGAAGGAAAGAAAAAGGTGCTACCTTTGCCCTTAAAGCCCATCCCAACGGAAATTCCTTTTTAGCAATGGGGTCTTGATATCATTGGTGAAATTCACCCCCCATCCTCAGCCCAACACAAGTGAATTTTGACAACCACAGACTATTTCACTAAGTGGATAGAATCCATACCTTCCATGCAAGCCACTGCCACTGTCATAATCTCATTTTTAGAAAACAACATACTCTTAAGATTTGGATGCCCCCAAAATATCATCACTGATAATGCAGCAACATTCAAGTCCAAAAATATGATTGACTTATGTAATAAATACCACATTACCCTTGGCAATTATATTACTTATTATCCTCAAGGTAATGGCCTTTCTAAATCCTCCAGTAAAATCCTTGTGAACATCATCAAGAAACTACTAGAAGACAATAAGAAAACTTGTAACAAAATGTTAGTGAATGCCTTATGGGCAGATGGACTTACCACAAAGAAATCTATTGGTACATCCCCTTACCATATTGTTTATGGGATGGATGTTGTTTTTCCATCTTATATAGGAGTACCAGTAATGAAGATAATCCAAGAACTGCAATTTGAAACCAATGATATCCAAAGAAGAATAAACCAAACCATACACTTGCAGCAAACCAGGGAAGAGGTCTATCTTAAGTCTCAAGTTGTCTAAGAAAAGATTGAAAATATATTTGACAAGAAGACTAAGGAAGATGAATTTTATATAGGTGACAAAGTTCTAAAGTGGGATTCAAGGAGAGAAGAGAAAGGTAAACATGGGAAATTTGATTTCTTATGGAAAGGCCCTTATGTTAGTTATGCTTATAGAGGTAACAATAATTTCTTTTTGAAGCAATTGGATGGATCAGATCTGCCAGGTGGACCTGTCAATGGTAGAATGCTGAAGCATTACTATTCCTCAAAATAACAAATAGTTCACTTTGTTTACTTTACTCATTGTACATAACATTGCATATTTTAGATTGGATTCAATGTTTTTCCTAGAAAACTTGAATCCCGGAGAGAATGCCCTAAGATTTGAAGGATAAAATATCACAAGTAAGAATAATGTAGATCTCAGAAAAGAATTCCAAGGCTAGCACAATCAAAATTCAAAGGCTACTAGTCACAAATTTCTTGACATTTCACCAGGAAATGCCATCCCCATGTGGAGCCACTATTAGGGTCCTATAATAATAAGATTCATAATTTTTTAATTGACTTTGATTATTCTTGTAATATGTACATACTTTTCTTTCTATGAATTGTTTTCCCATATCAGAAAAATAAAATAAAAAACGTAAAGAGGGTAAAAGTCCTAAAAGAAAAATCAAAGGACTTGAAATAAAAAATATCAAAAAGAATAGAAATGAACCCCAAACAAAAAAGATAAAAATAAAACATGAAAGTGATGAAAATCCAAATGCCACTACTATTTACTTTTTCTGCAAAATAAAGATTGTGTGTAGCTTGTTACAATGTCACAATCCTTGAAGGTTAAATAGCTTAATCTTAACCTCTAGTGTTTTAAATTTGATGTTATTACATAGAGAATAAAGATTTAGCCAAACAATTTAATCTTGGAAAATCAGTAGTTAGGTAGAAAATAATGATCTCAACAGCTTAATATGAGCCCTTGGAAGAAATAAGGATAGATTTAGTTAGTTTGTTGTTTTAAAAGAAAAATGAACAAGGGTTTGCAAGCTCAAATGCACTCAGGTAAATGAAGAAAAAATGTTAGGGTAGCATATGGGTAGGCAGAGGCAGTTTTTTACAATCATAGATAAGCAGAAATTTGGTCATTTCAGTCACTAATTTCCTTCAAAAGATCATCCCCTTGTAAAAATATTTCATACCCTCCATTTTCATTCTTCCCCCTTCATTTTTCCTTTTTCCCATTATCATTCAGTTTCACTTGCAAAAATTCCCTTTTCCTAATTTTAAATCGCATTATACTTAAGGAAAGTAAAACTCTTTAACTAATTCCCCTATTATTCAAAAATACCCATGAAACCCAAAAAATACTTTATCCTAAGTGTAAAAACATTATGTCGGGACCCACAACAATGAAATTCATCCTTATATCATGTTTTACACTGAGTTTAGTGTATTTTCCCTCATCTCATTCATTACTACCACATTAATTTATATATTAAAACCTTTATTCATCTTTCAACCCGATTTATATTAATTCCTTTTATTATTATTTCCCACCCATATTTTAGTTTTAACCTATGGTTCATTTCATCCATGTGTTATATATTCCTGATCCATCCCATAGGTTAAAACTATTCCCATTATATAATAACCCCCGCCAATACTAAAGTTACACTTATAAGCATTACATTGGTTAAATAAAACATTAATCTGTCTATCATATTTCACTCCTAAAAATATGTATTAAACCTACATATCCCACTTCCCGCTATATTAAAAACTCGGGCCCCACGCCATTTCACCCTGCACCTTTATTGCACGATCCACATCGTTCGCTCTCCATCTCCGAGATCCAACAGTGGAGAAACCTCATCACAAATTTCTCGGCGCAATGATTAAACAAACCCAAATCTTGTGATAAACAATTTTTTTGGGTTTTCTCTCACCTCCACGCGTCTTAATTCCATTGGATCACACAGATTGATCCAATCCCGCTTACCACCTTTCAACTGTGTGAAAACTGCTGGACGGTTTTTCCTCCCCCACGTCCAAACCACCCTCCTATTTTAATTAACCTACATTTAATGCATTCATTGTTCATTGAAATTGTTTATAAAAATTCCTGAATGCATTCATTCATACCTTTCTGTTACCGTTTTACGTGTAAAAGTGCATTCCAGACCAAAAGACCATTGTCGCCTCTGTTTTTAGCCCAAAAACAAACAGAATTCATCAAATTGGACTGCTACAAACATTGCAGAAGCCATATGAGTGCCTATAAAGACCAGAAAAATCTTTTGAAAGGTTTCCAACCCAAGAAACCCTTCTTCACAATGAAATTCCAAATTTCCCGAGTATTCTTCAGAGGAAAAAGACTCATGCATCAAGTCTAAAAGAGTTTTACAGTCAATTGAATCAGTTAGGAGATTGTATACCTAAAAGAAACCCCTATTGCCTCATAAATTCATTGATTCTATAAACCCTAAGCATTACTCACAAATTATGAAGCCTTAACCTGTTTTAAAACAAAATTTGATTAAGTCTAGTCATCTGCAGACCCGAGAAGGCCCTCTGAGACCTTCAAAAACTTTCCTATGGTACTTAGACATCCTTCTTCATAAAAATTGATGTTCTAAGATTTTTTTATCACAGAAAGTGCACTGTAAAACCCTCGATATAATTTTCTAAGGCTATATTGGTCATGAATTTGCTCTTTTGATAAAGAAATTACAGTTTGAATTAATTGATCAAAATTATCCCTTTGCAGACAAAAGATATAACTCTATCATATCTAAAATCCTTCTACAAACTTTTTAAACTTACAGAAGTGTTTTACAGACCTAAATCATTGCTTTAAAGGTCAAAAGTATCGAAATTGATAAATCAAACAAATCTAGGGCTTCCGAAAGCACTATTGTGATCAACCCTCTACAACCCCTATTTTAGATGTAGATCATATTCCTCTGACATATGTAGACTTCAAAATTACTGATACTGTTACAGATTTCAACCTTCTTGAGCTCCACTGATGGAGCCAAGAAAAATCCCTAGATCAGGCTGATGAAGTGTTCATCTAGGAATCAAATTTTCCTAAATATGTTGTTCCCCATACTTACCAATGCCCTGAAGCAATTAGACTCTGCCAATCATGCTATTCTCCAAATCAAAGAGCCATTGTGAACCCTGAAAAGGAATTTTTTTTTACCATTACAGCTGATTCTATCAACCAGATGCTTCAGTTATAGCCTGGGCCTAATGAAGTTCCTTTATCTATTGAAGCCCTCACTAAGTTATATTTGGAGCTGGATTTTCCCAAGAGATTCCAAATTTTTCAAACCTTCATGCCATCCTATGTGGAAATTCCCAAACTCAATCTTCCATACTCCTCTGCAAAATTTTTAGAAAGAACCAGACATTATTTCCATGTTATATTTTATCCTTGAATATTTCACAAATGAAAATGTTGATGTTGGAGTACTTGGTTTCTTTTCCACCTTTACACATGGCTACCCTCCTGCAATTATCCTTAACTTTGCCCAATATATTGCTGACAGCATCCATGAGCAACTAGTCAAATTGCCTTTTGAAGGTGTATTTAGGTATTCTTCATTCCTATTCCACATGTTCTTATATTTTCAATATGAAAAGTTTCCTATAAGCCTTCAGAAGTTTGATCTGGAAGGAAATCCACAATCTGTCATATTCTGGACTTCCTTGATAAGGAAGGATTCAAATGAGTTTACTTATTCAGAGTTCACAGATTCTTTAATCCATCCCTTAGTCAATTTTTTAAACAAAAGTGTGCAACCCAGGATTAAAAATCAAATCAAGAAGGTTTTACAATTTTCTGAGCACAATAGGACAAGTGATTGGTACTTGTACCAAAATCACATTGAAATCAAAGTTTATGGGTCAAGCCTTATTGCTTACAAATTGCCAAAATACCTCCCTATCAGGTTATTTTCTCTAGAGTATATAAGGCAGCTTTTAAATTCAGATGTTGTAAATTTCTTAATTGCAAAGAAGAAAACACAATTCAAGTTAAAGAACTAGGTTGGTCCATTCATCTATAATAATAGAGAAGCAAGTCCAAAGGTAGAAAAGCAGTTGCAAGAGTTCAAGTTCAGTCATAGTTTTCTTTGGTATTATGATCCCCTTGGTATTATCAGCAAAATGAGAATTAAATGCAAATTAACTCCATACATACATGAAAATAAGCTTGATATTGAGAAATTCTCAAACCAATCTAAATGGTTAGAGAATACATTGGTAGAGGCTGAGAAGAAAAGTGATACTAGTCAAACTTTGCAAACTCCAACCTAAGAAGACAGAAATGTAAAAATAAATAGGGAGGAAGGGTCTTATACAGCTGAGACTACTATAGAGAAAAAATTCAAACTAAGATACAACAAAATTCCAAAGGTAAACCTTGCTAGTAAAGAAAAGGAGACAGTAGAGGTCATTGACACAGAAATTCCAGAAACAGACACTATACCTCCTACAATCATTAAAGAGGAACAGCAGCCAACCACTACTAATAAACAGTTAATTCAGAAATAGCATAGTATAGAAGTGTCTTCATCCAATAAAGTAGAAGAAAAATACATGGAAATCAAGGAAAGATATAAGGAAATTAAGGCTAAAAATGAAGTAATCAAAAATGAAATATATTCTCAATATTTAAAGCAGACTCCTAGCATTCAGAACGGGATGCTTTCAGCCTTTGACTACAAAAACAAAAAGATGTTGATGACAATTCTTCACCCCACAGTTTCAACTCCTAATTCATCCTTTGATTATAAAAATATTGATTTTGAAGTTCCAATCTAGGATATCCATCATCTGGATCAAATTGAATTCCATAAATAGGCAGGAGAGATGATTTACTCCACTATGAATACTAAGGCCATGAGTGCACAAAAGCTTCAAAATACTTTGATAAATGTAAGAGATCAGCTCAAACGAGAGAAAACATCATCATATACAAATAATACCAGAATCAAATCCTTGGAGGAGTTAGTAATTGAAGTAGGATATGATCCTCAAAATATAAAAGTTGCAGAGAAATTGTTTAAAAAGAAGAATGTTGATATTGCTACACTTAAGAAAAAATTGAAGCTACCCCCTACAGAACATCCTCAGGCCAAGGAGGTTTTATAGGATTCTAATAAAAAAGAGGAGATGATGAGTCTCATTTTACAGCTAACAGCCCAGATTAAAGAAATGGAAATTGAAATGGACAAATTGGACCAAGAGAAAGAAGCCAACAAAGCACAGGAAGTTCCTGCAACTGTGATTCCTGTAGTTACAACAGTTGTACCGTCTACTTTGGCAGAAACATTAGCTCCTAATGTTCCAATGGCCATAGTAGTTCCAGCTAATTCATCTACAAATTCAGCCACTGAATCTTCAACAACAACAGCACATCAATCAGATGAAGGAAGAAAATTAGTAAAGGAAATGCAAGATATGTCTATCCAGACAAATGAGATAAATAGGTTAAAATAACAAATCAAAAATCTTTAAGATGCTAAGAAACTTGCACAAATAAATGCCAAGAATGAAGAACAAAAAGCTAACAAGTTGAATGAACAACTGAAGAAGTTGGAGAAAGAATTAACTTTGAAGGAACCCATGGCACATTTTAAGCAATAATTATGGTCCAATATCATTGAAGCAGTCAATGATACTTGGCCATCCATACTGGTCATCTATGAGCAAAAATATTTATTGAAATCAGCAAAAGAAGCAATACAGAAGACAAAAGAAGAGCTAGGTAAAAAGCCTGAAGAAGCTCTAGAAATTATCAAATTTCTCAATTCCAAAAATAAACAAGAACTAGATGAAATATGAATTACAGATAGAACAGAGACCATCCTTGAAGTTAGGAAGGTAATATCCAAGAAGAACTTGATGACACAATTAGAGGAAAAGTGCCAGAACATGGAAATTGCAATTACAAGGCTTATGATCAAGTTTGATGTTCTAAGGCAAAAAGGCCTTCCCAATCCTCTGGTG
This sequence comes from Pinus albicaulis, assembly GCA_034641835.2. Lineage (NCBI taxonomy): Eukaryota > Viridiplantae > Streptophyta > Pinopsida > Pinales > Pinaceae > Pinus > Pinus albicaulis. The sequence goes on from CM076579.1 coordinate 1,529,928,818, forward strand.
ATTAATGACATATTAATGAAGCAGGAGGATTATGAAAATAATAATAATAGATTTTTCCAAAGAATAGGTAAAAAAATCAGCTTTGTAGGGAATCCCAACAGGGAAGGTATTATATAAGAATTTTGAAAATTTGTTTTACTTACATCATGAAGTAAAACACTTATTTGTGAACAAACCAACATTTTCAAAATATACTGAAGTTGATGAAAAATTTAGAAGGCTTATGAAGATAAAATTTTCAGAAGCTGATTTTTGGGAGAAGTTGACTGATCTACTATAAGATCATATTACAGTTAGCATAGAGCAGTGAAAGAAAAAACAGAGTTTGTTGTTTTCTACACCAACATTGACAGTTTTTTGCAGTAAAAGGTATCAGTAAAGAGTATCAGGATGAAAGTGTATCAGATTAAACACAAAATCAGATCAAAGATGAATATGCCAGCTTTAAGGACACCTCATTGTCCAGTTGCAGTATTCGTTGAACAAACTAAAAGAGAAAGCAGTTATAAAATCAAGACAGTAAGCTATTTTATTTCAATAAAAAAGGACAGCTAGCATTAGTTAGGAAGTTGTCACTATCTTCTTACATGAAGATATTTCTTTACAATAAAAAATTCCTAAGTTTATTCTAAGATATTTTGTATAAGTTTTTGTATAAATACTTCTCATTTAGAAGTATTGATATTTTGTATAAGTTTATTCTGAACTTAAGGGTTTTTTGTATCAATTTCAAGTCAACAGGCTGGATCATAGGAAATAAAGCATCCTATTACAGGATTCATGTGTTGGGCCACTGTAGTGAAGTATTTCACTTGTTATCTTGTCAATTTTCTTATGTTTTCCATCTATTCTTGAATGTGTTCTTAATCTAAATGATAAATCAGGAATTGTTATTTCAGAATTTGTTAAAAGCACTATGTTTTTACTAATTATCTTTTAAATGTTTTCAACTGATATCCATATTAGGGAACCCTTAATTTCTCCCTGATTTCGATTGACCTCTGCCTTTTCACTCATAATCCGTATTTAAGAACCCTTAATTTCTCTTTTATCCTGACCAAAACCATTTTCACCATCAGTCTTGAAGATATGAAGTAACTCATATATATTTCCCTGTAAACATCCTTGATCCTGATCTGACTGCTTGACACATTGACTCCATTTTCCCAATGGGATATAGATCTATAGCTATCCATCTAAGTAAGTGATTTCACCATCAGCCTTGAAGATCTGAAGTAACTCAGCTATCTTGCCCTATAAACATTTACTTTTAGACCTTGATCCTTATATGACTTCTTGACACATTGACTCCATTTTCCCAATGGGACACAGATCTATAGTTATCCATCCATGTAAGTGATTTCACCACCAAATCAAATCAAACCCAAAACCAATCTGCCCTATATACCTATCCTAAAATAAAATACAAATCAACAAAGTTAAATCATATAGAGAGAACCCTCTATGAGCATTAGGAGAGGCTAGATCCTAAGGCTTAAAATTAAGTTTGTGGTTACCTCTGATATTATTTAAAACTAAAATTAGCAAACTCGCAACTTTTGAGAATTATTGGAGTGATAACTGGCGGTAGTGAACTCCAAATCGAACTCTTGGAGTATAAAAATCCACTTCGAGTATTTTCCCCCCAGTAATTGACGAGTCAATATGTAATTCATAGGGTTGCAATCAGAAATCACAGTCACTATGTGCAATAGAATTTAGTGACAAAAATGTTGAACAACTTGGACAACATCCAACGCCAAATTCTCTACATGTGCATAGCGCATTTCAGTATCGAGAATATTGCAACTTAGATAGTAAATGACGTGCTCATCACCATCATCATCGTCTTGTACCAAAACCATAGAAATCGTGCTAAATGCGGCAGCCAAATAGAGGGATTAATCATAATGATAATTGGGAGGATGCAACAGAGGAGCATTTACCAACAATGTCTTCAATGCATCGAAGGATATTTCGGCGATCTCATCCCAGAGGAACGGGATGCCTTGCTTAAGTAATCGTGTAAATCCTTTGGCCACTTCAGCATAGTTAGGTATAAAACGGTGCAGGAAGTTAGATTTCCCCTGAACACTCTGCAGCTGATGTAAGGAGGAAGGAGACGGGAGATTAACAATAGCTTCAAATTTTAGGGGATCGAGACAAATTCCGTTTTTAGAGACGATAAACCTTAAGAGTCTACCGGAGTCAATGCAGAAAACAAACTTATGCGGATTGAGCCGGATGTTATAGCGTCGACAGAAAAGAAATATCTGACGGAGATGATCAGGGTGGTCTTTATGCTTAGCCAAATGAGTCGGAAGGTCATCCAGGTAAGGCTGAAAAATGCGCTTGATATCATGGAAAGCGTATGACATTGCTCGTTGAAACGTAGCTTCAACATTTTTGAGACCGAAAGGGAGATTTTTATAGGTGAAAGTAACCCAAGGATAGATAAAGGCGGTCTTGTGTTGATCATCCGGAAGAATATTAATCTAGTTGTACCCAGAAAACCCATCCATAAGGGAAAATATCTCACTCCCAGCACATTCATCAATGATCTAGTTAATAAAAGGAGTGGGATAATTATCCTTAGGGCAAGCTCGGTTGATATCACGGTAATCTACACAGACCCGAATAGTACCATGTTTCTTATCCACAGGAACAATATTGGAAACCCATTCTGTCAAGGGAATCGGATAAATAAAACCAGTTTTAAGAATTTTTTCAACTTCTCCCTTAATAGTGGTTGCCTTTCTAGGGTGCACAAGACGAAGACACTGGCGAACAGGCTTCGCACCAGGATAGGTAGGAATCTCATGCAACACTATACTTGCATCAATGTCGGGCATTTCTTCGTAAGACCATGCGAAAACGTTGTGAAACTCGTGGAAGAGACTAGTATAGACCTCAATCTAATTGGGAGAACAGGTCACCCCAATATGGATGTTCTCGACAACCCCCGGTTTTACGGAGATGTCGATAGACATCATTTGTGTGATGTTGCCCAAGTTACCTTCTGCAAAGACTTCGTGTGTCAGGATGGGTGTTTGAAGTAGAGGAGAAGGAACTTGAGAAGTGAACTTCTCGAGACAAGTAGACATGGCCCCCAGGCCAGGAATAAACGAGGAACGATGATGACTATCATCCCAAGGAGGATTCTCAAGAGACATATTTTCCACGATGGCCTCATTGGAGGGAAATATCTCATTTAAGGGATTGAGCGAATTTGAATCTTCGAGCCAAGGGGATTGATAATAAGTGTCAAGAGACATACTCAAAGGAGCACGATCAAAGGGTGGAGGATTCGAAGCCGAAATAAGTTCACAATAATCAATTCTAATTGGACTTAACGGCATCGAATCACCAAATGAATCAATCTTCTCGGGCGAAGGGATGATCCAGGGATCAGAAGACCTAGAGATCATGTTAACCTGAATAGTGTTGGGTGGCAGAAGAGGAAAAATACCCATGAGGGCAGGATATTTGAAAAAACCCAGCCCTACGCTCTCATAAGGCGTAGGAATTTGATCTATGTATGGAACATTGATATCGGAAGATGAAGAAGTGAAAAAATAAAATTGATCGACAATGATGATATTTTCTTCGTGTGGAAATTGAAGAACATTAAAGGGAGTGGACAGAACGCACAGCATGGCATGATTCCAACTGTGACTGAGGAGAATATTGTAATTGATCTTGGCGTCAACTACTTCAACCTCGACGTTAACTGTTTTCCCTTCTAAAGTAATTGGTAAACTAGCGAGAACACTGAGAGGGTGAGATTCTCTTCCATCAAATGCTTCTAGAGCATTAGGAAATGAATTGAGAGCTGGAGAACTGATGGCTTTCAAGCAGGTAGATGACATGACACACGTAGATGCACCCTCTTCCACGACCGCTCAATGGATATTCTTTCCATAAATCCCAACTTGGATGATCGGGGAAAGCTGGTGAGGGAGACGTGGGACAAAAGTTTCCTAATTGAAAGTGATAAGGCTTGAATCAGCGGGATTAACCCCACCGATGGCAGATAACAAAGCCTTACGTTGAGACGGACAACTCTGAAGTACCTCCAATGCAGACATAGCAAATGGCACCTGAGCCAAATCCTCAACAATACTGTAATGTTGAGCAACACGGGTGTTAGGATTTTAGGAAGACTTACGGAGTACACCTTTGGAAGGTGGTCATACAACAGGCTCAGTACTGGGCCAGAAATAGGTGGGGGAGGAGGACCATCAATGACTTCCTTCCCCGCTGCCTGACGTGGTTCGATATAATCTTTCAATTGGGTAGCAATAGAAACGGATGCAGGACTATTCATCATGAAAACCTGAGAGCCAAAAGGGGCAGAGGATTGATTTTTCTCTACCAATTAAGTCTGTTGTGATGGAAATGGTTCTTTGATAACAGCTAGAGTACCTTGGGTACCTTTGAGCATTCGACTCACCTCGGCCCATCGGGGACATTCCTTCGTGTAATGCTCTTCGTCACAAATCAAACAAGGGTACTTCGGTTTACGTTGTGAGCCATCATCAGCACGAGATTTCTAAGAATCTTGTTTCGATGTATTGGCTTTGGCCCTACCTTTACCCTTCTTTTTACCCTTCCAAGTTTTATCCGCCAGATTGGACTGGATGGCATTCACCTCCGCGGTTTTACCAGAATTCGAAATCGGCTGAAAAGTATTATCATTGGAAGGAGTAGATTTTTGCTTCCCAGGATTCAAAGAATAAGACTTCCGAGAATTCTGAGACATGAAACCAATGATACCATCGATGGATGGCATCGTCGGTGCTTTGGAAGTTCCAGGTCGACGGGCATCAGGAAATATTTTGTACAATGTTCCGGACTTAGAGTACACAAGATCAAGGTACTGGGCACGAGCGATGGCTTATTCCTTAGTGACACATGCCCCCATAGAGATGTCCTTAGCAATCGGAGCAACGAAGGATGTAGTGAACCAATCAGTTAGAAGTTGATCAGGAATCTCAAACTTGATCAAGTGACAATGATGCCTCCATTCATGAATATGTTCAGAGATATGGGTAGCTCAATCTTGCTTCAAGGATGTGAGGAGGTGCGTCCTAGTCTCATAGTGAACTGGTAACTTAAAGTGCGTGAGAAAAGCCATGGCTAAAGAGTTGAAATATTGGAAGACACCACGAGTTAATTCGATGTACCACTTGGAAGTGGCACCAATAAGAGTCCGTTGGAAAAGACAGAGTCGAATGAAATCATCAACCCAAGAGTTAGAGGAACACCAAAGATGGTATGTCATAACATGCGCTTCGGGGTCTTTTCTGCACTTGCCCTCAAATTTGGGACAATCGCCAGGAATTTTACTCGGAACCGGAGGCCAATACAGGTTATGAAGGATAGGATCATTCATCAACTTTGACACATCAGGAAATTCCAACGTCACAGGGAAAGGTAATTTAGGATTGAAAGGAATTGCAAGTCATTGATAAAGACTAGTATTAGCATTCCACCCAGGTTGAAAGAAATTATTCCCCCATATGTTTTGGCCTAGAGGATTCTGTCCATAGGGGTTATAAGCCTGATATTTCTACCCATACATGGGTTGAGGACTGTGATACTAATTCTTAGCATACCATTGAGGTCCTTGCTGAGCAACATATGGATTTTGTTGCAGAATGTAAGCATTGCCTTGAGGTGGATTATACACCATTTAGGATTGACCTTGAGGAACATAAGCAATGCCTTGGGACACACTATACACCATCTGAGATTGACCTTGAGGAATTTAAGTGGTGCCTTGAGGCTAAGCGGGTTGTCCCTACGGAGCAGGTTGACCCAGATACTGTGAGCCACTCGGTTGCCCTTATGGAAAAGGTTGGCCCAATGGTTTGGATGGGCCATGTTGCCCCTGAAAACCAGGTTGACCTGGCGCGAGACCATAGGGTTGTCCTTGTTGTAAAAAAGTTTGGCCTTGTTGAACATAAGGTTGAGGCTGTTGCACAAAAGATTGTCCTTGAGGTGGATAGATTTGCCCCCCGGGAACATAATATGCTCCCTGTAAGGGTTGACCTTGTTTCCCAGAGGGTTTTCCTTGTTGGATCGAAGGTTGTCCATGTAAGGGTTGTCCTTGTTGGCCAAAGGGTTGTCCCAGCTGGTATATGACCTGATTAGGATCGATTGGAGGAAAATAGATGGGATTACCATACGCGTCGAAATGATGTGGAGGATTACCAGAAGTTTGCAACTGTTGAGAACCCTGAGGGGTGGAATTTCACTGTTGAGGACCCTGAGAGGCAGAATATTGTTGCTGAATATCCAAAAGATAATGATCGAATGTATAACCGCTAGGAATGGAAGTAGAGGCCATAGGCGCTACTAGAAAATTGAGATCCTACAACATCAGGTTTTGATCCACTCATGGCAGGCCTAACAAGTATTGTGGGATTGAAAAAAATTGACCTACGAACAACAAAACATGTTGACGACGATTAAGTCATACTAACAACCAATTCAGATGAAGCCACACAGACAGTGGGCCGGACAGGAACAGACGTAACGATCGTCAATTTCATGGGAGTCGAGGGTGATGCCCTCGATACCGAGACAAACGAGCTCCCAAAGGGAGTCTATGTATCGGACCATATTGGATTTTGATACAATGACACAACGCCAGAAATGAACTGACCCAAAGTACAATAACCACCCAGAAGAGATACCGGTAGTGAGGAAGGTTGACCTCAGACAGAGGGAAATTTCTCGAGAGGAAACTGATGATCCCCTGTAGAGACAAAAAGCTCTTCACTATTGATGGGACTCGAAGAATCCATGTCGGATGAAGCCACTTGATCATCAAAAAGGCGATGGGCCATGGCAAGTAAAGCAGTAGCTAATAAAGATGGTTCTGAAGTAAGAGGAGGAAACTCTTCCTCATTCCCAAAACTAGACCAAGCCTCTCGAGGTTTCCAATTGATATCAAATGGCTCTTCAAGAGGAGATCGGGTAGCAAGAGGTAAGATACAGGGAAGAACAGACTGCCAGAAATAGATAGTCCTAGTGGGCTGAGATGCTTCTGAAAAAACTTCAGGAGAATGATCACCACTATGAGGTAATGAAGAGGATGAAAAAACAGGTGGTTCCGCCATGGGGTTTTTCCTTGTTGGATCGAAGGTTTTCCATGTAAGGGTTGTCCTTGTTGGCCAGAGGGTTTTCCCAGCGGGTATATGACCTGATTAGGATCGATTGGAGGCAAATAGATGGGATTACCATACGCGTCGAAATGATGTGGAGGATTACCGGAAGTTTGCAACTGTTGAGAACCCTGAGGGGTGGAATTTCGCTGTTGAGGAC